>JAWZYV010002960.1:1200000-1772581 GCA_038373885.1 Cheiracanthium punctorium
TCAACCGAAAATTCGTTCGATAACTAACTTTAGAACAAAAGATTTAAAAGTCGAAGAATAAGAAACAAATATGCAAATTTTAGTCGACATCTTATATAAATCCTAAGAGCTTTCACGAAGATTTTGTTTTCAGTGAGCTCGTTATTGCTAATCAGAAGGTCGGTACGCTTATCAAATCAAGATCAGTTAATAAAATTTGTTTTACCACAAAGTTGATTCCGCAGTAGTTGCTCAATGGAAATTCCAGATTTTGAAAGGAATGCGAAAGGGCCCATCGACTGTTAAAAATCTCAGATTAATGGCAACTAAATCTGAAGAAACAAGTTAGTTTAGTTTTGTTCCGGAAGAGTGTTTGTATTGGTGGAGAAACGCCAGTTTCAGTAGAAGCAATAGAGAAGAAAGAAGTCTGATTTTCAGGTGCTAGGAGAAATCTTCCAACGTACAGGCAAGTACCAGTCTCCGTCTAGTGAAAAAACTTTGGATATGCCCTGTCCAAATCTAGAAGATCATGTGGATTATGCTCCGCTACAAGCATTAGCGTGTGCAGAGATTGCATCTACATGACTAAGACTCATCACCAGTTTTTTGATCACTTTCAGGCTGATTCAGAATGGCTTCGGAAAATCCTTTTCACAGAAGTGCAACTTTCACTTGGATAATTCGGTGTATACTCACAACAACCGAATTTAGGAACCAGAAAATCCATGTTTTAATTGCACAGGTTCCGTTAAAGTCAACAAAAGCAACGGTGTGGTGCGGAAATGAATGCATCAGTTATTCTCGGCCCGTATTTTTTCGAAGTGCTAGATGTCCTGTAACAAGCTCGATTACCAGGGAGCGATATGCATTATTGTTACAGAATGAAACTGTTCCGTATCTGCAGAACAATTTTTATGCAAGATGGAGTTCCTCCATACGATACACGTTGCTTTAAAGAAACCCTAAAAGTCCTCTCGAAAGACATATTAACAACCGCTACTCTTATAATCTGGGGCTTCACCGATCCTCCAATGCGTGTAACTTTTGGCTGTGGTGGCAAACGTGAAGTGCCACTCTATATTCACTTCTTCTGTCACTTTTTTTTTTGCCTGTGTGAAAGTAGGAACTATTTTGCAGCTTGATAAGAGTGGACACTTCGTACTACGTGAAACGTTCGCCGTGAACTAATTTTTATAAATAGCGGACTTGCGCTAATATAAAATTTGACTTATGCGAATTGGACTTTACACGAGTATTTCACAAGCATGTATCTTAATGCTAAAATGAACTCCTCAATCACAAAAATGAGATTTTGCACCAACAGTAAGAAGCGCCAAAATTCATTTATTCATTAGTTTATGTGGGAATTGGTAATATAAAGTTAGGGAATGGTTTAAAACTGTTTGAGGGGTGTTTATTGGTTTCTAAAATATCTGAGCATGTGTTTCAAAAAGTCGCTGTCTCATAAACGGAGGAATCTTTCTGCTGCTTTTACAAGTTTCAACAAAAGTATTATGTATTTTTGCAATCATTTTTTTCTTTCGTAATTTCAGTACAGTCCGTGAAGCGTGAGGTTTCGAAGTAATTTGTTCACTACGTCACCCACTGAAAAGTGGTTTGAGTCATCAAATATTCATTTTCATATTCATTTTTATAACTAAGGCTTTTTTAGGATGAAGACTGGAATTTTATTCATCAACTAATTAATGTGTGGGGTACATTTTACTAATTTTTTTGTACGAGGTCAATATAAAAATTTAAATTTTGGCATAAAATTTTGCACGTTTTTTTATGTAACATAGTAATTTATTGTGTGTGTCTATGATCAACGTTTAAAGAACAAAAACCTAGATCAATGCTTTTAGGACATCCTGTAAGCACCAATAATAATAATTTTTCAAACAGCTATGTGTTGATATTTAGTGTTCACGTTTAGTAAATAATAATCTCCAGCTGTTGAAGGATTTCTTTCTTTCCCATTAGTACGTGATAAAAATTCCTCTCTTGACTTTAAGACCTGTGAAACACACGTTCTACGAGCTTTCTTCGTTATCGGATAAGAAAGTTTCGAATTCCGGGAAGGACAATAAAACTCAATAATGTGTTTCTAACTAGGGGGATAAGACGCAGTAGTAATCTGGTCTGTGTATACTGTTATTTTTTCTTTTACTTTAGCGGCGTGGGTGCTATCGCAAAAATGTGGATAGAAATGATTAAAAGTTTTATTTTCAGCTCTAAAGTTCTTCGTAAATTCACTTACAGATAGAACATGTTATCATATTGACATGTGATGACAATACAAGGATCGTATATCTATGATTTTAAAAGCAAGACGATTAGGGCTGCATTTGCAGTATCAGCAGCTCTGCACAACTTTTTGATGTTCTAAAACCGTAAAAGAATAATACATATACATATATTTATACATTGCACATTTTAGTTTTTTAATTCTTTTAATACATTGGAAAATAGGTAATTTAAGTGCTTCATTTTTATGCGTGTGTGTACTTTTGTGTTTTTCGATGGATTAAAAAAAGTAGTATTAGTAGAAGTACATCATGGAACTTGTCCACTTTTACAATTGTTCGTCCCTCTCACATCAAATAAATAATCTGTACCTAAAGCAATTTTACTGATATAGTTTATTTTAGATAAATAATCTAAACATAAAGCAATTTTACTCATACAATTTTTATTAACGATATCATCGTGATGTCTTTTTTAAAACATTAAAAATGCCTCCTAATAAGTGTTTGGTAATCAATTCTAAAATACCGCTTAAACAACATTTTGAATGCATTTTATTAAAGTATTTTGTCTTCGCTTAGAATGTACTAAATATCTTAGCGATAGTTGAACGGGATATAATCTAAATCCCAAGGTATACTGCAATTAATCTACTTTGAGGGCTACACACCGATGCCCCATTTTTAGCCAATGCTTTTTGTAACTCAGGTATGTAACCTTTGGACCGTATTTCACTGTTTCCCTCAGCAACCCCCTGTGATAAAATAGAGCCTGGAACCAGTGATACTAATGTGTTAGGCAGCAGGTTGCTCAAAAAGAATAAATTTATTAACAGCTGAGGGATGTGGAAAACACGCCGATTTTTACTTTTTGCAGCTCCGGTCAAATAAATCAGTTTAAACAGGGCACTTTCTGCGGACCTATCAGGTATTACAAGTAGCAAAACAAAAATGATAAGTACTCTTTCATACATCAAGAAACATAAAAATAATGGTATTTTTTTCTACGTTATTTCTTCAAAGATTTTTGAATAGTGTGGTTATAAATGCGAACTGCTCAGTAAAGTGTCGTTTCGACGATGGCAGAAAGTTTTATGACAGATTTCATTCGAATAAAATTATCTTCAGATTAGTGCATTTTGTGCGGAAATGGAGCGCTTGCTTTTCAGTGTAAGCCATACATAAATGTTATCCATTAGAAAATGCGGGTTTTAACAAAAAATAGTTATATTTTTAAAAGTCTTTCAAATGTCTTGATTTGTTTTAACTTTTGGCATATTTAAATAAAATTGCATTGAGGGGATTATTTTTAATTCAAAAGCAAGCTCATTTCCCCACCGAAGAGGCTGCGGTTTCATAGTTTATTAATTTCTTGTACGAGCTAAAGGAAGTATAATAATTGCAAAAATTTTTGGCATTAGAATTTTTACGATTCCTAAATTTACTTTGACAAGTTTCTGTTTCTGGGTGACGTCTCAATGTAAAAATGCATTGTAAATGCAATGCAAATGTATTTATGTGAGTATTATGCATACAATGATCCATTTCGGACGACCGTCAGTCCATTTTGTCTAGATGTGGAATGACATCTGTAAGTGCGTATGTCACTGGCATAGCTAAAAAACAATTTAAATGATTGACATAACAATGAAATTGAAAAGTATGTTCAAATTTAGTAGATTTCGAATTCCTTTTTAGTCGTTAGGCTTGAATATTACAGTTTTCTTTTAAAAGAATACATGCGTTTGCATCGTTAAAATAACAGGCTTCTACGCCTTTTAATTAATCATGTAGAAAAATCAACTGAAACTAACATCTTTTTTAGAATATATGTATTGAATATTTGTAAAGAATCCGTACACGTAAAAACACAGCAATAACGATGTTTAATGCATAATTAAATGTAATTTTCTCACATAAATCCTTTCACATTCCACAGAAAAATAACAAATCTAAAAAAAATGGAAACTGCTTACTATCATTTGTCTAATTCAAGAAACGTACTTTTATTATTGAAATCTGCTCAGTGATTTACATTCGAACATTTGCATCAGGTGCTGAAAGGAATGTCCTCTTACGTCCTTTGCACTAGCAAAACACCTTTGGAAATGTAATTTAACACCTATAGCCAAGTTTACTTCTGATTACATTAGCGCATCGGCGAGTTGACACAAGGGTTTAAAGAAACATACCAGGCTAGTCCTTAAATCAAATCGAATTATCGGCAGCCTGCTGAATACTTTAAAGCAAATTAATGCGCAAGACTTGGAACACTTTCTTCTGAGGCCGCTAATGTAATCAGTCCAATAATAATGATAATAAATATAATCTGAACAGTTTAAGAGACGCGGAAAGTGGCCGATTCTAAAACACACTTCGTAATTAATGGCATATTAGCAGACGCTCGTGGATCTTTTTTGGGCTTAGAGGTTGGCAAGCTTTCAGCGCCAGCAACTCCTTGCTTATTAAGCGAGCGCACATTATGCTCAGGGCGAATGCGCAAGCTGTGTGGAATATTCATAAACCTAGACCCGAACCTCCTCCTTTATGTCTGATAATTGCAGGTTATCGAAGGATGGATGGTCTGAATTATGAGAAACCGATTTCTACAACATCCTTTGAACAAACTGTGAAAACTTTGTAACATTTAAAGAAAACACTAATTAAGCTGCTTTCTTTTTTTATTAAGTGCCTATTTTTTGTGCTCCATCATAATGAAGAAGGATGCGAGTTTATTAAGCAGGTGCTGCCAATACAGAGGAAAGAATTATTAAAATGCAGGGTTTTCTCCGCTAACTTAAAATTAAATTTGTTTTATAAACGCCAAATTTTAGAAATAAAAAAAGATTACTTTTTTTTATCAAAATGATATAGTTTGACTTAAAATTTGGACAAATGTCTTTCTTAGGAGACTTAAAAAATGTAAGTAATTTAGAGGGGAAGGGTTGAAAAACTGCCTGAGTATAACCTGCAGCTTATTAAAATTATCTTCGCAGAATAAAAGCTGTTTCTTAAAAAATAAAGCCCGGTGTTTTCTGAAATTTAAAGAACAATGCTAAGCATTCTTTCTAAATGTATTGTCACGTTAAAAGTGAATTTTTGTATTAATAGCTCTCACCCCCAGTTATTCTTAGAGTATTGTAAAAAAAGAAAACTTTCCGAAATTAATGGCATAATCAATGCATACAAGACTAAACCAAAAATTTCTATAATACTGGTTAATTCATTATTATGCACATATCTATCTAATATATAAAATTCTCCTGTCACGGTGTTAGTCACCTACCTCCTCCGAAACCGCTCGACCAATTTTAATGAAATTTTATATGTATATTCATTAGGTCTGAGAATAGGTTTTTAACTATGTCTCATACCCCTAAGTTATAAGGGCGGTCCACCCCAAAATGTTTAGCACCAGAGTGCTATTAATTTCAATCAGGTTTTCTGTGTAGACATTAGCGTGTCGAGTCACTTTTCAAATGTGTTTACGAGATAACGTGGAGAGGGGGGGGGCGTTAATAAAATGTTGAAAGTCGCACAAGGTTTGCAATTTTTGATAATTGATCGCTAAATGTGGTGCCAAAACGTGACAATTTGTAATAAATATATTTCGAGTATAGTTAGAAAACTCCTGGCGTATATTCCAAAACAGTTTTATTAGACGATTTTAATATAGATTTCTATTCCGAAGAAGTGCTTTGTGGAACAAGAAAGGAAAACACGGTAAACTCACGGATTATGATGCTCATTCACAACAGCATTTAAAATGTCTTTGCGGTATAGTTGGAATATGCCTGGCGAAGATTGTAAAACAGTTTCAGTAGGCTATTTAAAGATAGATTTCGATTCCAAAGATGTATTTTATGGTACAAGAAAGAGTTGATTCCTATTTTAACGCCCCCACTTTCGGCAACCTTAAAAGTCCCCGTACTTTGGTGAGCTTTGCAGTCATGGGGGTCTCTGCGAGTTATGCACAAGTTTCAACAGTACTTACGTATAATTCCGGCTGACCGCCAAGACAAGCAATTTTTCACCAAGGTAAGTGCCAGGAACATGAAATTATTGATGGTTTGGAATACGAATGGCAACGTATTTAAAATCTACGAAAAAGTAGTTTGGCGGAAGTGACCGCCGATATAATACGTAAGTGCCGTTTCAACATGCCCAAAAGAACTAGATGAAAACTAAAGTAAACAAATTAGCGATAAACGCACCAGTTAAGGAATTTGAAGACACTTAATTATTAAAATTACATTTACTGGCAATCTAAAATAAATAAAAATGTAACGGCATGCTGTACTTTCATGTTGTTCCAAATCGCCATTTCAATTCTAAATTACGATTGCCACATAAATGCAAAAAATCGTCATGGTAACTGCATATTTTAATGATCGCCACCTTGGCGAACAAACCGGTACACTCATGGATTATGATGCACATTCGAAACAATATATAAAACGATGAAGTATAGTTTGATATACTTGGCGAAGATTGTAAAATAGTTTTAGTAGGTGATTTTAAGATAGATTTCGATTCCAAAGCTGGGTTTTACGAAACAAGAAAGAAAAAAAGTGTATGCGTGTAATCTTTACGCGCGATCGAAGTAAAACTTCTTCGACGTTTACGACACATATCACTCAAATGATTAAACTTAAAATAAATATCATATTAAAATTTAATTACATTTATTATTCACGTACTTTACAAAGATTATATAAATGTTATATTCATATTATTCATTGGAAAAGGTACTTGAATGACATTCTCATACCGAAATTGAACTTCAGTGCGTTAGTAGGAGGTTTTGACTTGCATTTCGTAATCTGGATTTACAAATGTATTCAGAACAGGATTGCCAGGAAAAGATATTGTCCAACGCATTTGGAATTTCGCAGCTTGTAACCAGAAAGGCGGAGGGGATTTTTCATCTCTGCCAGATTTGCTAAGGGAAATTCTGGTCGTTTTTTTGGTTGTCATTTGTTCGATTTTTACATAATTTTCCCTTTCGGGAATTTTTCGAGAATGTTGTTCCCTACCAATTGTAAATAATTTCAAGGTAATGGAAATTATGTCTTACGCACTTCTTTTAAAACACTTTCTAAGTTTTTAGTCAACCTGCGTCTAACGGATGCTTCTATTTTAGGAAAAGATTTTATTTAACGGACACCTTTATGAAAATTCACCTCTGTATAACGAACGGAATATATCTATGCATATATAAATACGCTAGGCAAAACCTTAGTGTCCCTTTTACAGAGCACTACCTTAACGGATGACCGTGAAATTCGAAACAGTTAAAGTTCGTATGGAGATGGTTGTGCGAATGTTACAATTTTTGTGTAGCATGCTAATGCACTGTAAAAAAATTAGAGAAGTAATTTGGCACGCGTATTTCGCGCCAAGTCGGGTGATGGTTCCATTGTGGTGTCAATTTTGAAATAAATACACTTAGTTTCAACAGTACTGTAGGGTTATAGTATTACACCAAAATTTGCAAAAAGTGGAATTATTTCCCAGTTTGGTGATACGCCAAACGCCTGGCGAATATTGTAAAATAGTTTTAGTAGGCGATTTAAATTTAGATTTTAATTCCGAAGAAGCGTTTTATAGAAGGCAAATACGGTACACTCATAGATTATGATACACTTTCCAAATGGTATTTATAAAGGTGAAGTATAGTTTGACTATGCCTGGTGAAAATTTGTGAAGAGTTTTGGTAGGAGATTTTAATATAGATTTCTATTCCGAAGAAGTGATTTATAGAACAAAGAAAGAAAACACGGTACACTCATGGATTATGATGCCCATTCCAAACAGTATTTAAAATATGTCTGCGCGATATAGTTCGAATATGCCTGGCGAAGATTGTAAAACAGTTTCAGTAGGCGATTTTAAGATAGATTTCGATTATAAAGATGTGTTTCATGGTTCAAGACAGTGGTGGCTCCTCCATTTGAGAACATGAGCACGTGAATCCCCAGAGGAAAAACTAAAGAATAAACACATTAACAAATTAAATTCAAAATATATATTGTTGCGGAACTACTCTGCTTGTTTACGGGGTTCGTCGTTCTAAAGTCCAGTTGGTATAGAACGTGCTGCTAAAAAGTCCAATGGTCAGGATGGAATATAACTTTATTGCTTTTAGAACTTCGTGGAACAATCAGCTGTACAAAATTCACAAGCACAATTAAACAGTAATGTGCTTTTAACAGTTCTCTTAGATCAGAAGCTCTCACAAATGCTGTATTTCACACACAAAATAAGTCACTTTCACAGGCAAAAATTCAGTGAAAATATTCAAGAGATATCGTACACAATCTTTTAAGACACAGCAATGAAGAATTTACACACAGCACTTTGAAAACAGCTTCGTAAAGCAAGCTAAAACACAGCTTCCATAGCACTATCACAAAGCAAGCGTACTCTCACTGACAGCTCTTCACACATTGAGCGTTCAACTCGCACTGAACTTTCGGGGCAATGCGCGGTTCTATATATATCCGAGGCAGAAGCTGCGAACAGCTTCCAGAAGTCAATTTCTCGAGGATTCTACATAAAGCATGAATTTTGATTATGTCATAGAAGAGAAATGTTAGGTTATTATGCGTTTTTAATGCAGGAAAAACAACTTCCAGGCCCCACTGGGAAAATCGCACCAAATGACCAAAAATTCGCCAAGCTTGGCGACTTTTGGCGAAATATCGCAAAATTTGGCGCCAAAAATAAGTCCCCAAATGTGAAGAGATCGAAGCCCTAGGACTAATATTTCTCGAGATTTCTAGAACCCCCAGAGAAAAACATATGGGAAAGAGAAACCTTCGTATCTCCGGTTCTAATTGGCCGATTTTGATGCAACAAAAAGCAAAATTTATCTATTTGAAGCGTAGAATACGAATTTTAAACCATTTTAAGCCCCAGAGCAGCGGGTTGCCCCAAAATTCGTAACATTGCCCCCTTCCGAAGGACTGCACGTCCCGGGCAGTACAATCCCCCAGTTGGGAGGTCACACAAATATATACAGTGTCCAACCTTTAAACAAATTTTAACAACATAATTTAAGCAAATAATCAATAAACACAGTAAGCAAATACACACTAATAAATAAATAATAGACATAATAAACAATTACACTAATAAGTAATAAATGTAATAAACAAATACACATTAATAAAAACCAATATATTACAAATATGTACTCTAAACGTGGCGTAAGTAGTGAGTGAAAGAGAGTTGAAGAAAGTGGAAGAGAAGAGAAAGACAGGAAAGAAATGAGAGTGGAAAGAAAGGAGGAATTACGCCATCCATGGTCTGATAGTCAAATAACTAATTACAACCGCGGTAGATGGCTAGCCGATCGTAATGTACAACTCTTGGCTTCGAGTTTGGTGACTTACGAATCCGTACGATGACGTCATTCAGCCGGTGTAGGACTGTGTAAGGACCGTCCCACGGCGATTGCAGCTTGGGAGACAGGCCTTTCCGTCGAGTAGGATTCCATAGCCAAACTTTGTCACCTGCGTTGAAGTCATGTCCCGTAGCTTTCGTGTCGTAGCGATTCTTCATCCTCTCCGTGTTCAGGTTGATCCGCTCCCGAGCAAAATGATGCACGTCTTCAAACCGTGCCCGAAGGTTTTCCACGTACTCTTCTGGCGATGAAGGCGCATCTGGAGGGCGGCCGGACACTAGATCGGCGGGAAGACGAAGATCTCTGCCGAACAGCATAAGGGAAGGTGTGAAGCCGGTAGTCTCATGGACGGCACTCCTATAGGCCAGCAGGAAGAGACGGAGTTTCTTGTCACAGTCCTATTGATTCCTAGATACCAGGAGCGAGAGGTTGTTTAAAATTGTGCGATTGAACCTCTCCACCATGCCGTCGGATTGTGGGTGTAAAGGCGTAGTCTGGGTTTCATCTATTCCGAGAAGTTGACATAGTCCTTTAAAGACTGCAGAGGTAAAGTTCGTTCCTTGGTCGGAATGAATTTGCAGAGGGGTTCCATACCTGGAAATCCATTCTTGCTCTAATACCTCTGCTACGGTCGTAGCTTCTTGATCGGGAATAGGAAATGCTTCGGGCCATTTAGAGAAATAGTCAATGACAACTAGGATGTATTTGTTGCCATCCGATGTTCGCGGAAGCGGTCCCAAGATGTCGAGGGCAATTCTCTCGAAAGGCGCTCCTACATTGTAACGATGTAGTTTTCCACGGCTTCGTTTCTTTGGGCCTTTACGGGCAGCACAGTCGTCACAAGCTTGACACCACTTTTCGACATCGCCTCGAGCCCTAGCCCAGTAGAAGCGCTCGCGAACTTTTTGCAGGGTCTTCATTATGAAAAAATGGCCTCCAGTTAAGCCATTATGCAGCTCTTCTAGAACCTTCGGAATCCTCGAGCGAGGGAGTACTAACTGCCATCGGAGCATCTTGCCGTCGTCCGACTCCCATTTACGATACAGGACTCCATTTCTCAGGCGAAGCGAATCCCATAAAGCCCAGTACTGTTTTGTTGCCGGACTGTAAGATGATATTTCTTGCCAACAGGGCTTAGCGCTGGATTTTCCCATAAATTCCACAATAGGTTTGATGTCGTTGTCTGCTAATTGCTCCGCCCGAACATTTTCGTCACTCCAGGGATCTTGGGATGGTGTCGATGATGAAACTTGGCGAACAACGGGATGTTTCAGATGGTAATTTTTCTCCGCCCTGGAGCAATAGCGACAGCTAGCGACAGCTGTCTATACAGGGCCTTCTTGACAAAGCATCTGCATTTCCATGAGATGCCCCTTTCCGATGACGTATCTCGATGGCATATTCTTGTAATCGCTGTATCCACCTGGCTATTTGGCCCTGTGGATTCTTGAAATTTAGATGCCAGGTTAAAGAGGCATGGTCCGTTCAGAGCAGGAACTTTCGGCCGTACAGGTAATGATGGATGTGCTCCACGGCTTTAATGATAGCAAGAAGTTCCTTTCTCGTAACAGAATAGTTACGTTCTGCCTTTGAAAGGCATTTGCTCCAGTAAGCAATGACGTGTTCTTGGCCATCTATCTCCTGGGACAAAACTGCTCCAACACTCTCCTAACTTGCGTCTGTGTCCAGGATAAATGGCTTGTCAAGGTGAGGATACGACAGGATCGGCGAAGATGTTAAAGCCGTCTTCAGTTCGTTGAATGCGTCCTCACATTCCTCAGTCCATAGAAATTTCTGTCCAGTCTCGGTCAATTTGTGAAGAGGTCTTGCAATTTGAGAAAAGCCCTTCACGAATTTTCGATAGTAAGTACACAGACCGAGAAAACTTCTTAAGTCATGGATATTCTCGGGACGACTCCAGTTCTGGACTGCGGACTTCTTTTCGGGATCGGTTCGGACTCCGTGGGCGGATATTATGTGCCCGAGGTAACGTACTTCCCGACGAAACAAATTGCACTTCGATGGACTTAGTTTCAAGTTTGCCTCTTTTAATTTCTGCAAGTCCTTCCGACGATGATGATATCGTCCAAATAAACGAGACATGCTTCGTAGGAAAGTCCTCTCAACACTGTCTCCATCAGACGCTCGAATGTAGCCGGTGCGTTGCAGAGTCGAAAAGGCATAACTTTGAACTGCCACTATCCTTGTCCCGTGCTGAACGCAGTCTTTTCACGGTCATCGGGATGAATTTCTACTTGCCAGTAGCCATTCTTCAGATCCAGATTGGAAAACCATTCATTTCCCGATAAAGTGTCCAAAGTGTCGTCTATCCTGGGAAGAGGGTAGCTGTCTTTCTTGGTAATGTCATTCAGACGTCTGTAGTCAACGCAGAACCGGGTGGAACCATCCTTTTTCCAGACCAAAACAATTGGCGAGGCCCAGGGACTAGTCGATGGCTCGATGACGTCATCACACTGCATCTCTTCTAAAAGTCTGCCCACCTCTTCTTGCTTAGCAAACGGCAGCCGCCTAGGATGTTGCTTGATGGGAGAATGGCTTCCTGTATCTATCCTATGTTGAGTTAAGCTCGTACGGCCAAAGTCACCCGAAGTACGGGAGAAGAGGTCTTCAAATTCAGCTATTACTTTCTCTGCAGCGCTTCTCTGTTCTGCCGTTAACTCCACGTCTTGTATTAATTCCTTCGGCAGGCACTCGGAAGATTTAGCTGTCGTTTGGCTGATGTTCTTATTAATGCAGGTAACAGGAGTGCATGTCGACAACACTCCATTTTTCTTTATCACATTCGACTTGTCCGTCACATTTGCTACTCTAACTGGAATTTCTGTTCTCGACAAGTCCACAAGTGTTGCTCCCACAAGTACTCCTCTGACGTAATCACTATTGTTTGGGTGTTCGATTAATCCAAAACCGAATTTATTGCTTTCTTTTACTGTTCCAGAAATTATTGAATCAGTTCTGAGAGGTAAAATGATATCAGTCTGGGCTATTATTTGCTGAACAGGTAAAATAGTTTCATTTTTAATATCGAACGCAGCTATTTCTTCTGAGTCTGAACGAAGCTCATTATTCTTAAAGTCCAAGTTAAATTTGTGCGATTTTAAAAAGTCGAGTCCGAGAATAAAAGAGTCTGTAATATTGGCGACATATACCACATGGTCGTATCTGGCATTTCCAAACGTGATTTCTACTTGCGCTTTTCCGCCCACTTCGATCTTGTCACCTGTTACAGTTTGGAAATGTCGAACTGATGAAGAAGATTGCTGAACGCAGTCTTTTCACGGTCATCGGGATGAATTTCTACTTGCCAGTAGCCACTCTTCAGATCCAGATTGGAAAACCATTCATTTCCCGATAAAGTGTCCAAAGTGTCGTCTATCCTGGGAAGAGGGTAGCTGTCTTTCTTGGTAATGTCATTCAGACGTCTGTAGTCAACGCAGAACCGGGTGGAACCATCCTTTTTCCAGACCAAAACAATTGGCGAGGCCCAGGGACTAGTCGATGGCTCGATGACGTCATCACGCTGCATCTCTTCTAAAAGTCTGCCCACCTCTTCTTGCTTAGCAAACGGCAGCCGCCTAGGATGTTGCTTGATGGGAGAATGGCTTCCTGTATCTATCCTATGTTGAGTTAAGCTCGTACGGCCAAAGTCACCCGAAGTACGGGAGAAGAGGTCTTCAAATTCAGCTATTACTTTCTCTGCAGCGCTTCTCTGTTCTGCCGTTAACTCCACGTCTTGTATTAATTCCTTCGGCAGGCACTCGGAAGATTTAGCTGTCGTTTGGCTGATGTTCTTATTAATGCGGGTAACAGGAGTGCATGTCGCCAACACTCCATTTTTCTTTATCACCTTCGACTTGTCCGTCACATTTGCTACTCTAACTGGAATTTCTGTTCTTGACAAGTCCACAAGTGTTGCTCCCACAAGTACTCCTCTGACGGAATCACTATTGTTTGTGTGTTCGATTAATCCAAAACCGAATTTATTGCTTTCTTTTACTGTTCCAGAAATTATTGAATCAGTTCTGAGAGGTAGAATGATATCAGTCTGGGCTATTATTTGCTGAACAGGTAAAATGGTTTCATTTTTAATATCGAACGCAGCTATTTCTTCTGAGTCTGAACGAAGCTCATTATTCTTAAAGTCCAAGTTAAATTTGTGTGATTTTAAAAAGTCGAGTCCGAGAATAAAAGAGTCTGTAATATTGGCGACATATACCACATGGTCGTATCTGGCATTTCCAAACGTGATTTCTACTTGCGCTTTTCCGCCCACTTCGATCTTGTCACCTGTCACAGTTTGGAGGGTCAGCGAGGGCGGAGTCCAGATAATCTTCAAATTTAATTTCTTGGCCAGATCCGTCCTTATGATGGTTACGTTCGCTCCAGTATCAATCACCATGTGGCATGGGGAACCATTAACGTATCCCAGTACGAAGAGTCCATTACTGCCGCCATTCACTGATGAAATCTGCAAGACGTTTAGGTGGGGCTTTTGACTATCTGGCAACCTCCGCCCCGCGAGAAGGCCACCTCCTAGTTTCCCTCTTTCATGTTCTTAGAGTTCTCTTGCTGGTCATGAGACTTTCGACCACAATGCTTTTGTACATTTCCTTCGACGCCAAACTTCCAGCATTTCACTTTCTTTGGGCTATCTCTCGTTCTATCGGATCTTAATTTTCGTTCTATGAGATCTTTAATTCTCTTCAACCTGTTCTCGACGCTCTATGTGTCTTTGTCAGCTCCCTCTTGGACCGTGACAACTCTAACAGCATGCCGATCTTTCCTGACGGCCCTTTGAGCTGCTTCTAGCTTCACTGCGAAGACGAGAGCAGATTTCAAATCCTGATAATCCTCCAACATAAGTGACTTTTGGGTTTCTGGATCACGGATGGCTTCAATAAAATGACGCACCGCCATTTCTTCTCGGACATTATCAAGGTGGTCCATGTAGGCTAGATGACACAGCCTATCTATATCCGAAGCCAGCTCTTGAAGGGTCTCGCCAGATCTCTGCATCCTTGACTTAAGTTGGATTCTACTATATTATTTCTGGCACTTCTTCCGAATTTCATCTCCAAGGCACTGGCTAGTGCGTCAAAATCTCCTATCTTCGTTGCTCCGATGGTTTATAGTACGTTAATTGCGTCTCCGTTGAGGGAAGCGGCCAGTTGGTTCGCTTTCTCGGACTCGCTCCAACCATTCGCTTTAGCGACGATTAAAAATTGGGTCTTGTATGCTTCCCAGGGAGTCTTTCCGTCATAAGGCGTTATTTCACTGCTGGGCGGCGTGACGACGACCTCATGTTTTCAGGTACCTTTCCCAGCTTTACTAAACTGTCCAGTTTTTCTTCTAACTTGTTCTCAATCGTTTCCTCAATTTTATTATTAAATTCTTCACGTAATTCTTTCATGTTTTTCTCTTGACTTTCTTCTAGGAGCGACATTCTTCTCTCCATTATCTCTTGATTTTCCTGCACACTCTTTTCGAATTTCTCTAATTTTCCCAAAGCAGTCTCCATTTTCTCCAATCCCGATTTCATTTCTTCTTGACCGGCTTCAATTTTCTTCTCTAAATCCGCTTTCATCTGTTCTTGTCCGGCTTCAATTTTCTTTTCTAAATCGTCTCGTCCGGCTTTCATCTCGTCTTGTCCGGCTTTCATCTCATTTTTTATCTCATCTTGTACGGATTTCATTTCTTGCATCATATTCATGAGCTTTTGAAGTTGTTCTTCCATTTTTTGTCTAATCAAAACCATAAACTGGAAAATTAAAGTCCTTCTTTAGAACCCCGATTCTGACACCAAATGTTGCGGAACTACTCTTCTTGTTTACGGGGGTTCGTCGTTCTAAAGTCCAGTTGGTGTAGAACGTGCTGGTAAAAAGTCCAATGTTCAGGATGGAATATAACTTTATTGATGCTAGAACTTCGTGGAACAATCAGCTGTACAAAATTCACAAGCACAATTAAACAGTAATGTGCTTTTAACAGTTCTCTTAGATCAGAAGCTCTCACAAATGCTGTACTTCACACACAAAATAAGTCACTTTCACAGGCAAAAATTCAGTGAAAATATTCAAGAGATATCGTACACAATCCCTTAAGACACAGCAATGAAGAATTTACACACAGCACTTTGAAAACAGCTTCGTAAAGCAAGCTAAAACACGGCTTCCATAGCACTATCACAAAGCAAGCGTACTCTCACTGACAGCTCTTCACACATTGAGCGTTCAACTCGCACTGAACTTTCCGGGCAATGCGCGGTTCTATATATATCCGAGGCAGAAGCTGCGAGCAGCTTCCAGAAGTCAATTTCTCGAGGATTCTCCATAAAGCATGAATTTTGATTATGTCATAGAAGAGAAATGTTAGGTTATTATGCGTTTTTAATGCAGTAAAAACAACTTCCAGGCTCCACTGGGAAAATCGCACCAAATGACCAAAAATTCGCCGCGCTTGGCGACTTTTGGCGAAATATCACCAAATTTGGCGCTAAAAATAAGTCCCCAAATGTGAAGAGATCGAAGCCCTAGGACTAATATTTCTCGAGATTTCTAGAAGCCCCATAGAAAAACATATGGGAAAGAGAAACCTCCGTATCTCCGGTTCTAATTGGCCGATTTTGATGTAACAAAAAGCAAAATTTATCTATTTGAAGCGTAGAATACGAATTTTAAACCATTTTAAGCCCCAGAGCAGCGGGTGGCCCCGGAAATTCGTAACAATATATTAAGTACACTTCTAGAGTTTTGTGAATTTAATACATGAGTTTTACTCTCCCCCACTATTATTAAACGCGTTTATTATAGCTAACGCACTGTATCGTAGGTCGTCGCTCGCACGTGCGATCGACCCGAGTGGTCCTTTCAACCGGTCTCTGAGGCAAGACGTCGAGAGAGTGAGAGAGTTGCGGGGGAAGCGAGGCGCTTTCGCTCGCACAAAGTTATTGTGCTCGCAGCAGATTTTTTTGCGGTTATCTCCTCTGGAATCTCTTTTGGCTTGTTGTGTTCGGTTAGTTAATCCATTTTTTTCATATTATTATTATTTTCTTAATTTTTAAGATTTTCACTACAATATTTTTTACGAATTAGTGTAAATAATTAAGATGGAAGTCAAATAAGTGTTTCGGAGCTACAGCAACGACATTTTTCAATGTCATCCTTTGAAAAAAAAAAAAATGAAAGAAAAATCAAGGCAATATTTTTGCTAAAACTTACCTTAGCGACGAAATGTAAGATCCAAGATGACTTGTTTTCTTTCAGTTGCGTGTATTGTTTTCCTTTAACTGCTGGAAATGCAAATATCTTTTAACTTGTAAGCCCGTCGTATTTGCATATTTAATTTTTGAAATTAATTTTGTGAACCTCCATTTAAATAACCCACGAGCCGTCACTGGTTCAAGAAAGAGTGGATTCTTATTTTGACGCGCCTACTCTCGTCAAACTACAGATTCCTCGCTCTTTGGCGAGCTTTGCAGTCATGGGTGTCTAGGAGTTATGCACAAGTTTCAATGCTCTCAAAAAAACTAGATGAAAACTAAAGTGAACAAATGAGCGATAAAAGCACCAGTTAATAAATTTGAAGACACTTAATTATTAAAACTACATTAATTAGCAACCCAAAATAAATAAAAATGAAACGGAATGCTGTACTTACAGGTTGTTCCAAATCGCTATTTTAATTCTAAATTATGAGTGCCACATGGTTACTGCATATGTTTAATGATCGCCACCTTGGCGAGAGTCCGGGAATAAGTAGGAATCAACCCAAGAAAGAAAAACACGGCACACTCATGGATTATGATTCACATTCGAACCAATATTTAAAACGGTGAAGTATAGTTGTATTATTGGCGAAGATTGTAAAATAGTTTAAGTAGGCGATTTTAAGATAAATTTCGATTCCAAAGATGGGTTGTTTGAAACAAGGAAGCAAAATACGGCACATTCATGAATAATGATACACTTTCCAACTTAATGGAATAAGGAAGAAAATTGGGACGAAGCATAAATTATGATACGCTTTTAATATATAGCACTATAGTGCGTATTTAAAATCTGAAAGTGTTTCAGATTTTCTTCCTATTTTTTCGGTTAGCCGGGAGCAAGTGAATAAGTGTTGCCAAATAATTGTGATCTTCGCCAAATTCTTACAAACCTAGAGCGGTTTCCACTACATAGTTGTTTATCCCTTTCCATATTTTGGAAGTTTAATTTAATTTCGTATTTTTATTTATACGAAATTATTATTATTTATTATTATTAATACGTGTGGACTCGAATTCCACACGTTTTTATAAATTCCCCATTACGTAACCAATAAGCATACAAATTTTTTTAGTATATCGATATTTTTGTATATATTGAATTCTGTATGTAAATACTGTTTTGTATACGGATTAAAATTTCCGCCTTTTTTGGAAGGGAAAAGACAGTGTTTCAGAAGTAGTCTTTAAACACAGAAAAAAAAGTTGGCGGGATAATGGCTCCATAATTTGCCATTGCATAAGTTAATAAATTGCATCGTTATACTAATAAGAAACTTAACTACAAAGGAAGCATTCGTCAGTGGAATGCGAATCAAGTTTATACATACTAATGCTATTGATTGCGAAGTTTAAACTGGAACCGCAAGCAATGACAGAATTTTAATTCCACTTATGAAATATTCTGCTACTATTTTACCATATCTTTTCAAAAAACTCAATTTCCAAGTATACCTTCATCAGTGGTACGCCTGAGCAAGTAGAATTGAATCATTCGACTTTTTAAGATTTTATAACTCCAAACATAATGGGCCTTTAGACAGGTCCAGGCTCAATTGTCGGAGGGGGCCACTAGACTTTTTAGATTAGCTTAATTTGTTCAAAATGCAAACTGAATGGCTGAAATCAAAGGTCGGTAGAGGGAGGTGACACTATGACCCACTCGCTCGAGCTGCATTTGCATTTAGCAAAATATCACCGAGTTTTACAAAAACACCGTCTTCACAGAAAACTGTGGTGTTTGTAAAGTGAAATTGTACAAAAGTGGTCACTAAACATTAATAGTCTCTTAGCCAAGGTGGTCACTTTAGTAGGTTCCACTGTATATGAAATGGTGAGACGCAGGGGCGTAGCCAGAAATTTTTCATGGGGGGGGTGCTACGACTGCTACAACTCATATATGTATACGCGTGTGATAAAGTAGTGAAGAATATACATTTTGTATGGAAAAAATTCCTCATGGGGGGTGGGGATGACCCCCCTAACCCCTCCCTTGGCTACGCCCCTGCTCTCATCTCATTACCAGAATAAAGATTCTAGAATGGTGTTGCGCGTGCGTGGTTTTCTTCTGAAAAGCGAAGTATCGGTTGAAAAGTATCGGTGAAAATGAATGAAAGGAACAGAAACCGATACTTTCCCGATACTTTTAGAATCGAAAAAACCGGTACCGGTACCTAAAAAAATAGGAGGTATCGGCGCCGATACTATCGGTCGATTCCTAATCATAAGGCATCCCGCATCAGGTACACATCAGTACAGAATCCGAGACGCGCACCGCAAAAGGTCACTGCGCGCAAAGTCTGTTTATGTGTAACAATGAATTATATGTATTGTTAGCTCCCCTATTTACGATTTTACAGACGGTGAATGGGCATCATCGCTCAAACACTGCTCTTTGCACTACCGATCATACAGTGAGGTATCCTTCGCTATTCACGTATACATGGTAAAGGCGAGAACAGCTTGGTTACTGATCATTCTAAAAAGAAAGCGAAATTTTTCAAGGGGGAGACGAAATTTCGGGTGATTCCTTTGGACTCAGGTTTTGGAAATACCTGTAGCCTGTAAACGAAAGGCTTAAAAACCATTGACTAAGATCAAGTCTAAAAATCAAAGTAGTAAATTAAAAAAGCAAATTGAAATTTCAAAATTACCGATTTTAGATAAGCAGTTTTTAACTAAGCATCAAGACTCTATTCTATATTCCCCCATAGATCCGCCACTGTAAAAACAGTAATGTTGCCAAACATCGGGTATAAAACATTTAAAAAGGTGTTGTTAACTTTTTTAGCATCATTTCATAGAAATTCACTTTTTACTTTATAGAGGACTAAAGTATTGCTTTTTATAAGAATTTTTTTTTTTGCCATTAGTGTCCCTAGTTTCATGGAATCACCCTTAATCACCCCCTTTGCGAGACCCAAAAAAACATCAGTGGGTCCGACCACCGCTTTAGGGGTCCCCCTGGAAAATATGCTAACGCTAGTCTTTTTGCGAGGCCCCCCAAAAATATCAGTGGGTCCGGCTATTGCTTTAGGGGGCTCCTCGAAAATGTGCTGACGCTGGCCCTTTGCAAGGCCCAAAAAAACATCAGTGAGTCCGGCTATCGCTCGGCCCCATGAAAATATGCTAACGCTGGCCCTTTGCGAGACCCGAAAAAACATCAGTGGGTCCGGCCATCGCTTTAGGGGGCCCCCTAGAAAATATGCTGACGTTGCCATTTGCGGGACCCAAAAAAACATCTGCGAGTCCGGCTATCGCTTTAGGGGGCCCCTCGAAAATATGCTAACGCTGTCCGTTTGCGAGACCCAAAAATACATCAGTGGCTCCGGCCATCGCTTTAGGAGGCCCCCTGGAAAATATGATAACGCGAGCCCTTGGCGAGACCCAAAAAAACATCAGTGGGTCCGGCCATTGCTTTAGGGGGCGCCCTGGAAAATATGCTAACGCTGGTCGTTTGTGAGATCCAAAATGCAACAGAAATACGAAAAGTTATAATTATATGTAACCTAATTCATATTTTATAGTAAATATTTTTAATGTACGAAACAAACGTAAGAAGTTTCACTTTTAGTTGAATGTTTTTTTATCAATCTGTAGTTATCGTTAACTGCACAAGCTGAAGCAAATTAGAATAGCTAGATTACGAAAAAACCAAAAATAACAAAAACGCATGCGCAGAAACGCAAATTAACAGCTTAGTGACGTCAGATTGAGCAAGCCAATTCGTTACATTCATCTGAGTACGTCACACAGTAGATAGAATAAAAACTAACAATTACGCATGCGCCGAAATGCAAGAAATTTCTGGTCTTTCAACAGTTCTAAAATATCCAATTTTCAATATTTGGCGCATTATAACACCTCAAAAAAAAAAAAAACGTCGCCAAGAGGTGCACATTTTTTTTATGGTAGCCAGTCAAATTACCACCGGCAGGATACTTCACTCCCGCTGAACTACATCCACGATGGCGCCAGAACCAACACCAGTTTAGCATCGAAATGTAAACAGCACCGGATACGGAATAGAGACCGGCAAAGCTACACGAGGGATATCTGCCTAAGGAGGAGTGCCTTGTTCATACGACTTTTTAGGACAGAGGGTTTCTAACGCGTTTTCACGTTACACCTGGAGGAAAACCGCCAAAAGCTTGAGGTAGTTATATCAATGTCTGCCCGTTGGGCCCGAACCCGGAGCCTTCCCACTTCAGCCATCTGCGATGTTCACTGTCTTAATCCATTTGGCCCATGATGGAGCCCGA
Source organism: Cheiracanthium punctorium (assembly GCA_038373885.1). Lineage (NCBI taxonomy): Eukaryota > Metazoa > Arthropoda > Arachnida > Araneae > Cheiracanthiidae > Cheiracanthium > Cheiracanthium punctorium. Next base: position 1,221,181 of record JAWZYV010002960.1, read on the forward strand.
AATGTTTAACATGAATGAATTGTATTTCAATTATGAAAGCAATGCTTAGTTCCTCCAAGTTTCTCCAACAATGGATTCAGTGAAAATCGACGAAGCAATCCCTGTACAGTCCAACAATGGTATCTTTATGTAGACAAACTAGGTCCATTAGAGCAGGTCCCCGGAGACCTGTACGCAAACGCAGCTGTCAGTCGAGAGTTGGATTTTGCGGGCTTCAGGTCTCAAGCAGGCAACCCGCTGCCTGATTGGGACTGATATTCAGCTGGAGAAATTCGCTTCCCGGGAAACCGGACTCCTTGCCGCTTCTCATGGTGTCTTGCCACGAATGTTCATATTCATTCCCGTATTCGCCCGATTGCGGAACCGGGCGAGCCGGCGGTCGCGTATCACGACCGCCGGTAGGCATTGGCCAAGCCGTACGGTGAGTATTGGCGTGCAGCCGTAGAGCAGGAACAGCTCAGCGAGACTGGTAGGGGCACTCGACTTACAGTAGGCAGCAGACCGGAATCCTGGCTGCGATGGATGTGGTCTGATTCAGATTGCGGTTGCGGGTACTACTTGAATGTCATCATAATTTTTTATGTATAAATTATAGGTTTGTGGTAACTATAATGTGTGAAACATAAATTTTACTCTCTAAATTTAGTAATTTTCTTGAAAATACAGCATCTATCGTTGTACTGAAACGCGTTGCTGATTGAAATCGAGAAGTATTCATTGATCAAATTTCTTTTAAAAAATCAACTGACAGCTGAGATTCTTGAGAGCAAAAATTAACATTGAAATCTCCAGTGAGAATCATCGGTAATTCATGATAATTATTTAGAATCCAGGAAGTGCCCATGTCGTAGTATTTTTCTTTAACAGTTTTCTTATACCATTGTTCCGTCTGGAGTTTGGGTTTGAATGGGGGGAATGTCTATAGTCTAGTATTATACTTTAACTGATGTTTTCCTCTGTTTGTTGGGTTCGAATGCAGTGTATTTTTCTTTTTTTTTTGCGTGTTTTTTTTTTTTTTTTTATCAGAGTGTTCTTAAGCGTTGATTTCGTCTGCTGGTAGGTTTCGAATTATTATTCTGTATCCGTGTTTTTAAACTGCAGGTTCTGTCTATTGTTTGGGATTGATTGCAACTAGTGTCCGTTTCTTTGTGGTGTTCCATCCCCGTGTTAAAGTGTTGCGCCGTCTTGAGGTTGGATTAGAATCCACGGAGTGTCCATTTGTTATTCTTTTATTTTGTTGTTAAACTCTTTGCAGACAGTGTTTGTTTCTTTGTGGTGTTACATACCCGTGTTCTTATACCGTTGTTGCGTCTGGATATCGGGTTAGCATCCAGGAAGTGTCCGTGTTGAACTATTATTCTTTAACTGTATTCCTAAACTGGTGTTTTCTTCTGTCGGTTGGTATCGAATGCACGTAGGGTCTATTATTGCGTTTTTCTATAGCAGTGTTCTTAAACCTTTGTTTTCCTCTGCTGGCTTTTCTCGAAGTATTATTCTGTTTACAAATTTACATTTGGCTCATTATTATAAATAACTCAAAAACACATGAGCATTATTAAAAGATTATATACTATTTAAATACAGACAAGCAATATTTATGTATCATGGCAACCATTCATGTCAAGTTTTAACTCATAATTCCATTAAATAATGTAATAATGGCATTGAAAACATGTGATTAAAGCAACGGAGCTTGGACCTCGGAATGCACCATTGTGCCACTTTCTGTATTCGGTGTGTAGGCCTTGTTTATCGGAGAAGGCGGGTTGGGTCGCCGCCGGTAACAACAGTGAGAGACAGTCAGCAGAATCGCCGCCTGTTCAGCGAAAGGCTTCCCACAGTGGCTCTGACAAGAGCCGGTCCACTTATCCACTGAACAGAGTCATCAGACAAGATCTTGAGTAATATCGATGCGCAGGGAGCACAGTCGACGTTCGCAGGAACGAACGCCCGAGAGCTGTTCCTCAAATGAAGAAACCAAGGGGGGAAAAGAAACGTCACTTCCTTTAGTGAGCGTTACTTCCGTCAGAAAAAAATCTGAGTTACTCCCTATTTGCGCCTAAAGAAGTTTTACTTCAAAAATACAGCACAGTCATGAATAATGATACACTTTTGCAACTGAATGGAATAAGTAAAAAAAATAGGGACGACATATAAATTATCAGGTTGTAACGAAAGTTTTCCGCCAGATTTGCTTGAGTCAGCTCACGCGGTACCCAGCTATTGACCTTATATGTCAAGTTTGTGCGATACGTAGCGCGAAATATGGACATGGCACTAAAGTCTAACTCTTTTAGCTAGCTCTCGTGGATGAATATTTTATCTTCTTCCACAAATTCTCGTAGGCGGGTATCATCAGCATCAGTAGGCCGGCCAGAGCTCTCTGCTTCTTTAATATCCTAGTCCTCGTTTTTGAACTTTCGGTACCAAATCTTCACAGTGTCATATGATACAACAGTATTACCTTAAGCTGTACACATGATTCAGTGGCATTCTGTAGCTGACTTTTTGCGACAGAACTGAGAGTAAATGATGGATCAATCTGGTAGCGTGGTAGTTCCATTTAAGACACCTTATACTTAATCATAACGATATTGTTTTACAGATTTCACAACACAGTGCTCTAAAACAAGTCTTTTCTTTCAAATAACAAAAATCCTTTTACAAAATATTGGCAAATACACCAACGCGAACTGCTTCTGCAGGCAATACTTGGAGTGGCGGAAAACTTTCGTTACAACCTAATATGATACGATTTTAATATATAGCACTATAGTGCGTACCCAAGCAGCAATTCATCAGTGGCCAAACTTTGACCAAACATCGCTCACCGAGGAAGTTGACATGGGGCCAACATCGCCGGCGATATGGGCGATTGATTGGGCATGTCTCATCGGGTGAAGATTGGCCAATCTTCTGGCGCCAATATGGATTATCGTCGGTCGAACAGTCGCCAAACAGATACCAAAGACTTTCATCGTCGGTCGAACAGTCGCCAAACAGATACCAAAGACATTCATCGTCGGTCGAACAGTCGCCAAACAGATACCAATGGCTTTCATCGCCGGTCGAACAGTCGCCAAACAGTTACTATCGACCGTCGATCAGTTGCCAAACGGTTATTATTGACGGCCGACCAATCGCCAAATGTTAACCCAAGCAATCCCAGCCTTTATACCCCAGTTTCTATTGTATATATATATAAATTATTCGCTCTAAAGGTAATTTTATTATTCTAGGTATTTTATTTTTCAATCTGACAAATAGTACTTTATATATATGTATATATTGTCACCTTTAATAAAAAGTGGCACTGCCAGAAGGGGAGGGGGCAGTTAAAATATCAGGATATGTATTTCTGCCCCCCCCCTACATATTTTCACTTTACTTAGTATGAGCTCTCAGATATTTACACTCACTTAAAAAAAGTATTTGAGTGCAAGGCAAAATTTCCTATTTTGATTTTGTATAAATACCCAGTTTAAAACACACTCAAGAAATAAATAAAATATATAAATGTGTGTGTATATACAGTAGTACCTCGACTTAAGCAATTTTCAAATCTTATCAATTCGCCTTTTTTATTTACTAAATAACTTTGGTTTACGATTTTAATAATGTAATTTGCTATATTATCTTAAGATTTTTCTAAATAAGAAAATTAGTTAAATTATTCTTTGAATATGCAATATTAATCCCCCCCCCAAAAAAAAATTATGGCTATGCCTGTGTATAATGAAGTAACATCCTCATACTTTAAAACAAACATTAAAAATGTTACTTTTTATTAATTACTTGTGGGCATAAACACAAAAATGTATAGAAAATGGCATCACTGATATTCATCCCCCCTTTCTGCATACTGTTACATAGTAGGTTTAAAAAAATGCTCCTATATAAAACTCTGCCTACACTCACACTAATTTTAAGCTGATCAAGCGTAAAAAATAAAAATATATGTAACTTATGCAATCTGTATGTAACTTAAATTAGGTAAAAAAAGGTGGAGTCGGTACCATGTGGAAAAACAGATTTAAATAAATAATTATTCTCCAAGTAGAGGGTTCCTTTTCTTTTCTTTTTCATGCACTAAGTACTATTTTTATACTCTAAACTGACATATTTGCAGTCCCAGGTTAACTTATACAAAGTTGAGAGTTGATCAGTTACTTCATATTATAAAGTTTTATTGTACTTTTTTCTTGGAACCTTTAAAATGGCAGCTTCTCCTGCAGTAGGTTTTCATTTTGTCGAATGAATGCTTATTAAACCTATGAAAAATATTTCACCACTGTTACACCCCCCCCCCCAAATTTTTACACTTAAACTGGTGCCCCCATTATGAAATGGCCAGTAGTTCAGGCATTTGTAGTGGTGAAAGACTTTATTATTAAGTACCCTCCAATCAAAAATTTATACTTACCATCTTCTTCAAAAGCATTTATCATTAAATTTTTATGAACTGTTGCTAATCACAAAACATGTTTTTAAAACCCCATTCATAGTTTTCTCAATAAAAAAGATTAATGACACAGATTTAAATGATATTCAAGGTAAAACATAATTAAAAATAAAAAAGTTTATTAACATTCTTTATTACATACAAAATAAATCAGTATTTCATGAAATAAATAAATATATATGCAATGTTTTTTCCCTCTTTCAATTATTTTCCATCTACTACTTGTTCGTTGTTCTCTGGATGAAAGTTGATAACCAGAAACTGGGAAGAAGAAAAAAAAAAAAAAAAAAAAAAAAAAAAACAATGTACAATTTAGAATTTATAAAACATTAGAATCTCAGAAATGTCACATTTAAGATAAACAAGAATAAAACATTAAGTACTTTCAGATGCAGTAGTATCTTAAAAGGTTTCAGTCAAAAGGAGGTATATAATTTCAGTCAAATTGCAAGAACTCCAGCCGGCAATCAGACATAATTTAGTTGCCCTCCCCCCCAAAAAAATAGTAATTTTAGAACATTAATTAAATTACATGAAATAATCCATTAACACCAAGTGCACACAAGTAGTTCATAAAATAACAAAAATAAATTCTTTAATTTCTTAACAAAAATAATAAGTCTATTTAAGGAAGTTAATTTTTTATAAAAATTTATTTAAAATTAAATGCTCTATTAGTTTTTATCTATTTGAAAGTAATGACAATTTATCCATGTTGTGTTTAGTGAAGAAAATTTGGAAAACTAATTACTTATTAACACGTGAGAAACCTAAGCTTACCTTTAACAGTTTACCTTTGTATAATAAAATGATATTTTTCTTGTTACCGTATTTACTCGTGTATAACGCACACTTTTTTTTTTTTTTTCCAAAAATTTAGGGCAAAAACTCTCTGTGTGCGCGTCATATTTGGAATAATTTTTCATTGCTGCATATAATCACACGATATAGGTTTGAATCAAAAAAAGTACTCAAAGAAGAAAATAAAACTGGAAAAATCTTACTTAATAGAAGTCATTTTTTGCTACATATATTTTCCCCTCCTAACACTTCTTTCATACAACAGTGCTAGAAACATTGCATTAATATAACTAGCAATCCTTATTGGTGCTACCTTGCTCTGGTCACAGTCCTTGTCATCACTGGCACAGTCAATGTCCTCGTATATCATATCGTCTTCTGTTCCATCCATCCGATTGGAAATTCCAGTCACTTTGAAGCTCTTTCTTATCGGCTGAGATGCAATTCCAAGCTTCAAATATCCATTCACATATGGTTGCGAGAGAAGCACGCTTCATTCTCCCACTTGGAGTGAATTTGTGATCTGTTGTTGTCATCCAACAATTGTAGGCATGCCGAAATGCAACCTTAAATGGTCGGTAGATGACAGCATCTAAGGACTGCAGTACTTTCGTCATCCCACCAGGTATCATGACTAAATCACTTGAGTGACGAATTTGCGCTTTTATTTCACAGGTCCTGTGTCCACGGAAGCTGTCCAGAATCAGCATTGATGGCCGACGTAAAGCAACAGCCCAACGTTCCCACACAACTTTAATCCAGTCTTTCATGAGCTCCTCTGTCATCCAACCCTTTTTCCTGGACTCTTACAATTATCCCGACTGGAAAAGATACCTTAGGGATAGTTTTTCTTTTAAATCACATACGGTGTCAGCCGTAATGGACAGCATAATGGTGCATCATTGCTTGTCTGCTCCTGTTGTGCGCATTTGAATGCTTCTGTCTCCAACAGGATGAACAGTTGTGGCTTCTGGCATGTCAAACCACAATGGAGTCTGATCTGCATTGCCAATTTATGACATCTGATATCCCTTTTGTTTTTGCAGCCTTATAATGTATTGGGAGAATTTGGTACGCTGTTCTTCGTATTCTTCCGTCAGCTTTTGTGACAGCGTCGTTCTTCTCCTGATAGACTGTTACAGATCATAAAGCGTTGCACTCAGCCATGGCTCCCCTTGATGTCTTCTCTTGGAATATTCATTTTCTTAGCTATTTTACAGGCCTCGAACATCAACATTTCTACTGAGACTGAGTATCCCAAATGCCGCAGATCCATTACATAATTCAAAAGCTGCTGCTCCACTTGCGGATATTTACACGACTTCCCCCCCCAAAAGCACATTTTTTAGATGGTGCTTTCTTCAGTTTTTCTTCAATATCACTCTCACACGTTTGACTCGCCAACACCGAATTTCTGACTTGAAACATGGTTACCATTTTCTTCTCCAACCCTTAGGTAATTACTGAACTACTTTCAACTTAAATGCTGCAGCATAACTAGTTCGCTTTACCATCTTACTCCCACGTTGTCAAAAGACTCTCACAAATAATAAAGGAATGGACAATATTTGTGTGACATTATTTTGCAACCAACACGTGACCCACCAACTGCTGTGATTTGTTCCATAACGCAGGGAGACCGGGTTGGGTTGGTCCATTTTTGAATGGGGGAAGAAAATCCAGGATCATTCCTCTTTATCTTTTTCTTTAAGCTAAGTGACGAGCGTAATGCCTAGTCCAAAACTGACAGAAAGAGAAAGGAAATGCTGGTAGTTTAGGTATTTGGAAAGCTGGACTAATAATTTTGAATGGAATGCTTAGGTTACGAATCTACAAAGTCTTTTGAATGTCAAATTTATGGTGCGCGTTATATACGAGGTAACAAAATTTCTCGATTTTTTCTTGTTAAGTATAGGGTGCGCGTTATACATGTGTAAATACGGTATTTGAACACCATGCATGTTATGATGAATAAAACTTCAACCATCAATAAGCTTGACTTACTTTGAAGAAATGATGTAAGCTGATGAAGTTATCAAGTAAAATTTAAGCATAATGCAAATCCGGGATACTATGTTTCTTAATATACATGCATAAGATTTTGCCTATATTTTAATTTCAGTGACTGAATTTTGGTAGGGCTTAGGATGCCATGGGGCATCCTAATAGGGCTGAGGTAGTGGATAAGGCAGGGTTGTTATAATTTTGCCCAGCGCGAGGGGAAAAAAAAAATAAAAATTTCAAATGGGGGCTTTTTGTGACAATCATTTGAATTAAATGATTAAGGATGTTTTATCTTAAAAAAAAGTTATAAGTTCTAATTTAGCACTAGTATAGTACAGTGAAACCCCCTGATTATTCCATAATAAAATCTATTTGCTTTAAAATTTGTTTTTTGTGTTTTCCCAGAACAAAAAGCTCTACAGCCTACTTCTATGAATTTCTCTTTTTGTGTGACTCAATGTGTTGCTCCAATGGTAAAATCACTTGTTACTTAGACATAATCTCACGTCAACTACAAGATTTGTACATTACTTGATAAACAAAAGCACTTACCTTAATTTCTCCCCCCACCCTTCTGATAAAATTTCCTATTATGACCCAAAATCCGCAAAATTCTAAGATCTGCACAAGATCTGGAACCAAGCTGTGTGGATTTTGATTCTTCTACAGTATTTATGTGGTAACCATAATTTTGAATTAAATGGCGATTTGGAACAACCTGTAAGTACAGCATTCCATTACTTATTCATTTATTTTGGGTTGCCAATTAATCTAGTTTTAATAATTGTCTTCAAATTCCTTAACGGGTGCGTTCATCGGTAATTTGTTCACTTTCATTTTCATCTAGTTCTTTTGGGAGAGCGTTGAAACTCATACATAACTCTTAGAGACCCATGACTATAAAGCTTGCCAAAGTGAGGCAATTTTTTAGGTTGGCAAGAGTGGGGGTGTTAAAATAGGAATCAACTCTTTCTTGTTCCATTTTCCATTTACAATGTTTTGAATAAAAGAAAAAATATCTTGAGTGACTCCATTTGACTTTCCGACCACTTTATCTTTACCAAGCATTTAAATAAATTTCATTTAACTCAATCGGATGCAGTGTTAAGGCACTAGAGCACCATGGGTGATCACTCACCCTGGTGACCATGGTTTGAGTGCTGTAATGTATAAGAACGCTTTTTTGTAGTCCTGTAAAAAACTGTAAGTTATACACTTACTAAACTTTATGCAGTATGTAAAACAGAGACCTATAATATGCATACCTAATATGAGCTCAATCGAATGCACTATATAGATACTAGCTCACTTCCTTAGGCTATAATAAATAAGAATTACATTTTACAACCCTGTGAACAAACTATCGGCTCTACACACATCAAAATCTATGTAAGTCATGTCATAAGACCACGATGTTACCCAATTTGAATTACATCAGATGCACCATACTAGCAGACTTTCAAGAATTTTGACTATAGCCCAAAAAAGGAAAAAAAAACAACTAATATTTGCCCCGTAGAAAACTACTAGTCTTATACACAACAAAATCTATACAGGTTGTGTAACGGTGACCTATAATATACATCCCCAATTTAAACTTACTCAAATGCACTATTTAGATGCTAGCTCACTTTAAATGATTTATATTCCATAGGCCCATAATCAGGGTCCGACAAACACCATGAGCCCACTCACCTGGGCGACTACAAAAAATCTTTTGGCGACTAGATTTTCCTGACTGGAAAAGAAAATACTGTCATCCTAAGCACTTATGTTTTTTTAATTAGACGCATTTTTACGGTTTTTCTCCCTCCCATACGTCACGGTAATGTTTACCAAACTGAATCCCCACCAAGTCAGTGGATCGAGATCTCATCTCACTCACCTTTAATTGCAAGCTAAAGCTATCTCAGGATCACAAGATGCTCAGGGTAGTTCTAAGAAATAGCTCAGTGATGTCACGTAGAGTTAAGCCTATTGGTTACTTGCCCCTACTAGATGTCCCGCAGAATATGCCTACCAAGATTAAGTGTGACGTCACACGCTACAAGCCTATTCATTTTTCCTTCCCTTTCTTCCCCATAACACTCATTTACTTAACTCTCTATAACTGACCCTTCCACTCGCAAATTCATTCAATCTCCGTATGCAAGTGTTTCGCTGCATGGCGATTTGCAGAGGTTGTAATTTCTTCAGAAATACTTCTACTTCCACTCACATTTTTAGTTGACAGCATGGTTGACGGAGATTAGCCTATAAATATGTGCAGTTTACTGTGTTGCGAGCGTTATGTTTTTTTTTTTTCCAGTCAAGCAAGTGGCTTTAGTTAGAATTTTTCTCTGAAGTCTTATAATCAAGAAAATTAAAATGAAGAGAAGTATCAAACAGAATTCACTGTTGTGTAAGCAAAAGAAAATAGAGGGATTTTTTATTTCAGATAAACTTGATCATAAAAAGGCAGATGGACTGGATATACAACAAAGTCAAAATATGATGGAGGTGCATGAAAATTTTAAAATGAGCACAAATGAAAATAAAACTGAAACTGAGCATAAAAATTTAGGAAAAAGGAAATTTCAACTGTCTTGGCTGCAAGATTTTGATTGATTAGAATATGAAGATGGAATTGCAACATGCAAGGTTTGAAACCTTATTTCCCAAATTAAGTGACACTACCTCAAGAGTAGTACAAGGCTACTTGTCCAATTTTAAATTGGAAACTTTTCTGATTGCCATCTTCATTGTGAGGAAGGAAAACATGCAAAAGAAAAGCCATGTGACATGCCTACATTAGCTAAAAGCCATGTGGCACATAGCTTTTAGCTAAATGCCTAAAAGCTATGGATAAAAAAACATTTGATCGCTTAACAGCATTATTCGGGCTATATTCTGTATCCGGTGCTGTTTACACGTTTCAATTGGTGATCGTTCTGGCGCAGTCGTGGGCAATGCACAGTGGGAGTGAAGTACCCTGCCGGTGGTAGTTCTGACTGACAACCATAAAGAAACGTGAATCATCTCGTCAGTCTGGGAATTCGTAATTGTTTCATGTTATGGATGGAAAGAAATGAAATATGTTATGTTATTGTATGAAAAGAATGTGTGTGTGTGTGTTTGTTAGAAATATGGTATGAATATAAAGCTAAATAAAAGGAAGCATGTTGGTTTTACATTATCAGCCAGTGTGTGTATTTGTTAGAAATGTAGTCTCAATATAAAACTAAATAAAAGAAAGCATGCTGGTGTTACATTATAAGCCGGTGTGTATTAGAAACATTTCTGAGCGGTTAATTAAAAAAAATAAAGGTAAGTGCTTTTTCTTAAACAAATACTTGCAATGTTTAAGGTTTTTAATGTGAATTTTAAATTGATATTTGATGTTTTTATGTTGTCGTAAGTGCTATTTACGTGCTATTCTAATCATACTGCCTTCTTATGAGGTGTACAACTAGGTTGTTCAATTCACTGATGCTTTTTTTAGTTGTAAACGGGACAGTGTTTGGCCAGTTTACATTAGCTGTACAACTGAGTTGTTTAATCCACTGATGTTTTTTTGAGTTGAAAACGGGACAGTGTTTGCCTAGTTTACATTATCTGTACAACTAGGTTGCTTAATCCACTGTAGTTTTTTTAGTTAAAAACGGTCCACTGTTTGCTCATTTCAAATTGCCTGTTACTGAGTTTGCAGACTTTTTTTTGGTTAAATATGGATGGTCTATTTTGTTTTAATGTTTTTGTTAGTAGAATATATGTGCAATTTTAATGTGTTAAAAGACTTTGCCGACTGTGCAAGATGGTTGGCGACAGTCGCTGGGGCTTGGCAACCTCCACGTGAACGGAAGTGAAAAATAATTCTGCATAGGAAATTCACAATCGCAAATTACAGAGCTGGAGCCCATCTCATCTGTAGTGGGGTTCGGAACAATAATGTTGATCGATGGGGTCAAAGATGCAATGTTGTTATTTTCAGTATTTACATACTTCATTAATTATATGATTAATAAAACATTTATTTCACATTTAATGATTTATTAATTTTATTTGCATATATGAAACATATTGTGCAGTCAAAGAGGTCCCCTCTCCAATGTGCGCCCCTGGTAGTCACCAATTCTCTGTGGCACCGAGTTTATATAAAAGTGTAAAATATCATTACCCCTCCCAGACTGCAACTCTGGAACCGCCCTTGATACTATCTATCAGGAAGATGCACAAAGCATTATTTCTATAAGTAGTTGAATATTTGTTAATTTTGCCTGTTACTCATTTGGTTATTTTTACATGCCGGTTCGGGCATGTAAGGGAAAAAAATGCATGCCCGATTTTAATTTTTACATGCCCCGGGCATGTGGGGCAATTTTCGAGCCCTGCTGGGTATGAGACAGGCTCAGCCCAAGTCCAAACCTCGCCCAGGCTCTCTCTCTGTAATGCAAGATTGCCTTCGGACTTGGGCTTGCCAGAAATTTTTAATATACTGATGTTTTGGATTAAATTTGGGTACTTATGTATTATCCCGGCAGTCATTCCCACCACACTATTTTTCCATCAAATGAGTTGCCAAACTGTTACCAATCGTATTCAAAACCATTAGTAATTTCATATGCTCAGCACTTCTATTGGCAAAAAAATAACTCGTCTTGGCGGACCGCCATGATAATATGTAATACCTAAATTTGTTTTCATGTTTTTAGATCTCTAATTAAACATACAATTTTAAAACGTTATTATTTTAATAATTTAAATATACACTGTAGCAAGGCTGTGCCCAGGGTGGGGTACCAGGGAGTCTGGTCTCCCCCTCTGAAATTTTAAATTTTGTTAGCAAAATAATAATGATGAAGTTTTTTGTGAAAAATTCGCCTTTTTCACCATTTGGTCGCCCCCCCCCCAAAACTTTTTTCTGGGTATGGCCCTGCACTGAAGAATGGGAATAGCCTGTGTCCTGATAGAGCCATCTGCGTGAACAGCCACTTTGTAAGGAAATCATTGTGTTTAAGCAATCAGTTCTTTACTTATTGTAGTAGTTTGGAATCAAAGTAGCACAAAATCAGTGGCGTATGCAGACTTTCTTCAAGGAGTGGGGGGTGGGGAGGTTATAGACATAACTTTGTATTAAAATGCGTAATATTTAAGTTAAAAATTCAAAACTTATGGACATTTTGTCAAAAAAATTTTGACAAGAGCAGGGTGTTGAACCCCCCTCCCCTGTATACGCCACTGCACACAATTATGTAAAATTTGTAAAGCTAGATATAGAATATGGATAGACCACTCTTTTATTTTTTTAAATGAAAAGAGTGGTTGATGGTGGTGGAAAATAAATAATTTTACTACTAAAACAGTGTTGTTATATGCTAACTGAACCAAAATATAAACAAACATATTTTATGATGCATTTTTTTAGCTGGCATCACAAACGCTATTATGACACTAGAAAATGTGTCATTTGTATATTTTAAACTATTATACTAAGATCAGCTTTAATGAAGCATCTTCCTCATCGAACAGCTTAGAAAGTAAATTCCTTTACGCTAAATATACTCAACTGTACTTCCCCCTCAGAATTTTACGTTACGTGTAATGCTCTAATGACGGTCGAACATTGTTAAAATAGAAATATTTACCATAACTTTGAATTACTTAAAATGGCGGTACAATGCGTACTCAGAGCATCAACCACACTTCATTATAAAGGATAAAGCTGTACCGATCTAACAAATGATACTTTTTAAGTTGTTTCAATAGGATCATTAAAGCAATATTTCAACAAACAAAAAAATCAGAAAATAGTAAAGGAAATAACTTACCCTAATTCGAAGAAAGCACCGTAGTAAACAGTAAACACCGGCCGAGCCGCACCCGTTGCCACTGAAAAGAAGTAAAATGTCCCAGATTCCGCAGCGCCATCTGTTAAGTAATTTCGAAGCGAATTTGGGCCGATGTCAAACCCTGAACGATTAGCGGCCAGTTTTTAAGTGATCGTCGGTCGATATCGCCCCAAACAAATTCCGAAATCTGCTTATGATGTCGGAAATTTAGCATCGCAAGGCGACGTCGCGCCAAACAGATGACGATGTCGCGTTCTGAGGACAAAATTTTAATATCGGAAGCGATGATGGGCCAATGTTATTATGATATTCTTTAATATGACCGAACAAATCCCAATCAAATCGATGTTTGGCCAATCGTTTGCCAAACAGTCGTGCTGCTTGGGGTATTTAAAACCTGAAAGTGTTTCAGGTTTTGATTATTTTTACTTTCCGAACATGTACCATGTAAAGAAAGTATTGTAATCATGAAAAAATTCAACTTCGAGATATTTGTTCGAGATTACACGTTTTGAGGTCTTCTGAATTCATTTATGCTACTTTTAAGAGATGTATGTGTGTGTGTGTGTATGTATGTTTGTGTGTGTGTGAGTGAACACGACAGCTCCTAAACGGGGCATTCGATTGATCTGAAATTGGGTATATATGTTATAAACCACCATCGTAAGACCAACATTGATTTTGATGTGTATAGGACTTATAGTTTTTCTACAGGGCTACGACAAAGATTTCTTTTACATTATGGCCTATGGGGGGAAATTCTTGAAAGTGCGCTAGCGTTTATACGGTACATTCGATTGAACTCAAATTGGGTATATCTAATATATAAAATTCTCGTGTCACAGTTTTAGTTATCACACTCCTCCGAAACGGCTCGACCGATATTAATGAAATTTTATATGTATATTCGTCAGGTCTGAGAATAGGTTTTTAACTATGTCTCATACCCCTAAGTCACAAGGGCGGTCCACCCCAAAAATTTTTAGCACCACAGTGCTATTAATTTCAATCAGGTTTTTTTGTATAGACATTAGCGTGTCGAGTTACTTTTCAAATGTGTTTACCAGATAACGTGGAGGTGTGTGTGTGTGTGTGTGGGGGGGGTTATAAAATGTTGAAAGTCGCACAAGATTTGCAATTTTTGATAATTGATTGCTAAATGTGGTGCCAAAACACGACAATTTATTATAAATATATTTCGAGTATAGTTAGAAAATGCCTGGCGTATATTGTAAAACAGAGTTTTATTAGGCGATTTTAATATAGATTTCTATTCCGAAGAAGTGCTTTGTGGAACAAGAAAGGAAAACACGGTACAATCGTAGATTATGATGCCCATTCACAACAGCATTTAAAATGTCTTTGCGGTATAGTTGGAATATGCCTATAGGACGAATATGCGCTGCGAAGATAGTAAAACAGTTTCAGTAGGCGATTTTAAGATAGATTTCGATTCCAAAGATGTGTTTTATGGTACAAGTGAGTTGATTCCTATTTTAACGCCCCCACTCTCGCCAACCTAAAAAAATCCCCGTACTTTGGCGAGCTTTGCAGACATAGGTCTCTAGGACTGCGCAAGTTTCAACGCTCCCAAAAGAACTAGATGAAAACTAAAGTGAACAAATGAGCGATAACAGTCTTGGGTCTCTGGAAGTTATGCACAAGTTTCAACGGTACTTACGTATTATCCCGGCGGTCCGTCAAGACAAGCAATTTTTCACCAAGATAAATGCCGGACACATGGAATTGTTGATGGTGTGGAATACGATTGTCAACAGTTTGCCAGCAAATTTGACGAAAAAGTAGTTTGGCGGAATTGACCGCCGGGATAATATGTAAGTACCGTTTCAACGCTCCCAAAAGAACTAGATAAAAACCAAAGTAAACAAGTTAGCAATAAACGCACCAGTTAAGAAATCTGAAGACACTTAATTATTAAAACTACATTAACTGGCAATCAAAATAAATAAAAATGTAACGGCATGCTGTACTGTCATGTTGTTCCAAATCGGCATTTTAATTCTAAATTACGATTGCCACATAAATGCAAAAAAACTTCATGGTAACTGCATATGCTTAATGATCGCCACCTTGGCGAGAGTCGAGGCGTTAAAGTAGGAATCAACTCAAGAAAGACAAACAGGGTACACTCATGTATTATGATGCACATTCGAAACAATATATAAAACGGTGAAGTATAGTTGCAATACACTTAGCGAAGATTTTAAAATAGTTTTAGTAGGCGATTTTAAGATAGATTTTGATTCCAAAGATGGGTTTTACGAAACAAGAAAGAAAAATACAGCACAGTCATGAATAATGATACACTTTCCAACTTTATGGAATAAGGAAGAAAAATAGGGACGACGCATAAATTATGACACTATTTTAATGTATAGCACTATAGTGCGTATTTATAATCTGAAAGCTGTCATCCTTTATTTTTTTTTGGACAAAATTTTTTATGGAATGGCTATCAATAAGTCTCAAGGCCAAAGTATGTCTGTTTGTGGCTTAGATTTGAGCACACCATGTTTTTCACGCGGACAATTATACGTGGCATGCTCTCCAGTGGGCAAACTATCCAGTTTGTTTGTGTTAGCTACAGATGGGATAACAAAAAATATTGTACACTCTATTGCGTTAAGGGATGATGTTATTTTTCAGTAAAATGATTGCAATTAGCGATATATATAAATTTAAAGAATAAATTACAATGAATTAAAAATATAAATGTTTGGTATTGTGTTATTTTTATATTCCAGCATCGTTCACAGCACTCCATGCATCTTCCACTCATATACCACATCCTCACACACTTACAATAAGTTAGTCTCATTTCTTTCTACCGTATTTTCCGGTAATAACGCCGCACCGTGTATAACGCCGCAAATAGATAATTATTTCTATTTATAGAACTAGTTTAACGCCGCACCGAGAGTAACGCCGCACTTTTTTAAAAGTATTATAGAATCAAGCTCATCAAGTTTATAAGTTTTATTTTATGTAATACTATAAAGTAGTACATATAAAATTAAACAATTATAATTAAAATAACTTACCATGTAATATATAAATTTACGATGTTTGTCGATACGTCATTATTAGTACAATTTATTTTTCTATTTTTATAATATACATATGCATATATATATATTAGGGTGATTCATAAAATTCAAGTTTTTATTTTTTTGACTCTCAACCCATAATATCATTCTATCTACTAAAATATGAATTGGTTATTAATTTCAGAATTTTTTATTGATATTTAGGGGTCGCTACCAACTCTCAAAGTTTAAAAATTAACTGCAATAATGCCTTTTTGGGTCTACGCGTTTCCTTCTCTTCTCTACTTCCGGCCACCCCTATATCAAGCAAGTACCAATAAATTGAGCACCTCCCACTGCAAGAGGGGGGGGGGAGAGAAAAAAGAAAAAAAAACATTTTATGCGTATGACATTCCCCAGCTTTAGTTAGCTGGACTGATATTTACAGCATAAACAATCCTGCTTCTTACCTAGAGATAAAATCATTGAAATCCAAAGTGGTTGTGTTCGCTTGTGAATGCGACTTACTTTCGTTTTTTTTTTTTTGTGTTTAGTGTTGTAATATTATTCATATAATGGCTTCAGATGTTATAAAAACAAGAAAAAGAGATGAAATATGGTTAATCGGACACACTTGCTCAGAATTAGTGCAAACAAGATTACCCTCAGTGCAAGAAGTAATGAGTTTATTTTTTCACTATAAAAATGTAATGAAAAAAGTAAATAGAGAATCAGCGTCATTAACTGCTGGTGGTGTGATGGCTATATGGGAAAAAGCAAGTATTCCCACCAAGGCAAAGCAACATGTTATTACAAAAATACTCAAATATTTCAAGGAATGGCAGAATTTTTAAAAAAAAAATAAAGAAAATAAGGCAAAGCGTTCAGCAACAATCAAAGAAAAAGAAAACAAGTGGCAATCAAATTTAAATGTTCTGTTTGATATAGCTCACTCTAATGCTCTAAATATAATGAATATTGACGAAGATAAGCAATTTCTTAACCAAAGAAAAATGAACCGTCTTGGACGAATCGGTAAGATTGATAAACAGTATTCTAGAAGATTTGCTAAACAATTAGAAAAAGAAGTTAGGTTGGAAAAAATGAAAGAAAACGAAAAAGAAGCAATAAATAGACTAACTGAGAAATACGATTTATTGTCATCTTCAGCTACTTCTTCTACAGAGAACAGGAGTGATAGTGACATGAGACAAAGTCGTCCTAATTCTCCGAAGCTAGGACCTTCTTCAAGCAAAGATTTTTCGATACCAAGGAAACGAGGCCGAAAAACAATCCTAGATTCTAATTTAGCAGCTAGTCTCGATGTCGCTAAATTGAGCGACCGGAAAGCAACTGTTGTTTTGACATCTACACTCAAAAGTCTAGGCTGTAAAGCATCAGAATACAACGTAAGCTATTCCTCTATACGTCGCCAAAGAATGAATAATAGACTGCAGCTTGCTGAATCAATAAAATCTGATTTCCAACCCCAAACTACATTAACTGTGCACTGGGATGGAAAAATGCTCGAGGACATAACAGGGCATGAAGTTGTAGATCGTCTACCAATCTTGGTATCTGGAAAAGGAGTGGACCAGCTCTTGGCCGTTGCTAAGCTTCCAGATGGCAAAGGAGAAACCATGGCGTCTGCTATTTTCGAGACAATTTCATCGTGGAACTTACGTGATAAAATAAGATGTATGTGCTTCGACACAACGGCATCTAATACTGGGCGAATAAACGGAGCCTGTATTCTTTTGGAACAAAAAATGCAAAAAGAATTGATTTGGCTCCCTTGTCGACATCACATCTTAGAAATCGTACTGGAAGCTGTCGTAGTATCAGCTATTGGACCATCCAGCGGTCCTGAAATTATAATTTTCAAAAAATTTAAGAGCCGTTGGACAAAAATAAATCAGGAAGACTTCAAAACTGCAATTTTTGAATCATCTACTTGGAATTGCGTTCAAACTGCTGCGACCGATATAATTACTTTTGCTCAGAATCAACTACAACAATTTCAGCCTCGTGACGATTACAGGGAGCTCCTTCATTTAATCATTATCTTTTTAGGAGGGATTCCTGAAAGCGGTATCTCATTCAAAGCCCCTTTTGGAATGCATCGTGCACGTTGGATGGCGAAAGCTGTATATGCATTGAAAATGTTTCTATTTAAGCACCAGCTTAAGATCACAATTAAAGAAGCTAAGGCCATTACGGATATCTGCATATTTGTTGTACTTGTCTATGCAAAATACTGGTTTACAGCGCCAGTGGCTTATATGGCACCTGAAAATGACCTGAAGATTTTGAAGGACATAGTTGAGTTCGAAAAACATGATACAGTTTTAGCCAAAGTCACCGGGAAAAAGATGTTGGGTCATCTTTGGTATCTGTCTGAAGAACTGGTTGCTCTAGCTTTTTTTGATAAGCGAATTTCTAATGAAACAAAACGCAGAATGATTTTAGCACTGAATAACGAAAGTTTGGAAAACAGTCCTAAAAAGGCATCTTTGAGGTATGATGAAATCAAAAATCAAAATATCGAAGATTTTGTTACAACAAATACAATGAAATTTTTCAACACGACTGGTATTTCATGCGAGTTCATACAAAAAGATCCTGAGCTGTGGGAAGAAAGCTACAGGTCAGCTAAAGAAATTGTACAAAACATGAGAGTCGTTAATGATATACCTGAACGAGGTGTTGCTTTGATGGAAGAATACAACAAATTATATACAAACGATGAGGAGCAGAAGCAGTACTTGATGTTGTTAGTTAAGAATTATAGACAGAAAAACCCCAACGTCAATAAGTCAAATTTTATATAACATTTTTTCTTTCTTTCTACTTCGAGGTTTCAACACTGTTATTTAGTATTTTCATTCATAAAACTGTATTCTGATTGTAATAAAATTATTTATTTAAAAATTTATAGTTTTTGCTTCATTTCTCATATTTCAAAATTCGGTAGCGACCCTTAAATATCAATTAAAATTTTTTTTAAAAATACTGGTATGTTTTCTAGTGGAATAGACCATTTTTAGGGGTTGAGAGTTAAAAAAAAGGGGAAAAAAATTTTTGGGGTCTTTTATGAATCACCCTAATATATATATATATATATATATATATATATATATATATATATATATATATATATATACATATATATATATATATATATATATACATATATACATATATATATATACATATATATATATACATATACATATATACATATATATATATACACTCATGTCCATAAATTAAGGATAATTCAGAATCACACAGAAATTGATCTCTAAAATAAAAATTTCCCCTGTGGAATGATCACACACATCTTGAAGAAGAATATGCAAATTACAGGAAACCACCAGATGGCGTGGATGGTACGTCACAATGACGAGAGTGTAAGAGAGGGATATATAAGGAATGGTGGCAAAGAAGTAAAATTGTTCACAAGCTCTGTGAAAGCCTTTCAGTGCAAAAACCGCATAGTTATGGCACAAAGGAGGCATTTGGATGATGTTTTACGTGGCAGAATTATCGGACGACTGGAATGTGGACGTACCCAGCTGGAAGTATCCGAGGAACTTGGAATCGCCCAGAGTGTCATCTCCAGGCTTTGGCAACGATTCCAAGATGATGGTAATGTGAGTAGACGTTACAGCACAGGTCGCCCCCGAGTTACAACGCCGAATGAGGACCGCTAACGAGGTTACTGCCAAAAGAAACAGACGGAGTACAGCATCAGACCTGTCTCGTCAGCTCTCTTCAGCTACCGGTACGACAGTTTCAAGACAGACCGTGTACAGACGCTTAGGGCACATTGGTCTATATGCTCGTAGGCCTGTCAGATGTGTTCCACTTACCGCAACTCACTGTCGTCTGCGATTAACCTGGAGTAGAGAGCATGCATTCTGGACACCGCAACAGTGGTCTTGTGTGATGTTTTCCGACGAGTCCAGGTTTAGTTTGGAGTCTGATTCTCGCCGGACATTCATCTGGAGAGCGCCAGGTACCCGTTACCACCAAGAGAACACCATTGAAAGACACCGTTACGGTGGTGCAGGATGGCTCGCTTGGGGAGGAATTACTCTTGGTTCCAGAACTGACCTGCATGTTCAGAGTGTAACGATGACAGGCCTCATCTATTCGGGATGTCATTCTGGAACAACATGTACGTTTGTTTCGGGGCGCCATGTGTGCTGAATTTGTGTTTATGGATGACAACGCCCGTCCTCACCGTGCAAACATTGTAGACGAATGCCTTCAATCGGAGGATATCACCCGTATGCATTGGCCAGCATACTCACCGGACTTGAATCCAATAGAGCATGTGTGGGATATGCTTGGCCGACGAATTGCAGCCCGTCAACCCCCTCCCACCTGTCTACCCGAACTTCGGAGTGCATTGCTTGATGAGTGGTGTAATATTCCCAAGATCAGATTGATCATTTGATACTTAGCATGCCTAGGCGTTGTCAGGCCTGTATTGCATCGTCCGGGAGACATACTCCGTATTAACCATCCTACTAACCATGTTATACTGTTTTTTGTAAATAGGTTCTTTTTTTAAATTTGGTCAAGGGAGTAAAACTTGCAATTTTTATTAATTATGTCAAACATATAGCATCTTTTTTGCTCTTTACTTTTTGTTTAATAAATAGACTTTACAAATAAGTCAAATTTGTTTTGCTTCTTTCTCTTTCTTTGCCTGAACTTCATTATCCTTAATTTATGGACATGAGTGTATATATATATATATATATATATATATATATATACTACAGACTGTTTTCTACTTCAGAAAATCTGTCAAAATCCTCGTCCTCATTGTCACTCTGGAACAGTTTTAAGTGTTCAGATGGCAAAAGTTCATCAACATCTGAATCGTTTTCATCATCGGAAGACACATTAGAAATTGCAGGAA
This sequence comes from Cheiracanthium punctorium, assembly GCA_038373885.1. NCBI lineage: Eukaryota > Metazoa > Arthropoda > Arachnida > Araneae > Cheiracanthiidae > Cheiracanthium > Cheiracanthium punctorium. The sequence goes on from JAWZYV010002960.1 coordinate 1,242,259, forward strand.
TCCCATTAGCGCTATTTTGTGAAAAATCGATAATTTCGGCTTTTTGAAAGGCTCTCTCTACCATACCATTCGGAATTTTATTCCAGGACTCCAAAATCAACTCGCAAACTTCGGCATAAGTTGCTTTACGGATCCGGCCTCCTTTCGTAAACGTATGATTTTCTGCCGACATCCATGATTCCCAGTGCTGACGCATGCGAGCTTTAAATGCCCGATTTATACACAAATCCAGAGGTTGCAATATTTTAGTCAATCCACCAGGTAGTATTGTCAGTCTTGTTTTCTCTGATCCTAGAAATTTTTTCGTCTCGTTTGAAAGGTGCTTTTTCATAGAGTCCATGATCAGTAGACAATTTTTTTGAAAAATGAAATTCGGTCTTTTCTCTAACATTTTTCTGCCCATTCCTGCATAACGTCCTGGTTCATCCAGCCTTTTTGATTTGCGAGCACTACTATTCCCTTAGGGAAATTTTCTTTAGGAATTATTTTGCTCTTAAAAATAACAATCAGGGGCAATTTATTACCTGAGGATAAACATGAAAGCACCACGGTAAAACTGTTTTGCTCATTCTCTGTTCTAACGATAGGGTCAGACTTCATATCAACATAATCTGCTGAGCGAGATGCAGGCATGTCGAACGATATGGGGACCTCATCCATATTCCCTATCTCCGATGGCTTCAGTGCATAGTTTTTAATCTCTTCTTTCACAAACTTTAAAAACGAAGTTTTCTTCTCTTCCCAGTCTTCGGGCAATTTCTAGCCAACAGTTGTCTGGGCTCTCATGGTCAGATTATTTCTTTTAAAAAATCGGTTGCACCGTGATGTCCCACCTCTAAAATCGGCCAGACCATTCTCTGCCGCCATCTGCTTCGCTTTCATTCTTATTAAAACAGTTGATAAAGATCGACCATTTTCCCTTTGATTCTCAATCCAGTTACAAAGCTCTTTTTCCAAATCTGGCCACTGTGCTTTCGGTCCGCGACGCTGAGCTCGTTTCTCTCTCGGCATTTTCAACAGTATTTCTTCCTGCTTTCGCCACTCTCTTGCACGTTTTTCATCCACATTCAGCTCTCGTGCTATTTGTCTATTGCCGTTCACTTATGCTAATGAGATAGCGTTTATTTAAACTATGCTGTATAACTTCGTCGCTTAGAATTGTTCGAAAACATAACGGAAAATAATCAGTATCGGAGCAAGAACACTAATAAAATGAATAAAATCGAACGAAGAACGTGAAGTAAAATTAAGGCGAGTTGTTGCCAAACGCGAATATGCATATTTTGTAATGCTGAAAAGATTTGGAACATAGAGTATAATTAGACGCCTATAGGTAAGGTTTAGCGCTGGCGAATATTGGAGGGGGAAAATGGTAGGAGTTATTTCTGATATGACATACAGAGTTACTTGATGCGATTGGTTGCGATGCCCGATCAAAGTACTGTTTTTTGTTCTTGAAAAATGTTACTATACTTGAACACCGTGATGGGTTTTCGCCATGCGAGATATTTATAGGAACGGAAAAAGATCGTGGATTATTTTGTTCCTTATTAGATTTAAGGTTGTTGTTTTTTTTTTTTGGAGGAGGGGGGGGGGGGTTAAATGATCAGCTGTAACTTTGGAACTACTTACAAGCCGCACCCAGTTATTGGCCGCATTTTTGTTTCCGAAAAAGAAAAATATTGTTTAACGCCGCGGCGTTATTACCGGAAAATACGGTACTAAAATAATCCTAGGAATAATTTATATGGCAAAACAACGTTTGCCGGGTCAGCTAGTATATATATATATATATATATATATACAGTAGGGTGGTTAATTTTTTTTTTTTTAAACTAAGGTCCAGGTCCAGGACACCAGTTATATATTTTAGACTCATCTGCGGTACCATGCTCGAAAAGTTTAGCTTCTTACTCAACTTCTAAGACAGTGCTCAATGAGCCTCACTATTTAACAGTAGCAGGCGTATAGGAAATGCAATAAATAATTTACAGTGAAGTATTTTTAATTTTTCTCAGAAGATTTTTGTTGAAATTCAGTTTGTTGTATTACATATGTATATTTTGATTATTTCTAAAACATTTTATTATGTGTAGCATTATTTCTGATAATTAAATATTTACAGAATGGATGGCTACACTAAACAAGAATTAAAATTCATTCCAACGCAGTAAAGATGAAGCTTAAGCTTTCAAAATTAGACGAACACTTACACACTTAGTGCCTAACAGACAGCTTTATAAACTTCATGTTACCAGTGCTTTAGGAATAAATGAAATATCTGATCGTGAAGCAGTTTGATTTATTGTTTCACTTACAACAGCTCTTGGTCACAATCGATCTTATCTCCCAATTTAAAGAAGTACTATTCAGCAAAAGCACGTAATAAATCTCTGAAGGAGTACGCAGAATCAGTGACGGATCAAGAAAAAAATTCAGGAGAGGGCGCAAAATTTGTTGTCTCTTGTAATTTTGTTTAAATTTTTATAATAAGTCACTAATCTATAGTATAAACTTAATTCCTGGGAGGGGCGGGCGTGTGCCTCCACTCTGGATCCGCCAATATGCAGAATCAATAAAACGATAAATCAAACCGAATTTTCCTCTAGTGGTTCAATGGGATAACACACTCTTACATAAATTTTTGCATGTGGAAACGTTGATTGATTACTAGCATTTGTACCTGGAGATGATCCTAATAAGATCCTTGGAGTGCCAAAACTGACTGCTGGAACTGGTAAAAATGCAACTAATGCTAAACATATTTTACTGAAAGAGTGAAAATGTTACAGGACTAATTCAAGCAATACGCTTTAACACAATGAGCGAGAATACAGGTTTTTTTAATGGAGCCTGTACTTTACTAGAAAGAAAGTGTGAATGTGAAATTCTATGAATCGCTTGACACCATCGTATAATGGAATTAATCTTGACAAAAACATTTATTTTAATCTTTGGGCCTTCAAGTTCTTCACAGACATTCCTGTATTCCATACGTTCGTATATTTAAGGGATTCAAGGTTATTTGGAATGGTGTTGTGAGGGATAATTATAGAGAACTAGAACTAAATGGAGAAACAAAGGTATTTCCAGAAGTGGCTATTACATTTCTTAAACATTATATGGAAATAGCTAAATCTTATATCAGATATGATTACAAAGAACTTATCGAATTGACACTGCTTGCCATGGGGTGACCACCAGCAAAAATAAACTGGCAAGCACCAGGACCAATTCAGTATGCTTAACAGATGACTAAATTACAATACATATTAAAGATATATTTATTTCGAGATCAGCGAGACGCTTTTAATTTAACTGCAGGACGAAAGGCAGATTTTTAAATTTATACATTCTGGTATAGTTTTCTACACAAAAGTTAGTATGAGCAGAAACCCATTTTGCAATTGAAGCACCTGAAAAAGAAAAATTTGAAGGATCTTGAAATATCTATCGATAGAAAAGAGATTGCGCTTTCTGCTAGAAAAGTGATGGAATGTCATACGTGGTACTTATTTGATGGTTCGGTGGGACTTTCTCGCCTTTCAATTGAAGAAACACAAAGAATTGTTGATAGAATGACAGCTATGCCAGCACTTAAGTAGTGTCATGTAAGAGGTGAACAGGGCATTTTTATAGAAGATGGTGTGCAACTGTCAGGCTTCGCGACAAGGAGAATAGCAGAGCTCTTACCTCGTACGAACATAGGTAAGTCATTTTTAAGCATTTCTCTTGACAAATGGAATGACAACGATGGCTATCGTAAAGGAAAAGAATAGCTTCAAGTAGTGAATGATCGCGCAGAACTAGGCGTTAAGCTTTTCGGAGATTTCAGTAAAATCATAACGAGTAATGAAGATAAAAAACAATTCTTGTATTGATGGTAGAAACAAATAAAAAATGCATTCTGTGAGAAACTACGCAAAAGTCCGTATAGATACTCTTTTGTAATAGGGCAAAACTTACTTATATTTTTATTTTTTACTTTATATTGATTTGTTCTTTTGTAAGAGATTGTAAAATATAAAAAATATGCATAGATTTTGTAGTGTTTTTTATCATAAGAACTTGTAGAAAAGTTACAATTTAATACACTAACATACGAAGTTTGTGGGATTTGAGTACCCTCTTGCAGCTAAAATATGAAATTGAAATTCTTCCAGAATATCACTGTCCATATGTCTAAATAAATCTGAGGGGTGTCCTGGTGTGTAAGTGAAACTTTATTTTTTTACATGTATTGTTGAACCACCCTAATATACAGAGTGTTCAGGAAAGCTGACCTAGGGTTTTATTCTTTAAATACTGATCATAAACAATAAACAATCGAGTACAAAGTAGAAAAAGGTACGGAAGTTTATGGCATAGATTAAATATTATGGAGATTAAATCTAAATAAATGCAAAATTCAAATTTTTACACGGTCCTCGTACGAAAAATTCCAATTAGTAAAATGTACCCTATACATCAATAAGGAGATGCACAAAACTCGGCCATTCTATTTTAAAAAGTGGCGGAGATATGAAAGTAAATGCATGCTGATTTAAATAACTTTTCTATGTCTCTCAAAGGAAAAACATCATGTCAAATGGTGGCATTTCAGGAGTCGTGCACGAATTGTGAAAGAAAACAATTATTTATTGAATACACAATACTTCTGCTATTATTGTTATTGAATAGCCCTTTACCAATTAGGTTTAAATATATCTGAGCCTTTTTATGCTGAAAATTCTGAAATTTTGTTTATCACCTAACTAAGGTAGTTACGTACCTAATTATGGTAGTTAGTAAGTTTTACTAAGTGGGAATTTTTTGTATGTGAGCCGTATAAAAATTTTAATTAGTTATTTAGCTTTAGTTTTATTGAAAATTTTAATCGATATCATAAAATTCTGTTGCTTTAGTTTTATTGAAAATTTTAATCGATATCATAAAATTCTGTACCATCTTTACATAACTTATTGTATGTGTCTATGATCAATACTTAAGGAATAAAAACTATATCAGTTTTTTTGAACACCCTATATATATATAAATACAATAAATATTATTTTACAGGTGCAAATAGTTCCTTATATTCACATAAAATATTGCCTTTTCGACTGTTTCGTGTAGAAATGAGCAAATTATATCAGAGACTCAAAACATTCAAGTAGACTTTCAATTTTAAAACTCATTTTACACCAGGGAAAAACCTTTCAGTAGTAAGTAGCGCAATAATACATTGTATATACTTTCTGATACATTTTTTCCATCTGCATAAAATAAATAGCTGCCATTTTTTATCGGTAACTTGATATTTGTGAAAAGCTGTGACTTAGCATCATAAATAACTGACTGTCCATACCAAATCACGAGTAAAAAATTCAGGTCTATACGTGCAAGCAAATACTTTCAAGTTTCAGCTCCGGTGAATCATTTTAGAACCAAGTAAAAGAATGCCGATGGAAGAATCCAGCCACTTACTAACTGCAGCAGACAATAGCTATTAATCAAACTCTTAGCGTAATGCTTCATGTGAAATTCAATTTCTAATAAAATAGGAATTTTAAAAGGAAATTTCTCCCACAGCCTGTATGTAATGGAAAGAGGTGCAGGGAGTGAGGTTAGGAAATTTAACACTTACTTTCCGACTTCATTATCTGATACCACAGGGAATCCCTTTATCCCCCCCCTCCCTGCGGAAAGTAATTATGACCTTTTTGAGGTGTGGCCCTATTATATCAGTAAAGTTTTTTTTTCTTCTGTTTTCTTACATAAACATCTTTTTTTTATTTATTATAATTTTCTCTCGAAGAAGGAGGAAAAATTAATTCAACGTTTGAAATCTGCTTCGTGATAGTACACGGAGTATATGAGGGTTGTCTGAGAAATATTCGACCTCTGTCCGAGAAGAATATATCAATTGCAAGACGGGATCGGGACCCTGATCCCCTGCAAATTAGAATCCCTGCATATGGATTTTCAGCTCGAGTATTTTACAAAGATTTTAGACTAAAGAACAATTTTATGGTGGGCGAATTGCAGCAATTGAAAAAGTCGTAACGATCGGCTGACTATCATGGATTGAATCAGGCGCGTAGCCAGGAAAATTTTTCTGGAGGGGGGGGGATATGAACTTATATGTGAATAAATAGACGGAAATTCATCACTAATTCCAAAATTTCGTGGGGGGGGGGGATATACACCCGATATCCCCCGCCTGGCTACGCCCCTGGATTGAATTACTGTTAGTGAATTCGCGTGAAATGTGTAATGAAGATTTTTCTCCAAGTTCCTAGAAGCAACGAAATGTGTGATTTGTCCAGAAAATTCGACTGGGTACAGGAATCTACACGCTGGACTTTCAAGCTTATGAATCCGACAGTTCAGCAGGGTTTTATCAACAATGCTCTACGTGCAGGGGCGTAGCCAAGAGGGGGGGGGGTTATGGGGGTCATAACACCCCATGGGGAATTTTTTGCCATATAAAAATGTATATTCTTCACTACATTATCCACACACGTATACATATATGTGAGTTGTAGTAGTCGTAACCCCCCCATGAAAAATTTCTGGCTACGCCCCTGTTTACGTGTGTACATTTGTATGTTCGTATGCATATATCTCATTTAAAATCAGAAACGATTCACAAAGAATGACTTTATCGATGATTCACTCCCATACTTAAAATTCGAAACTCATTTTTAAGTTAAAGAGGAAACCTTCTTTATTGTTGAAAATAAATATCGGTAAAATGTAACAAAGCACATGTGCCAATTTCTAAATTTTTATGGAGTCTGATAACCTTAAGTAATCTTAACAATAAAAAATAAATTTAACAAAAAAATCGAAAATGATTTTAAAACAATAACTAAAACACATTAAGTTATCATTTATCAGCTACTCATTCTCGATTAATAAGTAAGTTATTACAAAACACATGCAAGGTAAAATAACTCAAATTTTGTAAAATAACACACATAAAAGATACTTATCAAGTTAAACACGTGTTCCGATCGAAAAAATTTCGATCTTCTTCAGTACCTGTCGAAGTCCACAGACAGTCTGGGACAGGAAACGGAAAAGAAACTTTCACACAAAAAAACTTTCGTTTCTGTTTCCTGTCCCAGCCTGTGGATGGACTTCGACAGCTACTGAAGAAGATCGAAACTTTTTCGATTGAAACACGTGTTTAGCTTAATAAGTATCTTTTATGTGTGTTATTTTACATAATTATTTTATCTTTTAAACGCCCATTTTTTGCGAGTGCGTTTTGTTACACATATGAGGTAAAAGTCTAAAAGTACGTTAAGTGTGTAAGCACTTGTGTTCTCATGCATGTGCTACTTTACTTAAAATTAGAAACAATTTACAAAAGATGACAGATAATTTTTCGATAAGTAGGCCATAATAATCACACTCCACATATGAGTTTAGCGATAAAACGTCATCGGATTTAGTACACCTTGAATAAACCTGATTACTTCCTATTTTTTACTTGGTTATAAGTCATGACAGAACCGCTTCCTTTTATTCCTTTTTACAAATGCATCAAAACATCTTCCAAGGTGTTGAAAATTAGCATGAAATGTTAAGATTCACTCTCTCTATTCGAAGAAACAACAGTTAAGAAAGATAACGATCAAAGATAATAGCTATTGTTAACAGAAGTAAGGTCAGTCTTGGCAATTGTTTTAAGGCAGTGCAGTAGTAAATAATAATAAAAAAAGACACTGACTTTTTTTTTCACTGGAGGCTATTTTTTATCTGCAAAAGAGTGAAAACTCGATTAATAATGGCGTCTGGAAAAGATTTATCATTTTGTTGAGAAAGAGGCTTGGTCGGAAAGATTTGAGGTTTGATGGTATGGTTGATTTCTGATTGATGCAGATCTAGGAAGGAAATTAAAATTTCCTTCGATTGAACATGAAAAGAATGACGAGGAAGTTCAGTGCATTTGGTAATACAGATAAATACGATATATTTTTATGTTGCAGTAAATTTTAAAAGGGTTTCTTGCAGACTAACGCCTATGTAAGTAACACTTAAAAAGTTCTAGTGTAAACATCATTACAAAAAGTCTAAAAATACCAATTAAGATTTTAAGAAAGTATTGTATTTTAGATAAATATATTAATAATTTAAGCAAGTGTTATTTTTTGGATTATAAAGAAAGCGAAATCCAATTATAGAAGTGATACGGAAATCCTTCTGACCTATTCAAATTTATTTTATCGAAAAAAAAAAGTTTAAAAAAAATTATTTGAAAAGTCTCTTAATTATTCGTTTTTTCTTTTCATCCTTTAGACACTCGTGGCACCGAATGAACACGTCATATTTTGTTAGTTTGGATATCCCTACTGATGGATTGATTCAATTTTGTGGGTTGGATCGACTATTTGTGAGATTCTCATACATATCCATTTTATGGAAGTAAAATAGGATCTTCTACATTAATTTCTTTTTCCACGAGAGGGGTGGTCGCCCCCCCCCCATTTAATCCGTCCTTGGATATCCCTTTCTGTTTTGTGTTCCCTTGTGTTTTATGTTCTTTGCTAGAAATACTCTGCATAATGTTCTTATGTCTAACATCTTTTTACTTTTTTCTGCAGATAAATTTCCATTCACAGCAAGCTGACAAACCGAACAGTTTAATCTTCTTCATAATTTTTTTCCAGTATTAACTGCTTATTTTCCCTCGAATATCATATTTCTAATGCATAAAATTGGATACAGTAGATATATATACCTTCCTATTCGATGTCCTGATTTCTGAATTTCAAGAATGAATTGGATGTTTCTCAATACCAGAAATATACTTTGATTTACCTGTGTTCTATTAAATAATCAGATCTGCATAATAACAGTTTTGGCATCTATAAGCATATTCAACGTTTCTCTACTTTCAAAACGTTGATTTAAAACAGTTCCAAAAGTTCTATAAAAATATTTCAGCATACAAATTATATAAATAATGAAGGAGAAAGTGAAACTACAAACACAGCAATAATATTTTATCCCAGTAAAAAGAAAATAATCGAAAAGTATGAACATTTCCAAATTAATAAATTTAATTATACGAAATTTTTTTTTAATTTAAATTACATCCATTTTAATGTCATTCTTTTACTTAAAAATAAATCAGGTGAAAGTTAAAAAAAAAAAAAAAAAAAAAAAAAAAAAAAAAACGGAATTGAGTAAATATATTTTGTGTCCAGCAACATACTCTTGCTGGACTTTAAATGGAAAACTTCGTAAAAGGTGAAAGGAGGGAGGGGGGGAATCCTTTTCAATTCATTACCCAGATCTGAAAAAAAAAATATCCAGAAAAAAATAGATACAGTAATTGCAAGCAATTTCAGTTTCCACTGGACGTATTGAACTATTTTAGTTTCCCTTCAGAAAAAAATATAATTAGGCCCCAAATGTTTGATTTTAATTTTTTTTCCTGTTTTAATATCTAATTTGTTAGAATAAAAGGCATCAGCTGCTTTTCAATGTTATGCTATAACTGCTGCTGCTGCTGCTACTACTACTACTACTACTACAAAAGAAGAGAAAAAGAAAGAAAGAAAAAGAAAATAATTTTGCAATTCAAAGTGTTTCAAAATCGTACACTTAGATCTCTTGAATATAGATAATATATATTATACTTAACAAAAGCAATAAATTGAATTAGATGACTAACATAAACAAAGACATAAATTTATGAACGCACACTTAATTTTATGTAGTAATTTGGACAAAGATACACATCCAGAGCATGTAAAATCACTCACCTTTCTGTCCAAGGTATTTTAAAAATATTTGAAAATAAAGTAGACAATAGAGAAATACTTTACTTCCTGTAAAACTATCAAACTACACTAAATTCAAAAAACAAATACGTTAAAACATGTCCTTTTACAGGTTTCTTTCCTTCTGTCTAAAGTTGCATGTCGAATTCAAAAATGAAAAAGATTATTCGTTCAAAACTCGAAACCATAATTTACCTTAACATAAAATACCATTTTATACCGATACATTGTATACACATTCCGTCTCCCTTCCCATGAATGTTTCTTCGAAATTTGATTTTTTTGGACACGACAGCAAACGGTGCCCATTCGGATCTTGACAAAGTTGTTCCTTTTCTGCTCTTGTTATTCTTTGGAACACCACAGTCATTGCAAACTGTCCAGTTAAACAAACTGCGTTGTTATTTTCCAGCGATAAATCAGTGTTCGAACACGACGTACGTCTGAGAAAATGGCCGGATTTATGAGCTTCCTTCTGGAGAACTTTCAACAATTTTCATTAGTAGTAGGTTCTCGTATATTTCCCGAGAAGTTGTCTAGACATATATAGGATATATCTATATATTTCAAGGTTACATCTACTAAGGGTTTATAGTTTAAAAGAAAAATATTAATAGTCATAGCTAAGCTTGCCAACTTTTATTCACGAATTTACGAGACTTTCGCGACTGAAATTCCGGAAGTAGCTAAAAAAATCTGTATCCAGCTTACTAATTACAGGAAGGCGAGAAAAACTATTAAAACCAGCTTAAATTTTTACATTTTAAATAGTTTAATTGAATTTTATGTTTTACTTTGGCATAATTATACATGCAACATAGTCAACAAAAATTAAAACAATCAGGCAAACTAATGAAAAATTAACATTAATTATTACGGAGTCTTGTACCTTTCTTCTTAGTAATCAGAACAAATAGTACTATCCTTTTTTCACAATAGTACTAACAATTAAATGAACTTTTTAAATTCCTTTCACAAAGAAACGCAAAAGCTTTTTACTATGGCATTAAGAAATAATCAAAACAGCTTATACGCAGATATCAATATATAATATACATTTATAAAAGAAAATTCAAGTCTTAAATGAGATCTTCTAAGATTATGAATATTCATTTGGATAAAAACATAAAATATATTAAACCACTTTTACTGAAATCATAATTTTACCTATTTGTAAAAGCAACTTAACGTATTGTTGCGAATTTTCGGAGCAGCCCGCTGTTCTGGGGTTTAAAATAGTTTAAATTCGTGTTGTACGCGTCAGATAGTAAAATTTTGCATTTACTTGCATCAAAATCGTCTAACTAGAAAGCGAGATTTGGAATTTTATGTTTCTCTATTGGTTTCTATGGAGTTTTCTAGAAATCTCGAGAAATATTGATGTTAGAGCTTCGCTAACTTCACTTTTGGGGACATGTTTTGGCGTCAAATTTGACGATATTTCTGACATTGACGATTTTCCCAATGGGGCTGGTAAAGGAGTTTTTCCTGCAATAGCATTACACAATAGCCTATTATTAATCTTCCATTTCCCAATCAAAATTGAGCTTGTTCTGCTACATTCCACGGAAGTTTCTCTCTGGAACCTTCCACGGTGTTCGTCGTAGAATATAAAACCGGCGGCTTCCCCCAGTTTGAGTCAGTGTTCATCGAGCTCTCGTTGAGTGAAATTGCTGCATTAAGCTGTGAATTGTGCTGTATTTTGCATGCTTTTCAAAGCTGGTTTTTAACCCTTTGAGGCGCAACCCTTTCCCAAAGCTGAAAAAAGGGCAGCCGTTGCCATCGCTCGACTTAACTACCAGCAATTGGGCAGACGATCGAAACGTTCTTCGTGTGCCACACATCTAGAGACCCTTTTTTGACGACAGCTGGCTGTGCGCGGGCACAACCAGCTGCGTCAAAAAAGGGTCTCTAGATCTGTGGCAGGCGATGAACGTTTCGATCGTCCGCCGTATTGCTGGTAGTTAAGTCGAGCGATGGCAACGGCTGCCCTTTTTCCACCCTGATGACTGATGTGACTGGCATTGTCTTGTCTGTGATTACCAATTAGGAGTGCTCATGAACTTCACTTTCGTCTTTTAGGCATATAAAGGTGGCATTAATAGTATTTTAAACATTATGTGTGTTGCATTTTTTCAGGGTGAAAATCAGCTGTGCGGCACAGCCAGCTGCGTCAAAAAAGAGTATTTAGATCTGTGGTACTAGATGAACGTTTCGATCGTCCACCATCTTGCTGATAGTTAAGTCGACCGATGACAACGGCTGCCCCTTTTTCAGCATTGGACAATTATATCCAGCTGTTCTCGCATTCTTCCATTTTTCAGCAGATGTCAGTGCTGTTAAAAATAGTCGTGACCATTTTTTTACGGGAAATGACGTGCTAAAAAGTAAAGTATTCTCGTGGAGCTATGTCACCCGCAACTATTTTTATAGAAATCCAATCTATTCTTCGTGACTGGCAACAGTCAAAACGTCAGAGTTTGGTGTTCCCAGAGACACTGCGCGTTAAGAGTTAAGTGCTGTGCGTAAATTCTTCATTTGCTGAGTCTTGAGGGACTGTTTGCGATTTCCCTCGTTAATTTCCACTGAATTTTTGCCTGTGGAAGTGTTTTACTTTGTTTGAGAATTAGAGCATTTGTGGAAACTTGGGTACTGAGCGGACTGTCATAAGCACATTACTGGCCTGTTGTGCTTGTGAATTTTGCACAGCTGATTGTTCGACGAAGTTCTAGAAGTAATAAAGTCCGCGTTCCATCCTGACAAGTGGTCTCTTTACTAGAACGCTCTACATTAACTGGACTTTAGAACGACGAACCCAGGAATTAGCAGAGTATTCTACAACGGTGTACAATCACTTCTGCTAAAATCATATTTATTCATAAAAGAAACAAAAAATGTTTGGTTTTTTTAATTTATCAAATTATTAAATTGATTATTCTGTTCAAAAATTGGGACATTTGGCTTTCCCGCTGCGTGACGTGTCCTCTAAAGCCCAAGAAACCGGACGTCCCGGCTCTCGCGGAACGGTTGGCAACTCTAGTCCTAGCAGTGTTAATGTTGCATTTTACAGTATTTTCTGCGTCATATTTTTTTTTTTTTTTAATTTACGCGATCCAAAATTAGCGATCCAATATGATGAAGGGTGCTCCCTAAATGAGATTTCATACATTATCATGACCGTAATAATTATGAATATTATCTTAATAATTATGAATATCTGAAATATCAATGAAAGTCTTAACACATGTTTTAAAAAATGAATGAGTGAATTGATTAAATAAATATTATTCTATTCTAAAATTAACTAAGAACTTCATAAACACCGCACGAAACTGCACGGTCGTTTTGAGTCATACGAAAGGCCTACTCTTGCTCAGCTACAAATAACTCCACCATCCACAGTCAGGAAAGTTTTTTTTTTCCCCCTCTAATGGCAGGGTCAGTTGCCAACTGTAGACTTGACCGGTACGAGGGCCGAAAATGCCGGTCATTTCATTATGGGGGCAGCTAGTAAGCAGGCCAATATTGCCCCCTATTAGTGGTCTCCTAAGTTTGAACTCATTCCATGTGAGAGACCTAGCACCTGGATTAACGCTCCCGGTGTATCTTTTGATCACGAAGGACATTAGAGCCACGACAGCATTTTTTGTTCACTATCTTCCTTTAACGTACTTTGTTCACAGACGATTCAGTCGAGAGAGGCGTTGAACTTCCCAAGCTCTGTTCAAGCCTGGCCTGCTTCACTTTCGAGCATTCTAATTGGAAACGAGTTCAATTGACTGAACTACTGAAGGACAGAAGCAGAACTTGTGAAAATGTACTTATGATTGTATGCGGCTTGAAAACCTTAAAATAATATGGCATGATATGACATGCCATGTCGTTCTCACTTTCTTGCTTGTGTGTATCGTAGAAATTTTAACAGTTGAAAAGGGGGAAAATTCTGTGCCACATGAAACGATCGTACTGTACTACTTTTTACTTATGAGTGTTATTTACAAAGTTCTTAATTAATTTTAACCTTTAAGAACGTTATAACGTATGTACGTATATACTATAATTTGTTATACACTAACATAGAATTACTATCTGAACACATGGCAATTTGTACAATCGGAAGTAGTCGCCTTCATCGAAAAAACATTGTTTTCAAGTAAAATGCAATACACATAATGTTTTAAAATACTATTAATGCCATCTTTATATGCCTAAAAGATGAGAGTGAAGTTCATGAGCACACCCCTAACTGTCAATCACAGACAAGACAATGCCAGTCACATCAGCCATCAGGGTGAATTTATCATGAACACCAGACCTTAATGCGAGAAGTAAGACTGCATTGAGAAGCAATAAGTAAGTATAATGATCCAACATGAATTTCTAGTAATAGCTTGTTAATTAAAGGACCATTAGAACTGACATTTTCAATACAGTTTTTTTTTCTTTTCATAGTTTGATAAGCTGTTTGATTGCTTCTAATGTTTAATGTTTTATCTATTTTGCCTTCAGCCTCAATGGGTGTGCCACACTTGCCGAGGGAATAAAAGTACATGTATGTTCCATTTTGTGGAAGTAAAATGGTCAGAATACCAAGTCTACCACCACTATGTGCCAAGTCTGCCATTTTTAAAGAGTCAATAAAATGTCTTAAATTTAGAATGCTTTTTAATTGTGGTTATTATTGAAATTTATTCAGTAGAAGAATAACATATCATTTTAGAGGCTGCATATTTTTGCTATAAAAATTTATTCCCATAAGATTCTCTCTCAAGATTTATGAAAATATAAAATTTCTGGCAAATATTACAACTCAGCTAATGTATGTATATATATATATATACTAGCTGACCCGGCAAACGTTGTTTTGCCATATAAATTATTCCTAGGATTATTTTAGTAGGAAGAAATGACTAACTTATTGTAAGTGTGTGAAGATGTGGTATATGAGTGGAAGAGGCATGGAGCGCTGTGAACGATGCTGGAATGTAAAAATAACACAATACCAAACATTTATATTTTTAATTCATTGTAATTTATTCTTTATATTTATATATATCGCTAATTACAATAATTTTACTAAAAAATAATATCAATCCCTTAACGGCATAGAGTGAACAATATTTTTTGTTATCCTATCTTTAGCTAACATAAACAAACTGCATGGTTTGCCCACTCGAAAGCATGCCATGTATAATTGTCCGTGTGAAAAACATGGTGTGCTCAAATCTAAGCCAAAAACATAGTTTGGCCTCGAGACTTATTGATAGTCATTCCATAAAAAATTTTGTCCAAAAAAATAAATAATAATAAAAGGATGAAAATCTGAAATATTATCAGATTTTAAATACGCACTATTGTGCTATATATTAAAATCGTATCATAATTTATGCGTCGTTCCTATTTTTCTTCCATATTCCATTAAGTTGGAAAGTGTATCATTATTGATGACTGTGCTGTATTTTTCTTTCTTGTTTCGTAAAACCCATCTTTTGAATCGAAATCTATCTTAAAATCGCCTACTAAAACTATTTTACATTATTCGCCAAGTATATTACAACTACACTTCATCGTTCTATATATTGTTTCGAATGCGCATCATAATTCATGCGTGTACCATGTTTGTCTTTCTTGGGTTGATTCCTACTTTAACGCCTCAACTCTCGCCAAGGTGACGATCATTAAACAAATGCAGTTACCATGACAATTTTTTGCATTTATGTGGCAATCGTAATTTAGAATTAAAATGGCGATTTGAAACAACATGTAAGTACAGCATGCCGTTACATTTTTATTTATTTTGGATTGCCAATTAATGTAGGTTTAATAATTAAGTGTCTTCGAATTCCTTAACGGGTGCGTTTATCGCTAATTTGTTTACTTTAGTTTTCATCTAGTTCTTTTGGGAGCGCTAAAACGGTACTTACGTTTTATCCCGGCGGTCACTTCCGCCAAACTACTTTTTCGTCAAATTTGCTGGCAAACTGTTGATAATCGTATTCCAAACCATCAAAAATTTCATGTGCCCGGCATTTATCTTGGTGAAAAATTGCTTGTCTTGGCGGACCACCGGGATAATACGTAAGTACAGTTGAAACTTGTGCATAACTTCCAGAGACCCATGACTGCCAAGCTCGCCAAAGTATAGGGATTTTTTAGGTTGGCGAGAGTGGGGGCGTTAAAATAGGAATCGAATCTTTCTTGTACCATAAAACACATCTTTGGAATCGAAATCTATCTTAAAATCGCCTACTAAAACTATTTTACAATCTTCGCCAAGTATATTACAAATATACTTCATCGTTTTATATATTGTTTCGAATGTAATCCATGAGTGTACCGGTTTGTCTTTCTTGGGTTTTCCTACTTTAACGCCTCGACTCTCGCCAAGGTTTGCGATCATTAAACATATGCAGTTACCCTGACGATTTTTTGCTTTTAAGTGGCAATCGTAATTTAGAATTAAAATGGCGATTTGGAACAACATGTAAGTACAGCATGCCGTTACAATTTTATTTATTTTGGATTGCCAATTAATGAAGTTTTAATAATTAAGGGTCTTCAACTTCCTTAACTGGTGCGTTTATCGCTAGTTTGTTTACTTTAGTTGTCATCTAGATCTTTTGGGCGCGTTGAAACGGTACTTACGTATTAACTTGGCGGTCACTTCCGCCAAACTACTTTTTCATAGATTTTAAATACATTGCCAATCGTATTCCAAACCATCAGCAATTTCATGTGCCCGGCATTTATCTTGGTGAAAAAATTGCTTGTCTTGTCGGACCGCCTGGAAAATACGTATGTACCGTTGAAACTTGTGCATAACTCCCAGAGACCCATGACTGCAAAGCTCGCCAAAGTACGGGAATTTTTTAGGTTGGCGAGAGTGGGGGCGTTAAAATAGTAATCAACTCTTTCTTGTACCATAAAACACATCTTTGGAATCGAAATCTATCTTAAAATCGCCACCTGAAACTGTTTAGAATTTCCTCCAGGCATGTTCTTCCTGTAGGCATATTCCAACTATACCGCAAGACATTTTAAATACTGTTTGAAATGGACATCATAATCCATGAGTGTACCGTGTTTTCCTTTCTTGTTCCACAGAGCACTTCTTCGGAATAGAAATCTATATTAAAATCGCCTAATAAAACTCTTTTACAATATACGCCAGGCGTTTTCTAACTATACGCGAAATATATTTATAATAAATTGTCGCGTTTTGGCCCCACATTTAGCGATCAATTATCAAAAATTGCAAACCTTGTGCGACTTTCAACAGTTTATTAACTCCCCCCCCCTCTCCACATTATCTGGCAAACACATTTGAAAAGTGATTCGACACGCTAATGTCTACACAGAAATCCTGATTGAAATTAATAGCACTCGGGGGCTAAACATTTTGGGGTGGACCGCCCTTATGACTTAGGGGTATGAGACATAGTTAAAAACCTATTCTATGACCTAACGAATATACATAGAAAATTTCATTAAAATTGGTCGAGTGGTTTCGGAGGAGTTAGGTGACTAACACTGTGACAGGAGAATATTATATATTAGATATATATATATATATATATATATATATATATATATATAGATAGATAGATAGATAGATAGATAGATAGATAGATAGATAGATAGATGTATATATATTATGTACACGCTTAAATCTATAGAGTATAATAATCAAACGGAGTATATTTTTACTCAATTTTTGACTTCAAACAGCCATTCTCCCGATTGAGTAAAATTTGCTCCATTAATCGACAAAAATCAATGGAGGGAAAAATTCTCCATTTTTGAGCATTATACAACAGCTCCACTTAGGCTAAATAATAATCAAAAAAGAGGCGTGTCTGTCCGTTTTTGATTAATATAATTGTACTCAATTATGATTATTATTTAAGCTATAGAATGAGCGTTTTTACAAAATCAGCCCTTTTTTAATTAATATATCTGGACTCAATTAAGATTATTATTTTAAGCTAGAAAAAGGGTGTTTTATGAAAATTTGCTGTTTTTGATTAATATATTGAATTATTCGTTTTCTTCATTTTTTTATTATCAGAGCTGTAATCTATGATTATAAGCCCGAGAAAATAAATTTTAAATCAAGGCAAATACATTACATATATCTTAATACACTATAAAAAAGTGTTTTTTTTTAATAAATAGAATATAATTTCACTATAGTCTCTAGTTATAAAACGAATTCACAGTACAATTAGAATACAGAAATGCAATCATGGTTAAACCAGCTGTGAGATTTAATTAAAGCAGCAACCAAATTTATTTACATGAAAAAGGTAAAATACTATTTACTCACTTTGAGTGGAGATATCCTAACTTCATTTGTTTTACAACAGCTTTTTATAATCCAATCGTAAGAAACTATGTCATTAAAGTGAAATCTTTACTTAAAGCATCTCCTCGATATCTAGGCTGAATTTATTTCACAACTCTGAATATGAAAAAGATGCATTTGGTATTCGGATATGAAACCAAATTATCACAAGCGAATATACACACAACTAAGCATCCACAACGAAAGGACTTGGCATAAATGCATCCAGTATCCTCTTCTGAAATTCTTTTACTTCATATTTTGATAACGACATGCTTGTCCTTCGATGCCCGCGTGGTGACTATGGCAAAGAATCCGTTGAAGAGCGTTGGTCACGTGATAGTAATACGATACCTACCAGGCTTTTCTTTTTGTGGGGAAGTCAGAATACTCTAACAGACAAGATTTAAGTGAAAAATGGAGTTAAGTAGAATCTAGCGAAGCCTGAGCGTTGAGGCGGATTGAGGAGTTTACAAATTATTGTCTTTAATGAGTATTTTTCGTAAATTTTTAGTGTAAAAGGATTTAAATCAGCCGATAAGAAATTTAATCAATAAAGGAGTGTTAGTTTTAATTAATAGATTTAAGCGTGTATGCTAATATAAGATATTAGCTCATTTGTTGCAATTTTAATTTTATCAAGCTCTGTTGATCTGCGAATACTCTTTCTTTTTTCGTTTCTTTCCTTTTCTTTATTTTTTCATAGTTTTTATCTTTCTCCTACTGTGCAATGTTCTAGAAGTGTGATATAAAGCTTCAATTCACCATTATTTACCAAATTTCATTTCCCTTTTGAGATAACGCAAAGTAAAACAATCTAGATAAATATTTTCAACAGTAGTTTGTGGGTATTCTACTATCACACAATCTGAAAGTTTAATATATACACATTAGGGTAGAACGAAAATGGCCTTTAAATATGTTTTTAGATTTTAGTTTGGTAATAGTGAGGAAAAGTGTCCTTTTAGGTTCAAAAAGAATTTTTAAAAAATTTGGTTGCAATACTAGAACATCTTTGGGTGCCGCAAAGAGCTTAAAGTTTGTAAAAAAAAAATTTTTTTTAATGAAAAATTGTGAAATTGGAATTAAAATATCTTTTTAGATTTTATTTCAGTAATAGCGGCGAACACTTTTAAAGTAAAATTAATATCCGACAGGAGCAGCGGCTTCGCTCTGCGTCTGCTACGCAACAACGTCTCGTCTGGTCTGAGCCTGTTGACGTTGTCTGCTATTTCTTTTCTGGTGCCAAATTTAGGTGTTACCTGGCCTAAAACTTTTGAATTTGGTTCCTTTATAAATGACGGAGGTTATGTTCAAATATAACAATAACACTCTATAATATAGTCGTAAGTAGGCAGTTCAACTTCGCGCAAATCAATTTCTCAAATGTGACATTCAATGTGACTCAATTCTGACATTTGTCTTGCCTTCACTAACTGTCAGGCATATTTGCAAATGATGAACAATAAAGCGCAATTGAGCATTATGTAATGCCACCAGAGGGCGCTGACCTTCGTTCTCCTTGTAGTATAAAACAAGTGGGCAGAGCTTGTTTCATGTAATTAATCTCTTGCTGGGGGACGCTTTTTAAATAGAGATGCTGTTATACCGCCATCGAAGACAATATGAGCAGCTGTGAGAGACCGAGAGGGAAAGAATCATTGGGATGATGGAACCTGAGGAGTCAGTTCGGCGAGTCGTCCGCCACCTACGCCGTTCTGATTCTACTGTGAGTGAGTGTTGGGACCAGTGGACAACAGAGGCAACCTGTGAGTAAATGAAATAAATCACTTACAAAGAGACCAGACTCAGGACGCTCTCGACAGACCAGTAGTCAAGAAGACCTTCACATCATACGACATGCACGCATAGCCTCAACTGACTTAATGTCCACCATCCGGAGGTAGCACCTTCACTACGGGTCCTTGTCTCTGTTCGTACCATTGCAAGGCGCTTGCCTGAAGGACATTTGCTATTGCAGCACCCATTACATGTGCTGCCGATGACACCCACGCATCATCGTCTCCGTTTGGAGTGGTGTTGCGTCCCAAGGGATTGAATTGCAAACCAAGTCGTCTTCAGCGAAGATTCCAGATTCAATTTGGGCAGTGATGACAATGGTGTACGTGTGTGGAGGTCCCGCGTTGAACGCCTCAATCTTGGCTTTGCTTTACAAAGGCTCACCTCATCCGGAGCGTGTGTGATGGTATCGGGTGCAATCGCATACGACACACAGTCACTCCTTACTGATCCACGGCACTATGACAGCACAACGGTACGTTCGTGACATCCTGCAACCACATGTACTGCCACTCATGGCAGGACTTCTAGGATCTATTTTTCAACAGGACAACGCTTGGCCTCGCACAGCAAGGGTGTCAAATGATTGCCTCAGCCACATTACCACCCTTCCCTGGCCTGTTCGATCCCCTGATTTCCAGTCACCAATAGAGAATATCCGGGATCGCTTGGGACGACAAGTTAAACAGCCTCCGAGTTTGATCAAATTTGAGGCCCGTATACAGCAACTGTGGAACAAGATAACACTGGACATCATACAGAATTTGTACACCTCAGTACCCGCCTGTGTCGCACCATGCATTCACGCTAGAGGTGGCCGAACAGGGCACTAAAACCTAAATTCATTTGTAGTTTTTCCTGCAATAAATGATGAGTTTGATTTGATTTTGTAAGCACTTACATCAACATTGTACTTATGTAAGTAAAATTTCGTTTCATTCTAACAACTCTTTCTTGGTGCGCTAATTTTTATGGCAATGAGTCTATTTGTGCATTTTTATGAATCTAAATTCTCTTATAATTACATTTTATCTTGATTGAATTGTTAGGCTAAGTTGTATCATTGTAATAATTCTAAAACCGTAATGTAATCTTTGTTAACATTTTAATAAAGTCCTGCCGGGCTCGGAAAAGTTAGATGCACAGATCCTACGCAGAAGAAAGCAGGGGCGGAGGACATTTTCTGCCTTGGTTTTCGGGATTTTTACAAGACAGGGTGTCCGTCAACAATAAATAATTTTAGATCATTGGTCATTTTCTAGTTTTGGACAGTTTCGATCAAAAGGAGTCTTGCGTTTCCTTCGGAGAAGCTTTGAGTTGACGCTCTTCTTTGCTTATGTGAGTTGTGATTTAAGGCAACCCGTGCGAGGGATTTATATGAAGGAGGAGGGGGGGGGCGTGCCTTGGCCGGACGACAACTTTTCAAGGGTTTCTAAAGCGTATTCATACTATTTTTCTCATCATGGAAGACGCGGTAAATGCACCTCAGCTTTTAATGTGAATGGGGCCTGTTAGGTGAAAAGTCGGTGGAGTTTCTGAAGTAGAATTGCTCGAGCGAAGAGTTTTTCTGAGCGTTAGAGGTATTAAATAAAAATAAATAAATAAATGGGAAAGTTTTTATTTTCTTTTTTCTGAGGAATAGATTTCCGCTCCTATTCTCTTGGTGTAACAAAAACTGAGAACCGATAGAAAATTACAGATAAGAAACCTTTAGAAAAATACGATTCAAGTATTAAAATTTTTCATTGATCAAATGTCTCTTTTATGAATGTAACTATTCAGATATTTACGCATACAAATACATTTATTTGTTTACTTCTTTTAGGCAAAATATGTTGCTCCATTACCACGCGAATTCTTGCTCAATTAAAGCATCGGGAAATCCGCATCGCATCCTCGAAAAAACTAGAGCTACCTGTTGGTACTTAAGGAAACATTAAACTGCGCTTATTTCGTTTTGTTTTTATTATTTTTATTCACGACCTCGAGGTCATGGTGAAGTCCTCTCTTTCCACAAGGAAGGAAGTCTTCAGACAAAGAAATAAATTCTCCCCGCCCTCAAATAGGTGCGTAAAGCCGAGAACGCGATCGTAAATTTCAGAAACATCTAACGAATCCTAATCGAACTGCTCGTACAGTTCGAAGAATAATGTTTAACTCAAGAAAAACGGCCTGCCCTCTGGACTGGAGTGCGATGCATCAGTTCGCAAACTGAGCGATGGCTCTTCACATAAGGGAAATGTTGGTTTTTAGAATACATGCTATCCATGCTCGGAAAGTCTCAATTCGAGGTTTTTGATTGGGATGGCTTGTGAGAGGGTCTGATGATGGTACAAAGGTTTCGAGGCCATGGCCTTCAAACTCAGATTACAAAAATAAATAAATAAAAAAGTATTTATGGAATACAGTCGAACCTGCTTAATGGAATATCCGATTTGCCTCGAAAATTTCTTCTAACAAGCGGATATTCCATCAATTATCCGGTATTAGATTCAAAAATTACTAAGGTTTGCTACATTGAAAGTTTATTACAGCTGGATATTCCTCAGATATTCCATTAAGTGGATTCTTCTGTACTTACGTTCTACAATTAAAATTGTCTTTGCTCTTTCAGAGTGCTACTTTTGAAGCGGTTTACATTTTGTTTATGAGCTAATGCTACGAGGCCGACCGAAAAGTAATGTCATTTTTCGGATGTCAGTATTTTTGCTTAGCCAAATCTACTATTAGCTATACAACTTTACTTCCGCCGTTCCTTCTACCTCTCACTCGAAATTTCAAGTTTTATTGCAAACATATGGTGATACATTTATGATTCAAAGCTGAAATTTCTTGTTGAGTCGGTCCCAGTTCTTCGCGACATGATTCCTTACCTCCCCAATTCTGCCTTTTCGAGAACCTATCTATATTCCATAAGCTGTTCTCCGTCGTGCAAAATCACTGTTCTTGAAGCATTCAAACCATTAACGACATGTTCTTTCACTAATAGTAGTTAGTCTCAGAATAAATATTCCAGAACATATAGTGAACTCAGCCGCGTATTCCTTCATACTGACGCAGAGTAAGTTAAAACCTTAAACAAAAGAGGAAAACTAGACTCGTTAATCGACATTTTTAATGGAGAATATCTTTATGATGCAGATACAAATCGACTCATTTTTTTAGAGGATTACGGTGTCAGATGCCCAAGTTTAATAAATTACATCTGCTTTTTCGATCATTACTTATAGTTTGAACAGTGTAAGCAACGTTGTACACCTAATAATACAAATTTGGTATGCATGCGAGTTTTTTAACGTAGACGCTGGATCGGATAACATCTTCCAAAATTCGTAGCTTATGGACATATCTCTCTTTATGTAAAAGAAAAAAAGAAATATCCATAAAATTCTTGCTGGAAAATAAAACTCTCGGGAATATTTAAAACTGGCTTCTATTATATTTGAAATTCATACAAGAAGGGCAACTCACGCTCTTTTTTTACTTATTTTTCTTTAAAAAACTATTTATAAAATTTATGCTTTAAAGCGCAACAAATATGAATAATTTTATGTTTAGTCACAACTTGTTTGTAATTAAATTTTTTTGAAAATTTATTTGTTTTAATTTAATTAAAAAATTGAGATTTCCAGTCCCCCTAATATAACTTATATATGTAGCCCAGAGAAAAATAAAATCAGAAATACTCAGAAGATCAAATTTCTCAATGTTATTAAAAATCAACGCCATAGAAATCAAATTCTCCAATTTTTAACTAAGCAGTGATGTCTGGACCCCCTGGACCCCCCCCTCCCCCCTTGAAGACTTCCTTGGCCGAGACCATGTAATTATGCTTGATTGTGGAATCTTTTTCAACATACTTGCAATTTAAAAAAAAGATACTGCAGGGAAATGAAATTTATCATTCCTTCTTTTCCGTGTTAACTAATAATTAAACAACGTTTTATCGTGCAATTGCAAGTTTTAAATTTTTGTTATGAACAACATTTTAAATTATTGTAATAAATAGGACTGAATAACGTCGATCACATATCTCTAAATAAGTGTATTATTGGTATCACCTTCTTTTTCTGATGCAGAATATACTGTTCGTATAAAGCTCACAGATTATTTATACTCCATGTCACTTGAGTTTCTCCTATTTCTGCATATGATGTTATTTCTCCCATTTTAACATATATCAAGGCAGGTATACAAAAACGCTTTTGTCAGTTTATATGTGTTCTCGTACCCCTTAATTTCGAACAGAAATTTTTGTCATTTTCTTTTTATTGCAAGAGTTCAAGTTTAAAATAATAAATATTTTAGTGCACGGAATTTTTTGGTTGCTCGATGTATTAAATTAAGCAGTAATCTAATAATAACTTTTTTTTTATTACCATAAGTGTAGGGATGAATGGCGACATTTGCAGTGTAAGAGAGAAATAAAGATGAATAGCAAATATTTCGAATATTTACACAAAGCAACTCTATAAGCGCTGACATTCACCGGAGAGTGTCGACATACACTAATTTTTTATATTTCACCATAACACATGCATACATATCATTGAATTATTTAAGAAAGTATCCCCCCCCCCAACCTCATTGTTAGGAATAAAGATGAACGTAACATGTTAGAAATAAACATGAACATGAAAAACATAAATAAGTAAAAATACAACAATCCTTTATGAAGAGGGAATGGTTTAGTAATATGCATAAAACATAAGTTACATACCTCATGTTTCTCATAACTTGAACATAAGTTATGAGAAACTAATGTTCAAGTTTCTGGTAGAGAAAGTTCTACATATGTATTTCAATTTACATCTAGAAAAGATAAACAATGAAATTAAAGAAACTGTTTGTGATTAAAAAAATGTTATTAAGATATTCAGCCTATAAAGTTTTCTTAGTACAGAAAATCGACATAAGCCTGTGTTGATTTGCTGTACTAAAACAATTGGTGTATAAAATCAACACTTCCTTCTGTGTCCCTTCTGTTTTCCAAATCTTTTATATGCAGTTAAATATGTAAAAGAAAGTAAGTGTGTTTTAAAGTGTTTTAAAAGGTATGCATTTGGCATGATTTATATTTCCCCCCAAATGTTTATTATATATATATATCTATATGAATGTATGTATGTATGAAATACTAAATATTATTATACAATATTAGAATTAATAATAATCATAAAAATCTGTGTTATATAAGTCAGTCAACCAATAACTATTTACAACATTCACACAACACATATATGCCACAACAATTAAATACTGACTATTTTTAATGACCTAGTCGGTTAAAAAATAAAGAATTTTCTTATTTCAGTCATATTGATTCTGATTTCTCGTAATGCAATTATGTTTAAAAAAGACAATTTTTGCTGTAAAGCGCTTCATAATCTATGCCTTTGGCATAATTTATTTTTCTTCTTTTTGTTTGTTTAATGGCAGCACGTCTTCAATCCAAACATGGTGTTTCATTGGCCGGTGTACATACAGCCGATCAGTAGGAAATTCAGATAATTTCCCTTTTATTAGTTAACCAGTCATGAATAGAAAAAAAAAAAGATCAAGCGTAAAGGAAAATGCGTAGGCCTTCGACTCATTCACAAGAAATATCCGTATCTTCGGTTTTTTTTTTTTTTTTTCCCATTCACGAGTAGAAAACGATCTCAGTAGAGGGGAAGTGAGTAGAAAAATTAACCTTTCTGGAACTCCAGATGGATGGAAATTGCTAAAACTCAGCAATGGGATTTAAAACGAGGGTATCACTTCCTTCTCCTCAACCTTGTACGTCTTAATGAATGAGAAATCGAAAAGCTTTAGGGGGGGAAAGAAAAGTTGCAGTAGGGGAAAGTTCATTCGTGACCAAAGTGTTCAGTTCCAAAATTGGCCAGAAGAAAGAAAGAAAGAAAGGAGAAAAGAACAACTGTTACATTTAAATGATTTAGACAGTGTTGTTTGAACGTTTAGAGTTCATTTTCCTAAAACAAACCTACTTAGAAAGGGAGAAACTTGAACTGAGGAGATTATTCTTTGTTATTTTTTTTCATGCATAAAAAATGGGTCATTTAAAAAAAATATATTTTTACGTATATACATATTATAATATGTTAAATTTGAACAGGTTTCCTAAGCCATGAGTTTCATTCATAAAAACTATCTTTTATTTACAGAGACGGACTTTGTTTTCTAAATGTTTTTAAAATCACAAGTTTTGAAAATATTAAAACTTTTTTCAAATGTGATTGAAAGCTTCCTAAAATGGACGGACAGTTAATTTTTTATTATTATATTTTTATAACTATAGGAGAGCTAAGATATTACAGTAGATTACAATTTTTACATATAACATACACGTTTTAAGAACATTAGACTTTTTCTTCTAATAAATCATACTGTCGGTCTTTTCATCAGTGTAATCACGAGATTATCTGTTTTCTCCAATGAACCATGGATAATTTAGTTAAGCAACGGTGTATCAAAAGATTAGATGCAAACCTTTCGATAATGCGGATAAAACACAATATAATGCTAGCATTAATAAATGTTTTTTGTATATTAAATTAAAAGTGTTTGTTGTAGTCCTCATTTCTCAACGCATGTCTCTTTTTTTCTTTAATTTTTTTTTCCCCGAACATGAATTTATTTCAGTTAAAATACGAATAATTCCTTCGAAAATCTCAGTGTTCATTCCACGGTTTTACATTCCAAATCTCTCATGATTACACTTAGTCTACAGATGTGAGACATTTTGAATTTCAGGCAGATTCGATCTTTAATACTGCACATCTATGAATTTATTATCTTTATACTATTCTGCAAGAGACTACTTTCTTAAGACGTTTTGTAAGTATTATTGTTAAAGCGATGCGGAGAGCCTGCAAGAAATTTTACCAATAATTTTAAGCTACAATAAGTACTATCAATAATTTGATTAGAAGAATGAGGTTTTATATAATATTTTGTATACATGTTAAGTATCTTTACTCAATGTTAAGTATCTTACAGCACTGTTAGGGAATCACTAGGCGTTGTAATTCAAGAGACAATAAAAGTTTTGAAAAATGAAAACTACGCTCTAAAAGAGATCACAAGTCTTAGAAGATAGAAATTAATTCCACTCTAGCGATATTTCAATTTAGTCATAAAATTAAAATAAGTTGACCGCGAACAAAACTTTGAGGATGTAAACCTGAATTTAATTTCAAAGCGTGTGTGCAAGTCATCCTCAAAGTTGCTTCTTTCCTAGATCAGATATCAATTTATTGTTTTCAATACGGTGAAAAAAATTCACTCCTTTATGTTGTAATGTAACCAAATCGGCACCTACCCCGCAGAACACGTTCAACTTGTACTTAAAAATTATGTACATAAAAAAAAGGAAAAGAACACGTCCATCAGATCGCCAATACAGCTTCAAGGAATCCGTCTGCATTATGGAAATAACGTTCCAGTTCCCTAACAATAGATGGAAAGTGTCAAAAACACGTTTTACCATTATTCAGAGAGCGTAGATGCCTTGTAATCGCTAGCTTCCGGATCTGGTATGGAACGATTATACAAAGTTGCCATTAAAATAATAATAAAAGTATAAATCTTGAGAAGGGAGAGTCAATTATGCCAGCCCCCTTACCCCTCTCCAAGAAGCGGTGGCTAGACGTGACGTGGTTTGAAGCATGTGCTGGTATTTCTTAATTTTTTTTTCTCCCTTTAATAACAAAATATTCAACTGACCACGCTATTGTTGTGATGACTTATCTTATAAAATGTCGGATTTTTAAGGTAAACGTCAGTCAAGAAGAGGTTTCTATCCTTTTTATTTTTGTTATGGTCTTTTTCTTTGGACGAATAATTATAATGCGTGGGGCATATATTTTGGCTTCTAACAATTATAGGTCAAGTAAATCTTTTAGTTTTCCATAATGTATGGAAATAGTAGAAGATTGTGAGGCGACTTATTATGTACGGACAATTTAAATGAATTAAGTGAAATAAGCACCTATTTAATGATAGTTTTGGCACCTACGCATGAAAAATTTCTTGATTGTGTTTTAAACGGTCAGAGAGATTTCAATGTTTTCATGTCATTCGGTGGAATTAATTTCGATTCGAAAATTCGTTTTAGAGAAAGGTCAAATTCGGGTAATGCGATAATTTATAAGTTGCATTAAATTATGCTACTTCTCTCGACTATAATGTGTATTACATGAATTTTTGTTTTTACTTTCTTTAACCTCAATATCGCATATTTGCATCAAAATCTTTTATTACATAATGAATCTACTTAGAAAAAAAACAATGATGAAAATGTTTTGTAGCGAAGAATAAAAAAAGTACTGACAAAAATTGCAATTTTATACAATGTAGAGAAGAATATACAGAGTGTCCTAAAAAACATTTACTCGAATTTTATTCCTTAAGTATTGATCATAGACATATATAATAAATAGCCGCGTGTCCGTTCTTCGTACTGTACGAAACGAAAAATTTTCTAGCATGTGTAATTTGAATTAATTTTAGTGATGTGGAATCTAAAAAAGCAAAATTGTTTGATTCTTGCCGTAAAGTTTGCGTCTTGAGTACTAATGTGAGTTCATGCTATATCATGACACAAAAAACTATGTCAGCGTCAGTCGTGATAAAAGAAATGAAAAGCATGTATATGTCTTATTTCTACATAATACTGTTTTTTAGGTTTAAGGTGTAGCAGTATTATGGCAGACACTACATGATGTGGACAGCCGTTTTATTTTGAAATAGCTGCACACCCACTCTTCATAGAAGCAAACATTTTACTTAAGCATGATCATAACTACATGTAACAAAACAAAATCTCGAAGAAAAAAAAAAAAAAAAAACCTTCAGGTAATATCTTCTGTTGAAATTAGTGCGGCATATATTAACGCAAAACAGAATTACTCATCGTTTAGTTAGGCGTAAGACAACTGTTCAAACATAATGAATAGAACACTTTTACTTTTATGAAATATTTATTAACGTGCTATATTGTGATTTATTCATATTATCTTCACGAATCTACTAGTACTAGCCATTACTTATATTCTTCTACTATATACTACTACTATCTTCGCTTCTTACACTCTCATGCTCAATTTAAAGTAACTACTTAGATATTTGGCACCAATGGAACCTTTTTATTCTATAGTGACTGCAATTTACTCATTAGCACCAACAATAATCATTGTATTCGTTTTATTTTGAAATACGTTTTATTTTGATACACAACCGTTTTATTTTGAAATAGCTGCACACCCACTCTTCATAGAAGCAAACATTTTACTTAAGCATGATCATAACTACATGTAACAAAACAAAATCTCGAAAAAAAAAAAAAAAAACCTTCAGGTAATATCTTCTGTTGAAATTAGTGCGGCATATATTAACGCAAAACAGAATTACTCATCGTTTAGTTAGGCGTAAGACAACTGTTCAAACATAATGAATAGAACACTTTTACTTTTATGAAATATTTATTAACGTGCTATATTGTGATTTATTCATATTATCTTCACGAATCTACTAGTACTAGCCATTACTTATATTCTTCTACTATATACTACTACTATCTTCGCTTCTTACACTCTCATGCTCAATTTAAAGTAACTACTTAGATATTTGGCACCAATGGAACCTTTTTATTCTATAGTGACTGCAATTTACTCATTAGCACCAACAATAATCATTTCTCAGTTATGGTTGCCATTAAGGAATCTCTACATATTTACTCTATCTCCATATATATGTCTTATGAAAAACAATAAACAAACTCTGTAACCTCGAGGAGCTATTTAGAATCACTTTAATTGTGATAAGACATTGGTGTAGCAATGGACTAAAATACCACTTATAATAATAATCGTGGATTTCTTATTTAAGTTTATTTCTATTGTAAGTTTTAATAAAAATATCGTCTCCTTGTGTTAAAAAAAGAGAGGAAATAAATTGCGTTAAAATCGTGGCGTAATGTTTACGTATTTACAGAACGAGAAATTTTTCGAAACATTTTTTTTCAAATGTATCTTAAAGCGATTGATGTCACAGATTTCACTTGAGATTTGAAAATCCGGTGCTCCGTTTAAAGACTCTATCCATAGGTTGATAAAACACAGTTTATCTAATCCTTACTGGGGCAACCTAACTTAAAAATTCGTGCCATAATTGATTTATATAATGACGTAAACTGCCCGCGTTAATGCTATTAAAGTCTTAACATTATGCTACATTAAAATCGTAAAAAATCGCCTAATTTATATATTTTTTCCGTTTTTATTTTAAAGAGGGCGAAATGAATGTTCTATCATTTGTCAAAAAATCAAAAAGTTATAACGGATAGAAGTCAAGATATGGCAGTTTTAAATTTATTTTACGAAAATTTTCGTGAAAATGAATATTTAGTTAAAAAACTCTTTAAAATCTTTTTGTTACATATTCAGAAAAAAATGCTTTTAAAAGAAAATAGTTTCCTCTATCCGATGATGTAAATGCCGTTTTGCTGCAAGCGTAATTATCACCGTTATTACGTATTACGCGAGAGAAAATGCGAAAAATCGTATAAAAAATAAAAAATCTAATTCGAGTTTTGAAAAAATCGCTTCGAGGTGCATAACTTCATGTTTAGAACTTTTTGTGTACCAAATTTGGTAATTCTACGTCTAGCCGTTTGTCCGTAACGCCTTAGACAAACAAACACATAGACATCTCTTATAAGTTGAAATTACAAAGTTCCGTAAAAACATTTACAGAATTATAGCAAATCAATAAAAATTTCAGGGAATTAAATTTGAGTAAATATAAGACTTCAATTTTAATGCAACTCACGTACAAAAAAAAAAAAAAAATCCCCAGTCAGTAAAATGTGCCCCCATACACTAATGAAGTGATTTACAAAATTTGAGCATTTCATCCTAAAGATTGTCAGACATATAAAATTAATTTTAGCTGACTTAAACCACTTTTTAATTGCTCCAGAAGGGAAAGAGTTAAGTCAGATAATCGTCTTAAAGACCATGCATTAATTTTGAAAGAAAACAATGATTGCATAAATTCATAGAGGAAGATGGTGTACCTTGGAGGTATGTGTACTTTGGGGGCACATTGATTGTGCAGCCACCAGGAGAGATAAATTTAAACTAAAATATTAGTTGCATATTTTTATTACTAGAGACTCGTGGGAAGTTGTTCTATGACTGATCAACACACGTGTTGCTGATGTAAAAACCAAAGATTGTTTTTAGCATCAAAAAGTTACATTTCAAGAACATATTATTTTTCTTCCATAACTGTAAGCATTAAATTTTGTTTTGAACTAATAATCACAAGTTTAAAAGCATGTTTTCAGCTATATTTATGTATATTTGTAAATGGTTAATTCTTAACATAATAAGGTATGGAAGCCATTTTGTAAAACACTTGCTTGTAGTGTACCTTAGAGGTAGCTAATGTTGTGTACCTTGGAGGTACCATCAAGGTACACTTCCAAAATTTATTAATAATTATGAGTAAAAGTTGTTAGAAAGTATTTCTTTACTTTAATAACCAAAGTGCTGGTCAAATAGGCCTAAATCTAAATGTAGGACTGTTAAATTCCTGAAGTTGCAAACGTAAATGTAAATTCAAAAGGAAAGTTATTTTAGCTTAATATTAGATAGTAAATAAATATTTTAATAAACATATTAATAATTATTTATATATTATTGTTCCATGAATAATATTTTTTACAATTTTTTAACACTTTGGATTTTTAGAAAAATTTGCACTTTGCATTTTTGAAAAATTATCATGTGGCATAAGTTTAGATCACCTGAACGTGGAATAGAATTAAATGGGTTACACATAAAAGAAGATATTAAACAGAGGTTATTTTTATTTGACTAAACATTATTTTATGCCTAAACTATTAAACTTTATTATTTTAGTTATATGAACAACTTTATGTTTTAAAAACTATAAATTTAAAACTAATTAGACTGATATTAGCCGAAAGTAGGCCTATGGAAAGTCAGATTACTGTAAACAAATAATAAACCCACTTATCTTCATGCTCCATCTGTTAAAAATAAATACCTCCAAGGTACACCACTTGTGGTGTACCTTGGCTGTATTGTAAGCTACTTTCTAAATCATTAAAAATGAGTATAGATATGTATTTTGATATTTTATAAAAATATATGTAACTCCTGGTATACTTAAATTTATGGGAAAAAAATGTTTTACTGATATTTTCCAAACACTTTTTTTTGTAAAAATCAAAGTTTGAAAATACCTCCAATGTACACTACCTTCCCCTACTACTATTTATATTATTAATATTGTACAGCCCCTCAGCTATATCTCAGGGGATTCAGATATATCTCTAAGACTTTTTATAATGTAAGGCTGAAAATTTGTACTTCACCTACTTAATTTACAAGGTTTTGTTATAGGGTATCCAAAAATCATTGATTTTGGAAAACCCTAAATTCACAATTCACTGATAAAATTTTCGGAGAAAAGCCCACTTTATGAAACTACATTAAGGAATCAGACAAACGCTACAACAGTTCTTCCAAAGGGATTATGAAAGGGTACATGAAGACGACGTTTCCGGCTTTACATTGCTGTGTAATTCTGAATTGTCTTGGTTCCGCCTGACTTTAGAATCACTCAGTTTACATATATAGATAAAAATAAGTAATATATATATATATATATATGTATATGTATATGTATATGTATAATATTTTGTAATACATTACCAATCAACTATACAAGTATACAAGTCATAGAAAGCTGCATATGAACTTTTTGATTTAGTTGAAAACTGTTAAAAATGCCATCTTCACACAGGAGTTAAATCAAACTTAAGACTATCAAAAATTAAAACTCACCTATCCTAAAAAATCTCATGAAATACGATATAATAGAAACTATTAAACAAAAAAGCTAAATAATAATAGTAATAATAATAATAATAATATATCGCTTGCAAAGACCAGCATTTAAGGGCATTAAAGATTTTCCAAATTACATTCGCCAGAAGAGGCATGTGTAAGAAATCGTGGGCGTAGTTTGAACGTGTGCTGGGTGTAGAAAGTTAATTTTTGAGAAGGGGAAAGAAAATGAAGTGTGTGGGGGGGGGGGAATAAGAACATGGGAAAATGTTTTTATTAATAAATTGTTTTCCACTCGACCGCAGTAATGAATGGGTCCGCTACTAACCTGTGGGAGTCAGGCCTCTTTTGTTGGGAAGTTAAGATTTGCGGGAAACCACTACAAAAAAAAAAAAAAGAGCTTATAAAGGGCAGAAGAAAAACGAATAAATAAGAGCAAAATGAGAGAAGCCGATAAAAGTAAAAAAGAATTTAAAATTAGCGTTTTGATATACAACAAGGATAAAAAAAATAAAGTGAAAGAGTTGTACGAAAATTATACATGCATATATAATATACCACACACAGGAGAAATCTCTAATCTATAGCTCTAAATGCAGAAATAAATCAACTTTATCAAGAGCTATTTTTTCCATAAAGTATGTAGTAAATTAAAAAATCCGGAAAATTGAATACACTTTATGAAATTATTTCTTATCATGATTTGCAAATTATTGTAATATTAAAATATTATGGCCAGAGCTGTTAGACTTAGATTCTAGTATTCGGCATCTCATCACCATAAACATGTATTCGGCATCTCATTGTTGCAAGGTAAGGTGTCATAAAATTAGTAGGCGTTTCTTTTTGATGAAAAAAATAAAGCGTTTTTTTAAAGTATTTTTAGCATATTTTTCAAAAATCAATAGGCAACACTTAAATCCATTAAAAAGTTTAATATTAACATTTGGAAATATAATATTGATTAAACTTAACTGGTTAACTGTTACCCACTACACTAAAACATAAATAAATGAAAAAGTATTTTTAAAACGTCTTTTTTTTTCTTATAATAAGCTATTTAGAACTGTTCTAAATTAAAATTAATGACTTACGCCATAAATTTTCAGTAATGGCTTTAAATGTTTCTTAAATCAGTTTCGGAAACACAGGAAAAGGACATGGATTCAATAAGCAGATAAAAGCTAATATTTTGTTTCCAAATGCAATTAATATACCTTTTAATCAGAATAAATCTTGCGAACTAATATCTATAAATATAGGCTAAAAAAAGAACTATCACTTTAAAACAATCTATGAACATCTTCGATCAAAAAGAAATGGCTACCCGTTTTACCCCACTACTCAATTTACCTCACTGTGCCCACTCGTGTGAAAGATGCAAATTTTCTGAGCGGGAGGGAGCACTAAGAAAGTTGCAGATGACTTATTTACCTATGCAGATGACTTATTTACTAGCATTACTTATTTTTTTTATTTCTGCACAGAACAAAACAAGTTGGTTAATTTGTTTTGACTGTCTTTTTCTTCTATTATTGTTCGTTAGAGAAGACTCTTGGACCTAGAACATGGTCGATTGCATTCCCGGATTCGAAAAAAGTTTCTGTACACCCAAAAGTTACTAATTGTGTTGCGGTCGGTTCATGTTGAAATTCGTCATTATCGTCATCATCATGGACTAACAAGCAAATATCTTAGAAGAGTTGCTGAAATGTTAGTGAATTTTTTTTTCATGCTTTGCAAAAAGGTAACTGTTTTATCTAAATTATTAGTAAGCTACTGAATGACGCAGGTTTCCTAGAACTAAATCATTAGTAATCAAACTTAATAAGGGAAGTTTACTGATCTTTCAACAACACCTTTTTGAAGTGAGTATTAACAGTTGTTTTAAAAGAACGTTTTTGACCATGCAAATATTTTTTATGTGACCGAACTCCAAATAAAGTTTGTATTTTTTTTATGGGATCCTCGTGTTCTAGATCCTTCAAGTGATTTCTCATTTGGAGATGAAAAATCTCAAAAACAAAGATTAATAAAAGAATGCAGCAAACGGTATGCTTATTATATAATCTGTAAAACTTTTATACAGTCGACCTCGCTTATAACGAGCTCAAAGGGAACGCGATATTTTATCGCTATGGCCGACTGCTCGTAAGAAACGGGTTCATGAAATAATCATAAATATTCATGCATACTGACTGCATTACTTATTTTTCTGCACAGTACAAAACAAGTTGGTTAATTTGTTTTGACTGTATTTTTCTTGCATTATTTTGCATTAGGATTCGAAAAAAAAAGTTTCTTTACACCTAAAAGCTACTGAGTGTGATGCGGTCGACTCATGTTGAAATTCCACAGATTCGTCGTCATCATCGTCGCTTTCATAGTTTTTGAAATGTTGATCGAATTTTTCGACGGGGGAGCTGGGGAGGTGGAGTTCAATAGAAAGTTTATGAATATGCAAAAATATTCCTCATTATAACCGGGTTTTTACTCGTTAAAGGCGTGTTACATTCCCATAAACGTAACTTCGTACCAACCAAATATTTCCAATTTTCTCATTAAATCCGGATTCCCGTTAAATCAGGTCTCGTTACAAACGAGTTCAAAAGCACAAAACTTTTGAAATAGTAGCTACAAAAGCTACTAACGTACAGTGACTTACACAGACTTTTTTTAAGGGGGGAGGGATTACGGATGAGAACTTAATGTTTAAAGACTTGATCTATATGTTGACAATTGAAATTCTGTGGATTTTCTGATAAAAAAATCTTTGATAAGGGGGATTAGAGCTCCCCAAAACTACCTTGAGTACGCCACTGTACGTCGAAATCGATTGACGATCATCGTGTATAAATTCATTCTCTGCCAGCAGTCACAGCACAATCTTTTCAAAATGTCCTCCCTTACGACATACAGAGGTGACGCAAACGAATGATGAAATTTCTCATCTCAGCTGATAATATCTCAACGGAATGGAATCACATGCCACACAATGTTCGATTCACGCTCGTCCAGCATGTTTGGATGGTTTCGGTAGACAGTTTCTTCCAATATGTTCCTCAGAAAATAGTCAGAATATGCCAGATCTGGGAAATACGGAGGCCAATCCATTACAGAGTCTAGCGATTACACCTGGATCTGTTGGCGGTTTTTGAACTGTTATTTCGAAACTTCTGTATAAAAGTTTTACAGCTTTTGTGATAAATATACAGTTTTTCTCATCCCTCTATTGTCCTTTGTTTTCGAGATATGTGATTCTGTAATCAATATGCTATTTCCTGTACACCCTCGCATTTTACTGCATGGAAATTAACTAAATAATTGGCAACGTCTTTTAAATGTATGTATATTTAGGTGAATACTTTAGCGTAGTGGTTTGTACAGTAACTTAAATAATATCAAATATGATGAAGACTTATGAAAACGCAAACATACAGGAAAATATTAAGTAAAGAGAACAAAATCAATATCAGTCAATCACCAGAAGAATATCTTGAACATAGGTTGTTATTAAAAATGTAGAACATGCTTCTGCGAAACATATTTTTATTTCTTATTAAAAAAAATGATAAAAAGA
Organism: Cheiracanthium punctorium; assembly: GCA_038373885.1. Lineage (NCBI taxonomy): Eukaryota > Metazoa > Arthropoda > Arachnida > Araneae > Cheiracanthiidae > Cheiracanthium > Cheiracanthium punctorium. The sequence goes on from JAWZYV010002960.1 coordinate 1,278,643, forward strand.
ACGTTATTCTAAAATTTACTTGTGTCGAAGTAGGGAGACTTTTTATGATAGTTAAACCAAGTTTTGTCGGGTTTCAGTTTTGGAATATATATTGCGTTCATGCCTTTAATCCATTTGATGGATGTTCTATGAAAATATTCTAGGAAATCAAGCCTTTTTACTTGGTACTGCAAATAAACGCACTATAAAGGATTGCACTCCATTTCAGCTTAAACGATGATAAGATCTCAGTCACGCTTTTCAAGTTCTGATTTGAGCAATGCACAAAGCAATTGGAGGACTCGAAGAGGCAGACTGGTAGCGTTTCTTTTCTTTTCTTTCTTTCTTTTATTTTTATTTTTATTTTTATTTTTTTCGGTACGAGGACACATGAGTGGACGCTCAATATATCATGTGATCGGGTCGATAACGATCATACTTTGATGTATTGGAATCATTAAGACCAATGAAAAAAGTTTAAAAATATGTTTTACCTTTCTTTATCATACGCTTGATTGGCTTAATGAAGTTATAAACATCATCTGAAAATGTTCTTGTGTGGTTTCACGGAATATTCTGCTCGGAGAATTTCGCAATGAATCTAGTTTTCTGGGTTATATAAGTGAAGAAAAAATAAAGTTTTGATTTTAGAAAGATTTTGGAATTAATTCAAAATGCCTAAAGTCCATTTGCGTTTTATTCGGCCGCCGTTCGTCGTTCAGAAAGTTACATATACCAGACGTTTACGATTAACGTTACTTGTTATACATAGAATTGGCACAAGGAGTCATCTCCCCATTTAAGTACTACACATACAATTTGCATAAGGGGTCATCCTCCCATTTAACTACGCACTAACTTTTTTCCCAATGGCAACACCTATATTTAACTTTGTATTTAAAAAGTAAGCTTATTTTAACCCCGGATAACAATTTTCAAAACTTTTGAACTAAAAATGAATGAGTTATGAACTTAAATCCCATGTTAAATTATTTTTTCATACATTTAATTCAAGTCTCGCTTGATACTAAGATTCTGATTCTTATTCATACTATTAGAACTAAATGACCCAAGCAGAATTTACAATTGTTATATTTTTTTTAATCAAATACTAACATGGATTATAAATTATTAAATTAATATTCGAAATAATTATGATAGCGACCCATCCAAATTTCGACGGAAATAGATGCAGAAAATAATTCTACATCTCAGTGCAAAATTTCAAATTTTTACTTTCAGTAATTCATTTTATACAAATTAAAATACCGTTTTTTATGAGTAGGGTGCCGTATATCAGTTTGTAAAAGATAAATTTACGAGAGTTATTATTAAAATGCATGTTTATGAAGGGTGTTTCTAAAGAGTCTGTATAAAATATTAGGGGACATAGTCCCCATCACAAGGATTAAGAATTGCATAGGAAAATGATCGTAAATGAATTTTAACCCTTTAAGAGCGGTTTTTTTTTTGTTGTTGTTATTTTCTAATAGATATGGGAGTGAGTGGCTTTTAAAATTAAATTTTTAATAAATATCTTTTGTGCTGACGGATACATAAAAGTAATATGAAGTGGAATAATGATGCTTGTAATCGAATGTATTATTAAAAAGCATGAAAATGTAAATCGGCGGTGTATTAGGCGTATTATATACGGAATTAACTCCGCATGCTATTCACTTTTTAAAATCTTGTATATTCCAATATTTTAAAATTCCATGCATACAACTTCATGATATACGCTTTTCCATTACGCATTAAAATTTCAAAACTTAATTAATTAATTAATTATAAAAAATCATAGTACAAACTTCAGAGAGTAGTAATTTGCATCTCTGTATATTATTATTATGATTATTATTATTTTTAAATCCTTTTGTAATCGGACTAATATCAGTGATATACGTTATAAAAATACAACTTTCTGCCTTACGGAACGGGTACTCATCTAGCACTTTATTAAGTGCTAGGTGAGTACCCGCTGAGTAACTGTGTATTGAGGAATGGAGGGGATGTCTTACCCCATCTACTGGTAGTTCAAAGTATAAAGGGAAATATTGTTACTATTATTTTGAAATTTAATATTACTCATAATTTAGGCGATTTATTATTTATGTTCGAAAAATACTGCTGTATGAAGACAAAGAGCATGCAATCAGCTGTTTAAGACGCAATAATAAAATTCTAAGACATTTTGTTTTCCAGATTCACAAGACATTTCACGAGGTACAGAAACTTCCTTTCAAATTATATCAAAACCGAGAATGTCAGGCAGTATAAAAAGACAGAATTCATACAATGGATTTTGATGTGGATTCCAATCTTTTAAATATTCAAAGACTAATTAATAAATTTGAACTTTTTCTCTTTATTTCTGCTCGTGATAAATAAGTACATGTTTAATAATACTAAACTTATGTTTTATTAAATAAAGGGTTCAAGTTGAATGATTAATGGCATTACTAAAAATGTCTGTGGCAACATCACCTTACGGGTTCAATTCGAACAAATTTAGTGTTACAAAAATGGATAATAAATAATCAAAGTTAGTACTGATGTGAAAAGTTAAGTTCCGACAAGCGAAAGCATAAATAAACCTATTTTTATAAGCTTGAAAATTATTCAACAAATGAAATCAATTTTAAATGTCATGTACATTACATGCAGATAGAAATTTTAGATAGTTCTACCTCTATTAAACAGAAAAAAAAGAAAAGCAGATAAAAATTAACATTTTCCGATTTCATCGTATACTTTATCGACGATTTACTACGACAGGTATCCCTCGTAAAGGCTCTTCCCGAGATCATAATTAAAATTTAAACAAATGGATAACTAATGATGCTCTGAGTGTCAGACACACCCCGGGAATAACGTTTTGTCTATTTTAGACCTTATCATAACATCTATCTTGCCAATATGATATCGGGGACTTAAGAGGGAGAACTTTCTTTCAAAATTAATTGAAATCCAGGCCAAGGTCACCATCTTCTCTAATTACAGATCCTATTATTTTATTTCCGGAGTAATTATCTGTCATATCTCCTGGCATAATTACCGCTCATTCTCCAGGCGCGACAAAAGGAAATTAATCTTTCTTTTCTCGAATTATTGCTTTATCTACTTTTAGAGGTAATTATGAGCACGTTTCAACAAAAATCAGTAATCTGATTTACGAATTAAGAATCCATGTATTATGGGAGATGGTTTGCAGCTTTCACTTTAATGGTGCAATTCCTTTCGAATCTGTGCTATTTTAATGGATAAAATAAAGTGTTTTAATTTCGAGGGCTCCATAAATATAGCAGTTGCCACAGGAAAGAGGGCACATGCTCCGAGAAATCTGGTGAGTGACTTTCTAAATGTATATGGATTTATGATCTCAAGAGAGTAACGGAACCAAGTAGCGAAGAGGGGAGGTTGCGTTGAGCTTGGGACATAGCTTCAATGGGGCCTAGTAATGCACTTTCATAATCGCTAGGTGCCCATTCCGATTAAGGGTTTTGGTATAGTATTCAAAGACTCAAGCTAGGAAGCAAAATGGAACACTGGTCACAGAAGGGGATTCCTTTCCAATGCACATTTTTAAGAATGAAAATGAATAAGTTGAACCTGGTTCTAAGATTGAAAGTACAGCGGTTGCCGCTTATTTCGATCGGTGGTTTATCCGGTTGGTTGTGAGCCCCTTATTTCGGGGTAAATCGGTATGAACAAAGCGAAATGGACAAATTGGTCTGGTTTTCCGCCGGTTACCTCGGTAGTAAGTGCCGCTTTATCCGGTCATCCGGTTAAGATTAGGTAAAATGTCGACGTAATAAGCTATAAGGGCAAAGTGAAAGCCAGTCAAAGATGACTCATATTTGTGTGGAGGTGTTACAGTAATTCAATCATAACATTTGTTAATACACTTAAAAAAATTTTAATGAAAATAATGATCAGTCTGGTATATGGAACCAATGAGATACCTGTTTAATGACGAAGATGTGCACCCGAACCGGATAAGTGCCACAAGAGTAGATTTGCTTAAAGCTAGACACTTTACGTAGAGCATTTGAGGACAACAACGTAAAGTATCACCTCTCTTCAACATTAAGGGAAAATCAACTTGCGCTACTTGATACTATGCCCCTAAAATATTCTTTAATTTCGGATTCTTTTTCCCCCCCAAAGAAGTTGTATTTTTTTTTTTAATATACGTACACCCTCAAAAAAAAAATTTAAAAAAAACGTGTAATAGGCAAATGTCCTACGTTGGTTTCGTATATTAAAAATTACTTATCATAGAATATGAATTAGGCTATGTATAAATATGACTTTCCATATTTTTGTCAAGTTGTGCGTTTTTCAAAAACTCAATTATTATTCGCAAATCAAAAATAGGAAATTTCTCTTTTAGTCGAATACTTTTTTTGGACGGTGTACATGTGTAATTTTTTTCACTTGCTTTATTCTTAAATAAGTATGTGCATTAGGGTGTCCCTTATTTTCTAACTTTTAAATTTTTAAATGTCCGACCCCTAGCTTGGTTCCATTAGCTTCAAGATTGGCCCATACGAATTTTTCGGTCGATAAACATACTTTAACTCGTGCCGACTAGAGAATGTGAAAGATATAAGCCATTATCGGGAGATTTTCGCAGCAAATCTTTTCTGATTGATCTTAGTGTCTTGGTCGTCTTCATGCATTTTTAGAAGCACTTGATAATAACACCTTGTCACGTTGACACAACGTGCATATTTTTTATAAAAAAATTATTAATACAAATCTTAATTAATATTGTCTAAATTTAAACTAATAATCTATTTTAAATTTAATTTATAAGTTTTAACAATAACTCTTTTTAAAGCTTTCAGATTTCCTTTCAGCCATTTAATTTGTAAGGCAATAACGCACTTTTAATCATTTCGATTTCCTGCTTTCTGCTATGCTAATCAAATTTACAGCTGCAATCTGTTTTATTTATATTTTTTTCTTCCCATCCTCTTTTCACTTATTCATATGAAAGCCTAACTTGCAGTATTGCACTGCTCCCAGATCGCAGTGTTTTGTTTTGCTTCTCTGTGTGCAGCTGCATGCATCGAATGTTCTAGTAAAGTCTTTCGTGTTCCTTTTTTTCTCGTACATATGTAATGGCTTAACGGCAAAAGTTGACCTCGTGACATACCCCCCTGTGCATCTTTGAATATGAGCATTCAGTTGTAAGTCAGCGAGCAGAGTAGAGCTGCGTTGGAGGTTTGGACAAGCACTTGCCCTTCGGGGCTTGCGCCTCTGTCCGTGCCCATAATATATTCTAATTTTTATGTGAAAACATGTTGTTCCTCCTTACTTCAATATTGATCGTGTGCAATTTAACCTAGAAGCCTATATTGTGATATTGTGATCCTGAAAAAAAAAATTGTCATTATCGTCAATAATCTGTTTTCTTTAATTACGGTGATTTAAGAAATAGTGCATTTTCATTCGTCTTCATCTATAGAGTTCGGAAGTGATGTTTTATTTAGTGAAAGGAATTATTCATATCTGGCATGTTGATGATCGTTTTCTTTTCCTTCGATAAAGATGTTTACTGCATGCTCAAGTATTCTAGATGTGTGCGTGTTTGTAAAGAAGTTGGAAAGAAAATACGTAAATCAGGCAAATACCCTGTGTTGAACCAATTCATCAAATACTAACCACTATCATCGATCACATGCGCCACAATTTTTAATTCTCTACGGCTCTGCTTCTATAATTTATTGTACAAATACTACCATCATCACCAAATATATATTAAAATTCTTTTCATAAATATCTTCCGTACACACCTACTTAACAGTTTATTATTAATAAATGATCAATTCACAGAAGCCGACAAATTAAAAGAAAGGAATCTGCTTACTGCTTAAAAAGAGCATTTCGGTAGACCATTTCTCAAATTTTTACTGTTCACTGGGATTGTAAGCTTTTATCAGAATAAAGCGTCAGAGATACAAAAGATGTAAGACTACCCAGCACATACATAACTATCGCTAACTTTACGATTCGATATCCGACTTCTCAGCTGTGTCATGAATGTCGAATCGCAAGTAACGATCGGAAGTCTTTTAGGTATAGGATCGAAGATCTATCATTTCAAGGCATCGAATTTTTGCCAAAAGCACGATAAAAATTATGCACTTCTATTTCTAGCAATTTCTTGTATTCAGAAAGATGCTACATTGCTGACCTGATTAGCGAAGTCAGAACTGCATCGAATAGGTTTCGGTTCTTCTCTCAAAAATGATGTGCACGAAAACCATAACAATATCAGAGGGAATATCATAGGCCATATGGCATTATCTTTTAAACCAATAATTATAATTTTGTATTATTATTATGCTTTCAAAATTCCGATTCTGTGCCCAACCTCTCGGTTCTAATTCGTGGCAAATCGAAATCGTAACACGCTACCTATAGCCGATCGACATCTTTTACCGTGTCCGCTGAGTGTTCACTTTGGCGGACACTTTCGACACAGATCTGTTACGTTTGCCTGGTGTCCAAATGATATCTGCACTATCTGGCGTAAGATATAGTTTAGTTTTCGAACTGTGAGTCCTGTGTTTGCTGGGTACCAACTAATGCATCTTTCGTTAACAGAGAACAGCTAACTGTTTTTTCTAAATTAAAAAATTCTACTGGGAAGGAGCAAGCATATGCTTATCGGGCTGTTTAACACATAGATGTCTGGAAACTAAGGTACAAATTTTACGCAGTGGCACAACTATCAAGCACCGACAGCTTAGAAAGGTGCACCAATCCTTTTAGAACAAAAAATATAGAAAACTGTTGTAGCTTTTTATTTCCATGCCGTCATCACACGTGTGACCTAATTTTTCTTGGTGTATTTGAAAGCAAAATGTGCTAGGTAGAGAGAAATCCTAACGTACTACTTTTCAAAGACTTGAGAAAAAAATTGAAGATACGTACGTCAGTATTAATAATATCAAAAATGGGAAAGAAATTAAAGAAGTATTAATAATTTTGGAAAAAGAATTAAACAAACAAATACTTAGGCGGCATTAAAGAACTTACCGAACTATACATAATGCTTCTTGGAAGATATCCTGAAAATAAATTATAACTTCATATTCGAGTGCTACGCATCAAGATTCATGGCCAAGAGGAATTTATTCTTTAAAAATCAGGTTTTGTTCAGATTGCAGTTTACTATATCTGTCGAATATGAGAAATCTTTGAAAAATGTGTCATTATTCATTCGAACTGTATATGTGAAACCCAGGATTAAGTGCATGGCTGTCGCACTTTATCACCCAGCACCTAGGCAAGTCTTCTGCTTCTTGCTTAAAATATTTAAAGTTGTACAACAGGCTTGAAGAAAAACTTTCACAAACAGTTTGAAATAAATTCACGCAGGACTTTTTAGTTATCAGAATAATTGTCAATTTTATCCTTATTTCAATGAGAATGTTTAGGTATAAGTGAAAATGAAATTCGTTGCAAACTTAGCTCGTGAGTGTGTTACTCTTGGAATGAACATATTCCGTCTGTCATATTTGGAAGTCAAATTTAAAATTACTGTGTTGAAAGCAGTTAACGAGAGTGTTGAAAGCGGTGTTAAATTAATCCAAGACTTTTATGGGTTAAGCTATTGATGAAGAACAAAAATAGTTTGTTCCTCGTCGTGTGCAAGATCATTGCAACTTATACTGAGATTGCAAAAAAAATCATCTTGAAAAGAAAATATCCACACTAATTTTAAGTTGTACAGCAAGAAGCACGTGAAGGTATATATGAGTTGGTCATTTATTGAGTATAATTTTTAATTAATAACGCTGAGTATTTTATTTATTCTAAATACGTCGTATGATCCATTGTAAAACTCAAAACTCTGGCTCAGGTCTGTACGGGCTAATTTCAACCTACTGAACTGAAACATTATATGTGAGTTAATCTTGTCAAAAAGAGCAATTTTAGAGGGCGGGCGAAAAAAAAAAAATCAGAAAACATTCTTTTTTTTTACCCCAAAATAAGGGACACGCAAATGTGCAGTGTATACGTTAAACTATTGACTAATACAGCTCATAAATTTTGAGATTTACTTTTTTTTCTTAAATTTTCTCTCTTTTATTTTGGTCCTACCGTTTATTTTGGATTTCGGTCATTCCGGTCAATCCCAATCTGTCCCATGTGACAGGAATAAGTGGCGACCGCTCTAGAAGTTTAAAAAAAAACTGGTTCAGAAAGATATAGATAAATATTGGAAAATACAGTTTCTAAGTTTATATACGTAAGAATAGTTCAGAATCCAAAATCCTTGTTTCCTCCACCCCCCTTTTTAATCTTTTGGCTGATGATAGAAAATTTTCGTTCTGTATTAGAATGTAATGAGTGACTAAATTAAGATCGGACATTGATACCATTAATATACCCGTTTACTTCGAAATTACGCAAGTAGAATCATGAAATGCCCGTATATTGAAAACAGCGCGATCTGATCTGTGCATCACTGTGCATAAATATGTGTTGCAAACATGCGCTTTTTATCGCTTGTACGCGAAATCTAGATATTTTTTGTGAACACATCATTACGGCATAAATCACCTGTGCCAACGTAATTGTTTCTGTCTTGACCCTTGACCAGAGCCGGTCAAACACAAAACAACCGAGGTAGGGCCCTACGGGTTAGACTGGGTAATGAAGCCGGCATTGTTTAAAGATCTTAGTCGTGTACTCCTCGGAACTTGCTATTCTCTTCGCGTTAGGGAATCAATTGGAGGCTCTCCGCGTAGAAAAACACAAAAAAACAATTACACACAGGGAGAGAGCACTGCTGCCAATCGAGCTATTGTCTGAGCGGAATATTTAAGAGCAGCAAATTGCTGCGGCTTAAGAGCTAACGATGTGGATAACTGTTATTTTTCGGAGCGAGGAGTGCCTGCCTGGATATCCTTTCGGGACGGTTTAACGCTTGCGAAGTGCGAAAGATATCGTTCTGCTTCGAGCTTCCTAGTATAATGTGGTTATTAAATTTACTTTCATGCTCACTCTTTCTGCTGTTTTTAGAAAATTACTGCTGGGTTAGAATTTTTAACCCTCTGAGCGTTTCGGAAATGGAGAAATAATAGTTGTTTTCACGGTAAAATTTTCATGCACCTTTTAAATTATAAAATATTTATATATAAAATTTTTAATAGGAAGGTTTGTAATTATTAAAAAATAAGGCTCTTAAATTGAATTCATGATTTAATATCAAAACATATTTAATGATATATCTCAGTGCTATAAATAATTTAAATTATAGATGCACTGCAGTGAAAAGTGGAATAAAGTGGACGGGATTTTACGTCATATCCTCTTGGAAAGAAAGTAATTGCAATTTTCCAAAGAAGCCATTCTTTCTGCAAAAAGCACTAGAGGTGCTCACATTAGGTGCAAATGTAACAGGGTAGGATAGAAAGGTGTTCCAATAATAAGGGGAGGCAGGAAGTAAAGACGTCTTTTGAGAAAATAAATGACTATTTTCTAAGACCTTATATCAACTTTCCATTCAGTCAATAAATACGCCATTTTACTGTCGTAAATTAGACGTTAAAAGTTTTATAAGCAGCAATGCAGCGAAAAGTAATATCCTTTTTTCTATATAAAATACAAACAAGTTAATTTTCAGCACATTTTTAGCTGTTTATAATCTGTGCCTAAACATAGGATTTATATTTGTTACATTTTAAATGTAAGAGTTTTATAGATTTTTTTTCCCTTCTTTTAAAATGGCCACTCTCCCACGTCTATCCTTTTTGGAGGTCTTGTAGGCCAAAATATCCTGAAAATGATTTTTAAGTATAATTTTGAGAACTGCATTTTACAAGAATTTTAAGGATATCTCTTTTTCTTTGAAATCACGCGGCTATGTAAAAAGAACCCCTTACCACCCCATTGGTTACGAATTCCTGGAAATGCTATCTAATATAACACCTATGTTCAAAAACTCAAACCAATGCCAAATTTCGTAATCTTAGCCTCAGTATTTCTGGCTAGATGAATATTGACATATGAAAAATCGACATTACTTTCCGGTACCCCTAATGGAAAGCTTACAGCCAAACTAGGTTATGTTATTACACTACATTATACGTATATCATTATTACGTTATAGCATACAAAATAAAACGCCCCGAAATAATGTTTGATTGTATTGCATACAAATCAACATCTTAGAACCATTGGCTTGCGATTCCCCCCCTCCCCACGAGATATATGTAAAACACGTATACAAATATTTTTGGCATAGTTACAGAAAAGAAAAATTCGTCAGCCTAAGAATCCAGAAATCCATGTTTTCTACAACACTCAATAATTTTATAGTTCGAAAAAAAAATGATTCTGACATTCCTAGATCATTTGGCTTAAAATTTTCCACTTCAATAATTCTTATGCATAAAGATAAAAAAAATTAAACATTTCAAATTAATGAGCATTAATGAAAATTAATGATTTTCCACATTAATGAATTCACATTTAGGTGGAAAATAGGCACATGTTAAGCGATTTTCATTCCGACTAAAAATACTATTTACACTGTGCACAAACTGCCGCAGTCTTAGATAGCAGCTAATATGACAAAGAGCCACGGATTTTCTGGGCTCCTGAGTTTTTATACGGGGGGGGGGGGTAAATAGATGTGCCCAGGGGATTGATTTCCGTCAGGACATTAGGGGCAAGCGCAGCGGCTCCCAACAAAGAGGAGGGGGAGGGGGGACAAATTACCCTTTAAGTTAAAAAATTTGCAAATTTTGATTTTAATTTAAAATAAGAGACAGAGAGACTAGTTTTATGAAAAATAATAATAAAAATCTGATGTGTCCAACACATGACTTCCTTGCACGTCTATTAAATGAAAATGTTTTCTACGCACTTCCTCTAAACTTATTTGTTTGAAAGAGATAAAATATCAATAATAGTAAGGTTTAGCGATTTCTAGCCAAATATTTCGATATCGCCAAGCTGAGTTCAATTTGAAAGATTTCCTTCTGACACTTTATTTGGCGATATTTCACCAAAAGCCGACAAACTTGAGATAGTTTGCGAGATTTTGGGGATAGCCACAGTAGTCATTGACCACAGACTTTCAATGAATTGAATGCATCCATACACCTTAATGTATTTAAAGTCATTTGGCTCACCCTATAAATAAATTCTTAGTGGATTGCTGTCAAAAAAGATATTGAAAACAGTTAGATATTATAATATAGTTCTAAATACAAAAGTTCAAAATTCTACGGGTTAAAGTTTTAGAGTTATACAAAATACGAAATAATTTTTGGCGCCAAATTTGGCGATATTTCGGCGAAACTCGTCAATGTCGACGACATTTGGCGAGATATTAAGCATGGACCAACAATGACAGATTATCGCCAAATTTGGCGATATTTCGCCAAAACTCGCCAAGAACGATGACAAATGGCGATACTTTGGGCATGGACGAAATGACTGACTATCGCCAAATTTGGCGACATTTCGCCAAAACTCGCCAAAGTCCAGGACAGTCGGCGAGATTTTGGGCATGTACCAAACAATCACTGTCTGCAATTGTATTATATTTAGGATGTCCATAGACATTAAAGTACTGAAATTCTTTTCGGTGGTCCTGTAAATAAACTCTCCAGTAGATTGGAACCAAAAATCGAGATGCACAACTAGATGTTACAACAATCTTATATATAAAATTTCATAATAGTTTTTGAGGTTTGAGAGTTAAATATACACACACGTCACTAAAAGTCGCCAAGCTTGGCGACTTTTGGCACAGTTCTTGAGGAAGGCACGTGACCGTGGTCGGACCATTACCTAACTTATGTGGTAAGACGGTATTGTGCTTGAAATGGATGAATGCCCCTAAAATTGCCATTGACCGTAAAGTATTGGAAATCTTTTGAGTGTTCCTGTAGCAGAACTGTAAATGATAAAGACACCTTTTTTAATGGAGAAATTCATTTTCTAACTCTTTTCAGCATATATCACTTCTGAGTCGTTTGAAATAGCCCAATACCTCTAAAAAACGCTTTGATGAATTTCGGCCCATAGAGCGTAATGTATTTCGAATCTTTTAGGCGGTTCTGTAGATAAACTATCCAGTCGAATGGAACCGAAAGGGGAAGTGAACAACTAGATGTTACAACAATCCTAAATATAAAGTTTCAACATTCTACGCCTAATAGTTTTTGAGATATGCGAGTTTAATGAATTTCGGCCCATTGAGCGTAATGTATTTCGAATGTTTTGGGCGGTCCTATAGATAAACTATCCAGTCGAATGGAACCAAAAGGGGAAGTGCACAACTAGATGTTACAAATATCCAAAATATGAAGTTTCGAAATTCTACGCCTAATAGTTTTTGAGTTAGGCGAGTTTAATGAATTTCGGCCCATAGAGCGTAATGTATTTCGAATCTTTTGGGCGGTCCTGTACATAAACTATACATTCGATTGCAACCAAAAGGGGAGGTGCACAACTAGATCATAGAACAATCCTAAATATCAAATCTCAACATTCTACGACCAATAGTTTTTGAGATATGCGAGTTACATACATACGTACGTACGTACGTACAGACGGCATGGAAAAACTGACCACAATAGACCGGCCGCTGGTCAAAATGAGTTGCAGATGCGTTTATATGATCGTGCATGATAGCCTACCATGAGATGCATCGAAAAAATTCTTAAAATTAAATTTAGAGGTAGTCAAAATCGGTTTTTTAGTCGAAATTTGACCCCCAAAATTTTTCGGGATCACATTACTTCCTTATACTACGTACAAGGAAGTAATAATGACTCCGCTACTATTTACAGGGCTAGCATTATATTCACAACTTTTTTTTGGTTAACCCTTGGAGGCGTAACCCTTTCCCAATGCTGAAAAAAGGGCAGTCGTTGCCATCGCTCGACTTAACTACCAGCAAGTTGGCGGACGATCGAAACGTTCATCGCGTGCCACAGATCTAGTGACCCTTTTTATGACGACAGTTGGCTGTGCCCAGCACAGCCTTCTGCAATGAGGTACACGACGCCCATTGCAGAAGGTACGCGATATATCTACGAACAATTAATTTTATTTTCACCATAACTATCGCCAGTATTTTATCATGGCTAAAAGTATAGGGCTAACTTTCTAAAATTGACTCGCCGCGTTGCTATAACAGCGGTACGTATGGGTGGAAGGGCATGTGGTACGAGCTGAGTATCAAAACAGCTCAAATCTTCCCTGGCAAAGTAAAATGATCTTACGCTACATTTATGTAAAAACGGGCTTAAATTTTATTGAACTCTTGCAGAATTTTATGCATTATGTATGATATTTTCGTGCGGGATGTCTTCAGTGACAAAACTACGCGCAGTTAAGCTCCTAAAGAAACTAATTTAAACTCTTCTATGCAACACTTCACGAACATTATTCATTTCTGTGGCGTTCAAAACTTAAATAGTGCGTAATAAATAGTCTCACGTGGCACCGTGTATGTAATTATGCCTCACAAATCTCAGACTGGATTCGTTCGATCGAAACCCCGTAGATATTAAATGCCTTGCCCTCAGCAGATTCATCCGGAGCTATTAAATTTCCCTCCACCGTAACAGAAGTGTCTCAACTATGACCCTCCCACACCCAGCACACAAAATTATCCGCAGAGGAAGACGTGTTCGGCTTGAGAAGGCCGCTCATTTGCAAGTTGATTCTCGAATTGGTTTCGTTTCTGTTTTGCACTCTACGTGGCCCTGCACTAGAGGCTAGGTAATATCAAGCGATGCTAGACCGATGTTTCACGGTTGAACCAGCACTTGCATGGAAAGAGTGAAAAAAAAAAAAATGGTTGCTGTTACCTGCCGAGCAAGCGCATCTTTCGAAATTACTACTTCAGATGAACGGTCCTTTATGTCTCGTTAGGGTGTTTGTAAGTTTGCTATCATACTTTTAGTGTCTAATGTCTGATAAGAGCGTAGTTAGTCAAGCTCCTGCAGTCGAAATTTAGATCATGTTAAATAAATGATAATAGTCAAGCATAAAGTAATTGAAACTTTGTAAAATGTCCACATAACGATGCATCAAAATGTACAAGTGTTTCGATCTACAAAATTTCAATCAGCACTAGTAGAAATACATGCACAGGCTGGGACTGGGGACTGGGGACTGAAAAAATAACACTTTTTCTGCCCTTACTCCCAGTCTGTGTATGGACTTCTATTGGTGCTGTTGAAGATCGAAAAAAAGAAATCGATTGAAACCCGTGAATACCTTATGTGTGTTATTTTACAAAGTTTCAATTAATTAAAATTTTGTATACCAATTACTTTTGAGGGTTTTTTTTTCTTGTTGTTAATAGTCAAGCATCTCTGTGAAAAAATTATTTTCCACTTTTTGTCTCTTGTTCCACATTTTGTCCTGTGTACTTTTTCTGCCTTTGTGACTTTCAATGACAGAACATATTAGTTTTACGATTTACCAAGTATATTACGATCCAAGTGGACGAAAATACTTTCAGGCTTTCTACGTCATCCTTCTTGATAGCATGTTGCTCTCAGACTCTTACCCATGAGACTACCCATGAGAAAGAAACCAAACACTTTGGGTATCATCGTTATTGTGAGAACAGTTTCTGCCCATTGTTTAAATGCTTGCTTCCCAGTTAAAGTATGTAGGGTATTTCGAAACTCGTGTGCAAAAATTTAAGGTATACAGGGAACCAAGATGGTTCAGAATCACACAGGGATGTCCGGTGGGAAACGTCGTTTTAATGTACCTGTTATAATCATTTTAGAACAATAGTAAACTCATGACCATAGTTCTTCAAAAACTAATGAATCTTTCTAAGGAGTGGACCAGAAAGTCTAGTCCCCTCCAAAATTTAAAATTTTTTAACAAAATAATAATGATGAAGTCTTTTTGCGAAAAATTCACTCTTTTTCATCGTTTGGTCCCCCTGCGAAAATTTTGGACCCTCCCCGAAATTTTTTTCCGGGTATGCCACCTGGATCTTTCACAGAAAGCACTTGGCAGAAAAATTATTAATAACAGAACCAGGAGCTGATTTGTCGAGTTGGGGGCCATGGGAAAAAGCTTCATTGGGGGCCCTTATTTCAAAAACTTTATTCAAATTTACAAATTTTTAAACTTAAAGGACAATTTTGGAGGCTCCTTTTTGCTTGGGGTCCGGGCGCTTGCCCCCGAATGCCTTCCCGGAAATCAGGCCCTGAACAGGATTGATTATTAAAGTGGCAGAGGGGATTATACAATGAATGCAAAATGGATTGTTGAAGGGATTATTAGCAGGTAAATGCAAAAGCTCTTCCGACCTCACATTGCCATGTGATTCTGAACTGTCTTGGTTTCCTTTACCAACTCTTAAATTTTTGTCCACGAGGTTTGAAACACGCTATATCTTGCATGTTTCTCTTGTGCTTGAACAGACAGGAAAAGTTAAAACAATAAATCCACAAATGGATCTTTTAAGGTTTTATAAACTTAATGGAATTAATCTGAACTATTTTAACATATCCCTTCCCCCGTCCCAATCATTGCTTAGCTAAAACGGCATTCGTACTACTTTGGTTTGCCTCATGGAAGCAACTAAAGAAGAGAAAACTAATTGCTGCTGTTGCGTTTTCGTTACAATGAGAGCGAAGAGATAAAGCTTGCCTTTTTATCCGCTCTTATATTAAACGAGGAATGTTTGTGTGTGTGTGGGTGTGTGTGTATGTCCGAACGATCTCGAAAACTGCTCTAAGGATTCTTTTTAAATTTCGTACCTGGGGGTTTTTTGGGCCCCTGAAACGATTGAGCTAGGTCAATTGATTGAAAAATCTCTAAAACGCTCAAAATTTAAAATTTAAAATTTTTGGACGGTAGCGCCATCTATTGAGCGTTTGAAAAACACACTTGATGCAATCTTCCTAAAAGGGACGCTCAAATAAGTTTGGGGCGGATTAAAAATTACACGCCATCGATATATAATAGTAAAAATTAATTTCGCAAAGAAATAGAATAAATGGAACTTGATATTCAGTACACAGACAAATAAATATTTTAGAAACTAGATATATTACACCATTCAGCTACATAAATTTGTTTAGAATTAAAAAGTTATTTTTATTTCAAAATATCGTCCTGGCAACCAGAGAAAGAAAAAGAAAAAAGAGTCTTCGTTGCCATCCCCGCAAGCACCTTGATGTAATATACGTAAATAATTTAATTATTCTTAATTCATAGTTATTAATACAAAACTATTCGTAAATCTTATGTGAAAAATTGCCTGAATTTATTACAATTATCCTTTTGTAACTAACGTAAAGCTAAATGTATTTTCGCGTATATACTAAAACAATAAATATTTTTCATGTATTGTATTGATCCATATGATGCGAATTTCAAAAGTGCATAAAAGTTTCAGCTTAGCCGAATAATTTAAATGAAAATGACACCCTTTTCAGTCATTCACAGTAAGAAAAAAGATCCTGTGACGTAACATGAAAATTCCTTTTTTTTTTTAATAACGGCACTAGGTTGAATTCTATTTTAGCTGCCTTATTCCGCCAAGTTGACGATAAATATTTAAATGTAGTTACCCCGACGATTTTAAGGGACAACCGTTTATAATGAAACGATGTTCGAAACTCCGATGAAAAAATGATACGATCGATTCCTAAATTGGGCTCGCAGCCGATATTCAAATTACTTTTGCAGATGATCAGCCATCAGTTTAGTTTTCATTCACTGCAGTTGATGATTTCAACTCATTTATTTTATCATCGTATGGACAACCTTTTAAAAGTTGCGGGCAGAACTTTACGATAGTGGCCTACTGGACCTGACTTCAGGATGTTAGCGAAATCGCGGGCCGTATAATTCGGATTTATATGGAAGTTTGAATGTTTTATATAGGTTTTATACAGGGTTTTGACTTGTTCTGAGGGCTGGTCCAAAAGCCATGGCGGGCCCCATCCGGCCGCAGGCTGGGAGTTGTCCATATGTGGAAGCAGTAAATTGGGAGGCTGAAATCTGGTTACTAAGATTTTTTCTAATAAATTTTCAATTCTTATTTAGACGTGGATTAGACTGTGTTATTTTGTGTTGTGTACTATCACTAAACTAAAGGATAAAGCCCTTTGTGGAGACAATTACAGCTGGCGATAGAATGTCTACACTCAGAATATTTAATATTTACTCACTTAAAATCAAATAACTTCATATTCAATTTTTATTATACATCGAAATTCGAATTGTATAATCTGCAGACATTTCGTATTCGAAACATTTCGTTTTGTATCAACATCCTCTCCTATATCCATGCTTAATGCGTAGAAAACCGTTTTATTTTTTAAAAAAAGTTAAACTGAGTAGTAATTTAGAAAAGCTATCTTAAGCGAATTGGAATCGTAATTTTTCCTCCAAAGCCTGATAACCGTGACTTCAATGTAACGCCAATGTCACTTGCAATAGATAATTCTTACACTCAAATGATTAGCTTTTTTTATTCTCTTAAATGAAATAGAGCTAAAAATACAAAAAAAAAAAAAAAAAAAAAAAAAAAAAAAAACGCTCTAAAATCAGGGAACGGGCGGATTATCAGATCTTTTCTTTTTTTTTTTTTCTTTTTTTTTTTTAACATAATTATGATCATTTTCAGGCTGATCGCACCAACGAACCGTGTAAATTTTAAGTTATTAGACAATACATTTTTAATCTGTTTGGATGGTAAAAGTTTTATTTTGAGTGGTTGAACTCGAATTGTGACAGAGTCTAGGATCAGCGTAACTATATAGGAGCGATGTAGTTTTGATTTATTCGAAGTTAGAAGTCCATTTTCTTCAGTCCATCCGTTTGTTCTATTATTGTCAACGTTTAAGTAGTTGTTAGGGTTATTATAAAAGAATATTTTTTATCTATTCTGTTTTTGATTTCATGATTTCGAAGTGTCCTTTTATACTAATAATTTAAATTGCGTTACACTTTTTATTTTCTTAAGCGCGAGTTTATAAAATAAAATTATGTTTAAAGCATATTTATGTAAGATTATACTTTTATGGCATCTATATTTATGTATCTATAAGATTGAATTTACGTTTGTAGAATTTGTTTATGCATGATGTATTTTCTTTGAATTAGAAAAAAATAAGTATTTTATGTTTGAATTGAAGCACTATAGAGAAATTTAAATGTGTGAACTTGCAGTTCAAACGCAAGCAGATGAAACAGATGATTAGTATTTGGAAGGAGAACGACATGGAACAGCTAGACGTCGACAAATACTTCGGGTAAACAGTCTAAGTATCTACAAAGCTGCCACAAATATGGGTACTTATTATCATAGTTTAAAACTTTTTAACATGGATTGCATTCACCCTGGAGCTTTGCATTTTTCTGAAGAGTAAAAACAAAAATTAACCGAAACCATTTTGGGGACTGTAAGATTGTTGTAGAACATTCCGAATTTCCTAATGAATGGGTGTGGTTGTTTCTTCGATGTCACCCACATTTCAAAGAATTCGAAATTTGAAAGCATACTTTACAATGGCTTTGTTCACAGTATATGACGAGTGAAACTATTAACGATTTTGGTGTGTACTGCTACGTTGCGAACAGTGTATAACAGACTTGATGAATTTTTTTTATAAACTCATTCATCTGACAGTTCAAGCAACTCAAATTCTTGATGCTGAATTTGAACGTCCTCAATATGGACAGATATATTTCTGAAGTAATGAAGACGCTGTTAGTGAATGCATCGCCCAAGATCTTCGCTGATACCCTCGTTGATCTGCTACAGAAGGAAAGGAGGCACCTTACGTTAAACAACTTTTTCCTGAACTCTGATGGCACCGACCATCGAATATTTAGCATCCCTCTTCAAAACAAAGTATATGCCATTGTAACATTGAATGCCGACCAAAGTTTACCTGATAATGTATGAGTGATCTCACAGCGATGAAAATCTTTGGCAACCATGAAGATTCTTGATACGTGCCAAGGCATTTACGTATTCATTATTTTACACTTAAGGAGCCTTTAGATTCTGAGCATGGCTCGGTAACCTGGTACTCATAATTAAAGGAAAGTTTTGCGAGATGAATGAAAGTTATTTTGAGTGCTCCTTTAAAAAATCTATAAATGGTGCATGGTAACGTTTCTGCTGGAGAGTGTTCTGTGACTAACTTGAATAACTTTGACAAATTTATCAAAATTTTAGGGAGGATTGAGCCTCGAAAACGTAGTGTAAGTATTCGCTGACCATCAGTTGTGATTTAATTTTCTTATGTGTCTTTCTAAAAGAACGATAAAAACTATAATCCTAATCTTCAATAGGAAACATGTGATAGTAAATTTCGGTATCATATGTAAAATTCCTGACAACTGGAACACATTTAAGGCAGTTAAATTGCAATAACAAGTGATGAAATTTCGATCCAGTTAACCATTATGTTCAAATATTAATTTTGCATTTTAACTGTTTACATCAATTTCGTATCTTAGTTTCATCGATAAAAAAATTACACTTCAAAATGTTTGCATGATCCAATTAAAAATTTTGAATTCCTTGAATTTCTTCAAGATAGTTCAGTGCTTTTAGAAGAAAGAAAGAAAAAAAAACTTAATGAGTTATTTACCAAAATGAAGTTTAGAAACTCGATTTTTACTTTATAAACTTTTTAAATGTAAGATAACAATAAAGCAATGTAATTAAATTTATTTTGTTTTTTCATTTATACATTTATTGGCAAATAACAACTGGACTTCAAAATATTTAAAATATTGTACGTAGAAATTCAGATAAGAATATTGATCAAATAATTAGAAATATAATAAATCACTAACTTAATTCTCTTACGTAGTAGTTTGTAACAGGTTAGTGGCTGCCCACAAACCCTCATCTCCTAAAATGCAGTGAAGCGTCGAAATGAGATAAAAAGCTGAAAAAATGATGGAAACTCTAGTTCCTTCATTATGGTCGTGATTTGAAATCTTGCATCCAGAAACTTGTCGTTATCTTCGTTTTGGCTACACTTTTGAGAAAAAGAAAATTTTGAATTGCTTTCGTTTGTTGGATGTTTTTCATGTGAGATGAGAAGACGTTTTTATCATTGCTGTTATACAGAGATTTTGCGAGACGAGACAGGCTTATTTTGGATTTCTCATCTTGCCCTCATGCCTTTCGTGTGATATTTTAATTTGAAGTGCTAAAGTAAAATAACATGTATGCAACACATATATATAAGCATGCGAGATATGACAATAGAGTTTATAATGCATTCTCTGAAAAGATGGTGATACACAGCGCGCCCGCTAAAGTTCGCAGTCACCCCAATAATTTCAGAACGGCAAAATCTATAGTCATAAAAGTGGAGTCTAGGTATAGGAGAGTTGCCATGCGCTACTCAAGAAAAACGCTTACAGCGCCACCTGGAAGATAAATCTGGAGTTAGCATTCTTATTTCAAAAACGGTACGAAGTGCGGGAAAAAAGTCAGTCATAAAGTTGTTCAGAATCGCCGCTTTATTAAGAAAAGACATCTTGAGTACATCAGAATTAAAAAATGCAAGCTGTTTAAGCGTATTACTAATGCTTTTGCCAGTGTGTCGCCAGCCATATTGTACAACTTAAAGCGGGAATTATGGAAACTTTGCATTTGAAAGATTTGCTGGGAACAGAGCCTCTTATATGAATGCTTCATGCACAAGACATAATTTTATTTACGGGAAAAAAGTTAAACGGAAAAAAGCTATATCTCGAAAAACTATTTCAACCAACTGAAATCGCTATTTTCCCTTCAAAGCCTTAATAACCGTGAAATCAAAATAACGTCAGTATAATTTACGATACCGCATTTTAATACTCATTTTATTACTAACAAATAATTAAATTATTTATTATCGGATTTCGGAAGCGTTTAAAATAGCGAAAAATTGTCAAAAATTTAGGAACGAGTATATTTTCAGATTTATAAAGTAGAGCAAATTTTCCCTCTATTTTTTTTATGTATTTACGTGAAATTTCATGTCGATTGGTCCAACAGTGTAGATTTGTATTCAACATGGACAAACACGCTGATTTTGTTTTTACTTATAAGATAGCGTGCCACAAAGGCGGATCCACGGGGAGGGCGCAGGGAGCGCGCGCCCCCTCCGAGGAAAATATATTTACATTAGACAAATGGCGCTTTCACCAATATTAAGAGGACTTGAGATAAAATGAGTATTTGTGCGATTTGAGCCCCCTCTGAAAAAAGCTTTTGTATCCGCTCTTAGCACGCCATAACGAAAATTTAAAGTCAGTATCACTAAGGTAGCTTTTACAATCACTATCGGTTCGGACTGATGCGTTTTCCACGGACTTCGCCGATGATCTTATATTCTGAGCTTCAGTCTATTAAGGTTAAGGGTCAATAGGAGGATTAAGAATTCAAATGATCGATTTTTCAATTTTAACTTCATTTCAAACCTTAGTTACTTCTGAGCATTTTGACCGAAATTTCATGCAATAAATCCTACTAGATACACATAAAAACGTTTTATGAAAGCTTTATATTTTGAACGCAATAAGGTAGCTTTAAGCTGCATTTTCTCAAAACGCGTTTTTATGAAGTATCCGTACGAAAACAAAATTTTCTACGATTCGCATGTTCGCTAAATTTTGTATAGTTATAACTGGTATACGTATCTATAGAATAAAAATTAATATTTAAGAAAAAAATTTAAATTAAGAATTTTAAAATTGTATTTCAAATTGAAATTTGAAAAATTCGTACTTTTCCCCTTATATTTCTTTTAAAAATTTCAAAAGTTTTTCTCTCTCACTTTTAATATTAATTCATTATATTTCTGATACCAGTTATAGCTATACAGAATTTCGTGAAGATACGAATCATAGAAAGTCTGTTATCTTGCGGATAGTTCATAAAAATGCGTTTTGAGAAAAAGCAGTTTAAAGTTACCTTATTGCGTTCAAATATAAAGCTTTCATAATACGTTTATATATATATATATATATCCGGTTCTAACTGGATTTATTGCATGAAATTGGGGTCAAAACGCTCAGAGGTAACTAAGGTTTTAAATGACACTAAAATTAAAAAAATCCATTTTTTGAATTCTTAATCCTCCTATGACATCCCTTAATCCTCTTTATCCCAAATTTACTTCATGAAAACTATTTCATTAAATGTCTTCCTGCATTAGAAACATCTCTTATTAAAGTTATAAAATTATTACAATTTTTTTTTTGGTAAAAATAATTTTAAATTACAGGGACTATCCAAAGATCCTCTTGGGATGTTATGACAGGATTTATTTCAGTTTGAGTGATTTTACTAGGGGGACTTTAAAGTACTGTAGGGCCATAAAAAAATAGTTAAAATTAATAATATGGGTAATAAATAGCAAAAATTTCATTTCCTTGCATGTGAAATGCTTAGATACTCCGCATTTATTGATAATTGAATTCCCAATTAATAACTTTAGGATTGGGTGATATCACCCTAAAATTACCTGATATCACCATGCTAAGATCGATTTAATGGACAAATTTGGTGATATATTGTTAAACGTCGCTAAACATTATAAATGAGGAATCTCACTTCTCAAAATTCAACCTATTGCGGTACGGTCTAGAAATGATTAACCGTAAAAACGAGACTATCAGGTGCAAGACAAGATCTAGGGATATGAGATAAAACCTGGGAATGCGAGACAAGACCTCGGGTTGCGAGAGGCGTCAGCGTTACGACACTTCGATATGAAAGAACGAGACGAGAAGAAATCTTGGTCATTTCTCGTCCTGCATGGTCACGCGTCCATCCCTGCCAAGCATGACATGTACGCCTCTATTACAGACAAACAGCGCCAAGACAGTTCCTTACAACCCTAAAAACTCATCGCATCAGAACTTCTTCAAGATGCACTCTACTGAGAAAAATGACCACAAATTTCCTCAAGATTTAGCCAGTCATGCAACGGAAAAAGTGTCGTTCGCGTGTGCGACACGCGCATGCCTCCTCTCCCCCCTTCTCCCCTCTTCGATTCTTAAATGGCGCGAGAAGTTTCCAGAGCAATTTAGGGACTTACCACATCCTGGGATTTCTGGTCGAGTAAATGAAACGGCAGCAAGCTGGACTTAGAAAGAAAGAGCTAAAATCTCACATGAATGATAGAAGCAAAGATTTTGAGAAATTAGTTGGAATTCTCTTGTATTCTGCGGATGCGTATAGACCAGTGATAACTAACCCGTACCACGCGTGTCCATTCCAGAGAAGATTGATAGAGATAAAATTTAGGATAATACAACATTATTGTATTTGCCTCTTATACAAATTAAATCCTACAATCAAACGGATATTCGAGTGAAGACACTCCAGATTTTTAACCCTTTCTAACAAAATTGAAAAGTGTTTATGATTTCGGTTTGTCTGTCTGGCCGTCTGTCCGAGTCCGTCAATCCGTCCGTGCACTAACTCTCGCAAATATGCATCGATTTCTACGATATCGATATATGTTGTTCCCAGGTAGTGTGCCATGTACCCTATTGAAAATGTGTATGTATTATTTATAGTTCTTCTACAGGAGAGCACAAAAGATTTCCAATACATTTCACTCTATGGGCCGTCATTCTTTAAAGTGTATTTAATAGATATCCGGCTATTTCAAATGAAATAAAATTGATACATGTTATTAAGGATTACAAGATAAAGCTCTTCATCGAAAATAGTGTCTGTATCATTAATTGTTCTTCTACAGGAGCACTCAAGATAATTCCAACACATTACGTTTAATGGCATCTATTTAAATCACAATAGTATCCTACTACACGGAGTGGTTCAAGATAGATTTTAAGGTGATTATTTTTTAAACCGTAAGTGATCGAAACATACTTCCAATTAGAAAAGTTCGTAAATTTAAGAGTAGCTTTCAGATATGGCATTTTTTTTACTCCATAGACACAGTTGACTCCTCATATCCTAATTCAGCTAGAATTTTGCTGTAACGCATGTTTGGCAGTTGGTAGTGTAAATTACCACACCATAGTAACCTACACCGTTATTTCGTCATTCTCTTTTACACTTTAAAATTCCTTCTCCAGAAGCTTGATGTAATTAGTGGATAAACCCCCTGAAAGACTAAATTATCGCTAATTTCATAAAGCAGTACCGCACCTGTTAATTGCACACATTGGAACACGTTTAATTGCTTTTTCCAACAATGGAATCTTTATTTATCTTTTATCAACTCATAGTTGGTCCCTTAAGGTAAAGAATTTTTTTGCAGGGAAAACTGATGCAAACACGTTAGGTAAAGTGGTGTAAGTCATCAATTTTCTCGCTAGCTATTCCACGTAGAGACACAGGATTTGTTTTATTAATTTTCTTAGGCAAAGAACAACGTTCTTCTAAATATTAGGTAAGGAGGGACCTTACCTAATATTTAGAAGGGTAGGTAAGGAGGGACCTGTGACGAAGTTCACATATTTTTCGCGTCTTAAAATAATGTTCCTATGTTTCGTCTTTCTAAATCAAAATTTCGTATCCCGTATTAATCTCTCTCCACTCTGTTTCTCGGCTCGATAACATATTCTTTCTTTCGCGACGCTATGTCTGGGATTTTTCGGGGTTTCCCTTCTAAATTAATTTCGCTTTAGCATATGCTGTGTAAGTTCTTGGCGCCTCCCGGTCGCCCCTTTCGCTTTTCTCACGGGGTTGTAGCCTTATGTATTGGCATCCGCCAAATTCTGGCACTTCTTTCTTGGCGTCAATCATTTAATCCGTTTGTTTCAAATTTTTGTATTGTTTACGCCTACCGGACGGTGGTTGTCACGTGGGGCAGTGGCTTATGAGTGCTCATATTTTACTCGCCAACCGGTAGAGAGCTGGCAGTTTTGTAGGAAGATTTTAGTCACACTTCTCGATTGCTCTCGGAACTCCGGCATGCCGTGTGGCCGGAACAATTAGATATATTCCTGGTGTTATTTTATGAAGCAATGTACTGTACGTAATTGAAATTGCTTACGTCAAGACTGTTTTTGCTATTACCTTCAATAAACCTAGCTTTTCTGAATTCGAGTCCTCTTCCTGTTTTCAAAGTCCTCAGCGTACTTCATGGATATATTAATTTCACTATACGTCACGTAAACGGCCGAGAGGATGTTCTCTTAATCCACCTCCGACAACTCCCTCATAAACTGTATAAAAATTAATTTTCAAATTTTTATATGTAAACAGCCCCCAGTAAAAAAGTGCCATATCTGAAAGCTGCTCTTAATTTGACGAACATTTCTAATTGGAAGTATGTTTCGATCACTTACGGGTTAAAAGATAATTGCCTTAACACCTATTTTGAATCACCCGGTATATAATTAGTTAATGATCTAACAACGATTGCGTGCTCCCTCAAAAGTTGCGCCAAAACTCGTCAATATTGGTAACTGGTTAAATGGGTAGGTACGTGATTTCTACCAAGATGCGTTAAACAAGTTGATCTAGAGCTCGTATAAATGCCTGAATAGGTTTCGCGATTACGTGGAACAGCAGTTGTCTAGTATGCCTCTTAATTTCCCTACGTATTTTTACTTTCCGAACATGTATCATGAAAGGAAAGTATTGTAATCATGAAAAAATTCGAATTCGAGATTTTGGTGTATTTACACGTTTAGAGGTCTTCTGAATTCATTTATGCTATTTTTACGAGATGTATGTATGTATGTGTGTACGTGTGTGTGTTTGTGTGTATGTGAGTGAACACGATAGCTCCTGAACGGGGCATGCGATTGAGCTCAAATTAGGTATATATGTTATAAACCACCGTCGCAAGACCGGTATTGATTTTGGTGTGTATAGGACTTATAGTTTTTCTACAGCGCTACGACAAAGATTTCTTTTACATTATGGTCTATGGGGGAAAATTCTTGAAAGTGCGCTAGCGTTTAAACGGTACATTCGATTGAGCTCAAATTGGGTATATATGTTATAAATCACCTTCGCAAGACCTGTATTAATTTTGGTGTGTATAGGACTTATAGTTTTTCTAAAGAGCTGCGACAAAGATTTCTTTTACATTATGGCCTACGGGGGAAAATTCTGGAAAGTGCGCTAGCGTTTAAACGGTACATTCGATTGAGCTCATTTTGGGTATACATGTTATAAATCACCATCGTAAGACCGGCATTGATTTTGGTGTGTATAGGACTTATAGTTTTTCTACAGGGCTACGACAAAGATTTCTTTTACATTATGGCCTATGCGGAGGGGGATTCTTGAAAGAGCGCTAGCGTTCAAACGGTACATTCGATTAAGCTTCAATTTGGTATATATATTTGAATTATTCATCGATTAAAATTTATTTAAATGCTTGGTAATGATCTTAATCGTAAGTGTTCGGAAAGTCGAGTGGAGTCACTCCAGATTTTTTTGTCTGTTGTTAATAAATTATATTTTATTTCCCTTGAAAGCTCTCCATCTACGTATACGTTTGTGTGTGTGTGTGTGTGTCAGTGAACACGATAGCTTCTAAATGTGCATTCGATTGAGCTTATATTTCGTATACATATTATAGACCATCATCGCACGACCTATATTGATTTTTATGTATATAGGACTTTTTTTTGGACAGGGCTAAGAAAAAGTATTCTTTCACATTATGGCCTAGAGGTGGAAATTCTTAAAAGGGCCAGAGCATGTAAACGATGTTATTTATTGAGCGCAAATTGCGTATTCGTATTATAAGCCACGGCCGTATGACCTACATAGATCTTGGTGTGTGTAGAGCTTTTGTTCTCAGGGTTGCAAAAAATGATTCTTATAGGCATCAAGGCGTATGGATTCAAATGATTTTAAGTGTGCCAGCGTCTACATGATGCATTCAAATAAGTTCATATTCGGTATGTATATGTGGTTGCCCTCTCTATATGACGTATCTATATGAGGTTGTACTCTTACATACTGTATACACTAGTAGCCCAATTAGTTCAAAAGGCATTCACAGAACGTTCGATGTCTGTTCGAAGTCTTTTGAAGTAGGTGTGCCACTTAGAGTTTGGTATGTGTAGAGCTGTCACAGTTTTTTACAGGGCTGCAAAAATTATCCTTATGCATTATGGCATAATAACGCAAATCATTTGAAGTCGTCAGCGTCTAAAGAGTGCATCCGATTAAAATTGAATTAAATAAATCATTTAAACGCTTGGTAAAGATCAAGGATTCAAAAAGTCAAGTTGAGTCACTTAATTTTAATTCTTTTTTTAAATACTAGGGTCCAAGGCCCCTAGACTCGCTACGCTCGCTTTTCCTATGATGCATTCGGCCCCTAATAAGGCTTATTCGTAAAAAAAGTCATAATTTCAACAAACAAAACCCAAAGGGTGGATCAGATAGAATATTACCTAGCTACACATTTTTGGTTCTTGCATCTTCCTTGGAATATAAAAATTTAAACTGCACACTATTTTTAATTATGTAAAATCCATGGAACACCTTACGTATTAGACAATTATGACGATTTTTCATAATTTAGTGACTTGCGTACATATATAGTTAATAATTAGCTCTAACAAAACAGTGATAAAAACTACGGAACAGCTAGGATAGCTTGCCACCAATGGCAACTTTTCATTATTTGGCGATTTACATATGCTCATAACCTATAATTACTGTTCATGTAAGGTTCCAGGAAAACCGTTATCCTTATTATTGTACGGATCCTGAGCTATACTCCACCTGGAGTGCGGACTCCGCGTATAATCGCTGGAATAATTATTTGCACTCCTCAGAAACACGATGATAATTAATGTTGCCATTCAAAAGTTATATTAATTAGGAGCTAAAGCGTAATAAAATCAGAACAGTTGTTTCAGCTGTATTTTTAATTATGTAAAACCTATTGGACACCTTGCTAATTTGCCACCCATGATGATTTTTCATTATTTGGCGACTTGCGTACATGTAAAGTTAATAAAAGCTACGGAACAGATAGGATAGCTTGCCACCAATGGCGACTTTTCATTATTTGACGATTTTGCTCACAACTTATGATTACTGCTCATGTAAGGTACACCGCAAAACCGTTATCCATATTTTTAAATACATAATCCTTTGCTGATTGGCTTATTTAGCACCACGAATTATATCATCTCGCCGCGCTGACAAATATCCAAAGTGTACTACAACTGCTATAATGGCATAGTTAACGCCACCCAATATGTCTACTGGTTGCAAATACTCCAGCTGGACCGAACCGGCTTTAAGATCATCTGCATTTTAATTATTTTTCATTTTCAAGATACTGGATTCTAAAATTCTGGAATTCAGAGCTAAGATTCACCCTGCTTGGAAAGATGCCATTTTGCCGGATCATTCCTAATGCCAAGATGGCGCTTTTAAAATCAGTTACAATTAGTTATTCAGTTTTGGAAAAACGAATAGTTGCTAATTTTAAACTCATCTTGTCTAAGCGAACTTACTGTTTGAAAATTGTCAACTTTGTATAACACACTTTGAGTTATTTATTTCATATACTTTTGAATTTGGCGTAAAATGGGTGTAATTCTACTTCATGTTTGTCAATTTCACGTTATTGGGCATACTTGGAATTGCTTTGCTGCAAAGTAATGAATGATTTTATGCCAAATCTCAACTATTATGTTTGTTTTTTTCAGTTTTTTATTAATGTCTTCTAAAATAATTCGATTTTCGAAATTTAAGTCAGCTAATCAGGTTCCTCGGAATTTTCTGAATCCGTGGACACCTTAGTCGAAACTCAAATCCCCACGGTTTAGGAGGATATAGCCGAACAAGCTCTTGACAGCGGCCGTTACTTTTTTTTTAGAATGAGATAATTTTTAGCAATACATAGATGTTACAGCATTGCTTTCTATATCAGGTATGGCCAACCTTTGGAAAGTTGCTGACTTTTGAACTTTTAAGGTCTGGGGTTACTGTTTATATTTTAGATTGTTTTGATTCAATAATTTTAATCGTATTGTATTTACATATGCCTTTAAAGTAAAATATTACGCTAAAGATGAGTGCAAAGCGCTTCCCTTGCTTTGTTGCAAAGGCACGAATGATTTTAGGATGCCTAAAATTGCCAAACGTGGCAACTATGATGCTTATTTTTTAAGTTTTTTAACAATGTCTTCTAGCATATTTCGAATTTCAAAATTTAAGTCAGCGAAACAGCTTCTTCGGAATTTTTTCGAATCCGTTGACGCCTTCGTCAAAACTCAACTCCCCACTATCTCAGAGGAGATAATATGATAAACTGTTGACAGTGATACCAGCGGCAGCGGGAGTTACTTTTTTCTTTTTTAGAATAGCGAGATTGATTCTAAATTACTTCTTATATAATTTCTATTTCCTTAAAGCTTAAACTAATATGTGAAATTTTTAGGAGGGGACACTTCCCATTGAAAGTGGGATACCGCCATTATTGCATATAGATGACACAACGACAACACTTGACTCGGTAACCGGTTGTGTAGCCATCTGTTACAAATTTTCATTCTGTTCTGCCTCCGGGATGTTAAAAATAGTTTAAAATTCGTATTCTATGCGTTAAATAATTAAATTTTGCATTTTGTTCCATCAAAATCGGTTAATTAGAACGCGAGATATGGAGAGTTTTGGTTTATATAGTGTTTTCCAGAACTCACGAGAAATTTTGGTCGTAAGGCTTAGCTAACTTCACTTTTGGGGACTCATATTTTGCCACCAAATGCGGCGATATTTCATCAAAAGGTCGCCAAACTTGGCGACATTTTGGACATATGGCGCGATTTTTCCAATGAGCCGTGTAAAGGCGTTTTTCCTGCATTAACATCACATAATACCTTAATATTACTCTATTACTATGTCATAATCAAAACGCGATTTTTCAGGGTCTTTCTACACATCCCGATTTTTCTAGAAAGTACGTCGAATAGTATAAAAGACAAGCAGGCGAGAGAATTCAAGTCAGCTTTCACCAAGCATTCGTTGAGTGAGTTCGCTGTATGACGCTGTGATTCCGTTGTATTTTGCATGAATTTCAAAGCTGGTTTTAAGTGCTCTGTGCAAATTCTTCATTGCTGAGTCTTGAGGGACTGTTTACGATTTCTCTCGTAAGTTTTCAATGAGTTCTTTGCCTGTGGAGGTGTTTTATTTTGTGTGAGAAGTACAGCATTTGTGAAAGCTTCTGTACTAACCGGACTGTTATAAGCACGTTATACTGGCTGCTTGTGCTTGTGAATTTTGTACAGCTGATTATTCGATGAAGCTCTAAGCAATAAAGTTCGTGTTCCATCCTGGCATGTGGACTCTTTACTATAACTTTCTACACCGGCTGGACTTTAGAACAACGAACCCAGAAGCTAGCCGAGTTTTCTACAACACAACGAAGAGAAGACACTATTAATCAAGTGTTCATTTATAATAAAGATCACACTCAAACAAACAGTATTTACATTTATTTCATCCTAACTAATATTATAAATGCGAAAGTGAGTTTGTTTGTTTGTTTATGACGCTTTCACGCCTAAACCGCTGAATCGATTAGGATGCATTTTGGTTTAGATATAGAGGGGACCCTGGAGTTGGTTATAGGCTAATTAGAATTTTAGATTTTTAATTACTCTTTTAATTATTAATTAAAAACCGTTTTTACATTGCCATGGTTGGCGAGTTTCGCCCGTATCAAATGATTCATGTTTTGAGCTAACAAGAATGCTATTACTTCAATAAATCAGAGCGCGTGCATCTAAAAAACATTAAATACCACGGAAATTAAGCCAGTTTTATGCCAAATCTATCTATCTGTAATAATAAAAATGAATGTTCTCCAGACAAATCTACAGAAAGCAGAGCTTTGAAAATTTGAGCATGATTGAGCCCATAACTTCGGTAAAGTGCACCTGAAGCTCAAAATTTTGAAATTTTAACTACTTTTCAAACTATTAATTAAAAGCCGTTTTACCGCCCGCGCAAAATAATTTATGCTTTTGAAATAAAGCAGAAATTCTATTTGCAAAATCACATGCATTTGAAAAACATGGAAATTATGTTGATTTTAAAAAGCATAAGTAAAGAAAAGGGTACTTGCGTATTATCCCGGCGATCCGCCAAGACAAACGATTTTTTGCCGAAATAAATGCCGGGCACATGAAATTATTAATGGTTTTGAATACGATTGGCAACAGTTTTGCAACCCATTTGACGATAAAACAGTTTGGCGGGTATGACCGCTGGGATAATACGTAAGTACCAAGAAAAATCCAGATGTGTTTCTTAAAGTTCATAAATTTCCAAATCCTACCAATAATATAAATGCGTACGTTTGTGTGTTTGGATGTTTTTGACTGAATCACACAAAAATGGTTGAACGGATTAGAAAAAATTTGTAATGAAAATAGCTTATGCCCTGGATTAACATACAGGCAGTGGCGCAGAGAGGGAGGGGGAGCAGGGGAAAAATCCCCAGGGCCTCAGCTTCTGAAGGGGCCCCGTTTTTGCTGTTTATATGATACTTAATTATGTGTTGTCAATTTTGTAAAAAAAAAAAAAAAAAGAAGAAAAAAAGTCATAATTCAGATTATGTCCCCGGATGTTTCAAATTAATTTTTGAATGTAACTACAAAAAGCCAGCTAGATCATAAACCACCAACTTGACAAAAAGGAGGAGTGTTAGTGATTTTCTTTTGCAAGAAAAGTAGACATTGACGGTGTTATTCAACGGTTTGCTATGACTAAAAGTAGAAAAGATTTATTTAACAAGAAATCATTTTTTTTTCCCGAGACACATTGTTAAATAGTGGAAGAAAGGGTATAGCCAGAGGAGGGACTGTGGGCCCACCCAACCTCCAAAATTTTGAATTTTCCTTAACAAAATGTTACAGATCAAGACTTTCTATGAGAAATTTTGAAATTTCCACATTTTCGGCCTTCTGAAATTTTTTTGGCTGCCTGCTTGCATGGAAGTATGAATAAAAATATTAATTTTTTCAATACTGAGGAAACATGCCATGCAAAAATGTTAACGTTTCAAATACAGTTTCTTTATGGAGGAGACGAAACCTTCAAAACAAAACGTTTGCATTTTTTAGAGCATGGATGTTTATTAAAATATAATACTCTTTTAAATTAGTAATTTTAATTTTATTAATTATTTTCCAATTACTATTAATTTAAAGTTTCTTTAAATGATTAATAATTTTAATTCTATTAATTATTTTCCAATTACTATTAATTTAAAGTTTCTTTAAATGATTAATAATTTTAATAAGGAATAAAGGATTGATCTAATCTTATAAATAAAAATGAAATTCTGTTTGTTTGTTTGTTTGTTTGTTTGTGAATTTGATTCGTATACAAATCCACAAAAATGGACCTATCGGCCTGAAATTTAGTACAGATATGTAAAATAATATAGAATAAATCACAGTCCACTTTAAAACTTTGAAAGTCCACCTGTTCCCGGAATTTAAGAGATTTTTTATGCTCTTCACGCAAAAATCTTTCCATAATTGTAACCCCTGTAGTGAAAAAAGTGTGAAATAAGGATCGTGGTTGCCATGTGTGGCGATTTTGCCGAATAAAATGTCGTTCGTATACAAATCCACAAAAATGGACCTATCGGCCTGAAATTTAGCACAGATATGTAAAATAATATAGAATAAATCGTAGTCCACTTTAAAACTTTGAAAGTCCACCCGTTCCCGGAATTTAAGAGATTTTTTATGCTATTGACGCAAAATGCTTTCCGTAATTGTAACCCCTGTAGTGAAAAAAGTGTGAAATAAGGATCGTGGTTGCCATGTGTGGCGATTTTGCCGAATAAAATGTTTTAAATTCTCAAAGTAAAAATAAAAGAATAATAATGATTTTTTTTTTTTGTTAGTTTATATTCGTAAGGTTATTTTTTTTTAAATTATAATATCGTGTGCATGGGAAATTAGAGCAGGAATGTAATGCTTTACACGCAAAACAATAAGAATTGAAGATTTCCGAGGCTAATAGGTAAATTATTTTAGTTTGGCGAAAAAATAAAATGGCTCAAATGCCGATTTTGTGAAAGTGAGTTCTAGCGGTTTGCACAGATTTCGGCTTGGCGCAATTTATTGAGAGCTTAAGGAAATAGATTTTTGAAAACAAGTGGAAAGGTTTTATTAGAATACAGCCTTTTATCATGGAGAAGCTTTTTATGCTATCCGTTTTCCTCTAACTTGCCACCAAGTGGCGCAGCAGAACGTCGAATTCTATTCCGTTTAGCCGTTTGCTATGCGAATATCGTCCAACCGATTTCCATGAAATTTGGTACACGCGAATATTAGAACACGGAGAATATTTTTCACTATCCGTTTTGCTGTAACTTGCTGCTAAATGGCGCTGAAAAGCATCAACTTCTATACCGTTCGACCGTTCGGCATAAAATTTTTTATACTTACACATTTGAGCACGAAGAATATATTCTGACTGCGTTCCTTTTGATGTTACTCACCACTAGATGACATTGCAATGCATTATTATATTAACTCGCCACTAGATGACGCTGCAGCATGCCAAATTCTTGACCATTCAAACGGTCGCTATGAAAATCAGTATACATAGCTATATGAACAATGAGAATATTTTGGCGTTATCCATTTTGCTATAACTCGCCACTTGACGGCGCTGTAGCAAATTTTATCCCCGGGGCCCCGACTTGGCTCTCTGCGCCTCTGCATACAGGCAGCCTTTCAAGCATATAGCATAAATAATTCTTTTACAAAGACACTCAAAATAATTCTAATGCATTGCGCTCTATGGAAATTTTGTAGCTACTAAACCGATTCTAAAACTTCTTTCACTGATTAAAAGTTACATTATTCCTGAGTATCATTGTTTGTTTTTGGATTAAGACCGATTGACTGCACTAGGGTCCTAGGCCTATATGGAAAATTCCTCTGTGGGGGATTTTCTAAGGGATCCTAGCCCGTACTTATGCGAGGTATTTTAGAAAACCACGGAAAACTGGGAGCGACTTGGTCGACAGGCGCCACCAGGGTTTGAATCTGGCAACCCCCCCTTGCAGTTTTGAGAGCAGAAATTCTTAGACACTGGTGGCATCCTAAGTGTTATAGGCTACCTTTAATGCATATATCACAGATAGTTCTTTTACAGGGATGCTAATAAGAATTAAATTACGCTGTATGTGCATCTCTGTAAGTACTGAACCGATTCCTAAACTTTTTTTACTGATAGTAAGCTACACTATTCTTGAGTATTATAGGCTAAAATTCATGCATGTAGCATAAATAGTTCCTTTACGGGAACACTCAAAATAATTCTAATACATTACGCTCTCTGGGTATCTCTGTAACTACAGAACCGATTCTCAAACTTTTTCACTAATAGAAAGCTGCTCTATTCCTGATTAACATAGACTAAAATTCATGCATATAGCATAAATATTTCTTTTACAAAACAGTTCGCAAATACTGTCATAACTGTCTCTATTCGCCAAATGCCTGAAGAAAATCTAAATTTAGTAACTCTGTGCATATTCTCTTATTTTAAATGAAGTATACTAACATGCATTATACTTCATTTGAAATAAGTAAAAAGCAAATAATATTTAAATGCAGTTCCTTTTGTCGCAACAATATTTGTTATTCACACATGCTACATTTCTGTCGGGACCTAATTCTAAAGCCGACGCGGACGAAGTCGCGGGTAGCAGCTGTTACGGATATAAATTTTAGCCGTTCTTTAAATTTCCGCTAAATTCAAACTCATGTTATAATATTAAATTTATGTTACATAAAAAACTCAGTAATGAACTCAAAGCCATTTTCTGGTGTTTAAATATACACCTTAGCAGACGAAAATTCGTTACTGAGGGAACCACGTTAGCAATAGTAAAAAAACTAATTAAAATTTAGAGCTCGCGTTCATAATCTCGTTCACATGCTAGGTTGGAAAATTAAAAACATGAAAAACTAATTAACAGTCAGTGCCGGAAATGTTTTATTCTTTTAACGCTAGGATCCCTGCACGTTACTAGCTTTCCAATGTTTACGTAATTGAAACTTAGTTTGGGTACCAGAAATTTCAGCAAGCAGCCATGGAGTGTGTCCACTGCTGTAGTATATGTCCTTGTCTTAAACGCAGAAACGCGGAAGTATGCAGTGGCAGAAATAAGCTGAGAAAACACCACGTGACTCATACATCATAGCCGCCAACTCTTAATGGCAGAAGCCATGAAACCTTGGAGGAGAATGAAACCGAACTTTTTGCATAATATTGCATAGTTAGTTAAAATAGACTTGTAAGTAAAAACTCAACTCAGTTGAACATTGGGGAATAGTAAAAAATTGATTTTATATTGTTCATTAAAACAGCTTTCGATCCATACCAAGATACATACCAATATTCAGGAGATGCTTATCGTCTGCTTAGAATTTATAAATAAAGTGAGATCCTCCTCTCAAAATATACAAAGGACATAATCTTCAAAGTGCGAATTTAAGTAGCATTACATTTTATATTTCACAATGACATTTGCCAGACGATTAACCGCAAAGCTGAATAGATTTTAAATTACTAAGAAAAAAGAAATTAATTAAATAAACTTACAAATTTGGCATCAGTTTTAATTGTTCTAGATTAAAAGATAATTCACATTTCTTGATTTTTAATTTGTGGTGCAACTTTTATGTTGGAATTTTGTTGAGAAAGTGGATTTTCTATCTTCGCTAAAACTTACTTCAATTTACAAGTAGTATTTTACTAATTACAGGACAAGATACATGCTGAAAATGAAGCCCCAAAGGAAGGTAATGATTTTTTTAATTATTATTCATTCAGCATCAATCTTTACTGAAGTACGAAATATTCTTTCAGTTTTTTTTTAATTTAATTTGTGTAAATTAGTTGGCTCTTATGCATTTGTTGTAGAGTATTGGATATATGAATTGTGTACAATTTAATCCTTTAGTAATATTAATATTGGACATGAAATATTATAGCTACATTTCAAACTGTGTCTAATTTATATATTGTTTTAGTTCGATTGTAGTGGTAAACAGAACGGCGATTTCTTTTTACAAGGTATGTCCTGTCATCTACCGTTATGTTCATAACCGAATCCCAGATTACAAAAACCTTTTTCAATAATTCCATTATATGTCTGCACTGCTTAATTCTTGGCGCGATATCAGAAATTTTCCATAACGATATTTCTTCTATATTCTATGTTATTTTCATGCTATCAGTTCATAAAAAGGTATGGAACATCTTTGATATTTGACACCCATTAGCGGTGTAGCCAGAGGGGCTACAGACCCCCCCCGCGTAATGGGATCCTTTACTTAGCTTACAGTTTGATACTTAGCTTACAATTAAACTTTAGCTTACAATTTGATACCCAGCTCCCCCCCGTCCCCGGAATAAAATCCTGGTTACGCTACTGACACCCATGGAGACTGTTTATTCCTTGGTGATGTATGCAAGGATACTTACGTATTATCCCGGCGGTCTTTCTCGCCAAACTATTTTTTCGTCAAAAGTGCTAGCAAGCTATTGCCAATCGTATTCCGAACCATAAACAATTTCATGTGCCCGGCATTTATCTTGGCGAAAAATTGCTGGTCTTGGCGGACCGCCGGGATAATATGTAAGTACCTATGCAAGCTCATAATTGATAATCATTTCTCATTAAAGCTACCATTTAATCAGTTCTCCTTAACTGATTTAACTGAGTGAGTGGTATAACTGGCACTTCCAAATATTTCATTTTGCACGTAGGTCATAGGCGTAACTTACTTAGGGTAAGAAGGACCTATGCTGTGCTGAAGTTATTATTAATGAATAGACAATTAGCTTTTTTATTATAGAAATTTGGCATTATTTCCCCCCTTATTTTTTTACGTCTTGTAGGAAATATGCTTTAGCCTA
Source organism: Cheiracanthium punctorium (assembly GCA_038373885.1). Lineage (NCBI taxonomy): Eukaryota > Metazoa > Arthropoda > Arachnida > Araneae > Cheiracanthiidae > Cheiracanthium > Cheiracanthium punctorium. The sequence goes on from JAWZYV010002960.1 coordinate 1,315,535, forward strand.
CTCTTGGCGATTTTCAAGACAGTGCCGAAATGGCGCGTTTCGGATTGCAATCTAATGCGCTTTGTTTGATCACTGCCTACGTAATAGTAATCAAGGCCGGGAAATGCGGCTTTCAAAACTGGGGAAAATGTAGATGGCGCTGTTTGGTCCTATAGGGGCTTTTGGCTTTTGGTTGCCTTGTTACTCCATGAGAGCTATCTTTATAGTCCTCGTATTTTTAGTTTGGGTACTTACGTAGTATCCCGGCGGACCGCCAAGACGAGAGCGATTTTTCGCCAAGATAAATGCCGGAGCATATTTGATGAAAAAATAGTTTGGCGGGAATGGCCGCTGGAATAGTATTAAGAAAGTACTTTCAGTTTTCTTTATATTGTTTTATAATTTTAAATCCACATCGGTTTAAGACGCAAACCGATATGGATGTCAAACTATGTATCGTATGCATTAAATTTCATGTTATCTCTATTTATAAAAGATGTCCTCACTGATTGACTTATTCAAACACATGAACGACCAGACAAAACTATTGGATATACAAATATAAAAATTTTTAGAGCTTATATATTTTGTCCTTATTTCCTTGGCGAGAAATAGCAACCCGCTACTTATCTTTTAAAATGGGATGTTTTGGAAAACGATGAAATCCAACCGTTGATCCATTGTTTTCTTTCAAAGAGCAATCAGAATAATTACAATATGGTACACAACAGTACACGATTTTCACTTAATTATTTTTGCGTACAATGTAATTATGTATCCGTACGATATAAAATAAGGCAACGGTTTGGTTCGCTTACTTTGGTTGCTTAAGTTCGAACCGGCATCACACGTGTAAATCCAAAAGTTATGCGATTTAGACATGGAAAAAGAGCGCATTATACGTTCGTTTTCCCAAGACGTACCGCAGAAATGCAAACAAAATGGCGATTAAGGAAAAAAAAATCTTTAAAAAATGGAACAATTATTTAGAGCAAAGATAATGAACTATTAAAAATAATCAAGGGGCCCTTGAAATTATGCTACTACTGGGCCTTTGTGAGACTTCCAAAAAACTCACTGGGTTCGGCCATCGCTGTGGGGCCCTCTCGAAAAAATGCTACAGCTCTCCATTTGCCAAACCTCAAATATAGTATCACTGGGTTTGGTCATAGCTGTAGTGAGGCCTCCTCGAGAGTATGATACTGCTATCCCTTTGCGAACTCATAAAACATAACTGAGTTTAGACATTGCGAGCCCCATTGTAAGTATACTACAGCAGACTCTTTGCGCCCCCCGCCCCCCATAAAAATCACCGTGTCTGGCATCGCTGTTCAAAAATATGCTACCACTGACCTACTGTGAGACCCCAAATTAGAGGGCGTGGCTGTGTCGTAGACCAACACCACACTAGAGATACTTCTATTGGGGTTTTGCACTAACACGCAGTGTGTTTTACGTGAATACGTGTGCGTAACGAGTAATATTTTCTTTGAGTTTCATCGGCCTCAGGAAAGAAGTCAAGTAAAGAAATATTTTCTGCGCCCGATAACTTTTCTAATGATAGGTATGTGACACGAAAAGTACGAAACAAATGGCACATAGGATATATCGAGATTTCTGGTAATCGTTAAATCAATACTGTATTACCTTGCGTTGTTGAAGAAGTTTCGATGTAAGCAAATTGAACTCCCTGAGCATGAACTCGAGCAACTAGCGGTCTTGCGAGACATTAACATTAAAGTATCCGACTATCATGATTGGCGTAGTGATATCTGGCTCGTATTCGGGTATAATCTTTCTTTTACGTTCGCGGCACCATTTCACTTATTTTGTTTGAGAGAGGGATAGAATATTGCAATAATACTAAGGTTTAGCTATTTCTAGCCAAATATTTGAGATATCGCCTAGCTGAGCTCATTTTGAGAGATTTGTTTTTGGCACTTAATTTGGCAATATTTCGCCAAAAGCCGACAAGCTTGAGATAAATAGTGAGATTTTGGATAATAGCCGAAGTAGTGATTCATCACAGACTTTTAATGAATGAAGGTATCCATAGACCGTAATGCAGCGTTTCTCAACCTGTTGGGCTCGACACCCAAGGGAGGCGCAGAGCGTTTGCAGGATGAGGGGCTCAAGAAAGAACAAAGAGCAAGTAGTGATGCATGTTTTTTAAAAAAATCATCTTATTTATTCTCATTTTTACTCAAAAATATGTCCATTTTCGCTTAAAATGTTCATTCAAACTTTATTGATAACATTATTTCGTAGAAAATTCGACTAAATGCTCATTGTTAACGATTAAAAAACTTTATCTATGCTGAAAAATGTCAGGGGGGGGAGTGCCATCGTAAGTTAGCCTTTGTTGGGGGGGGACGCAACGTTAAAAGGCTGAGAACCGCTGCCGTAATGTATTTAAAGTCTTCTCGGTGACCCTGTAAATAAATTTCCCAATCGATTGCAATCAAAAAGGAGATGCACAGTTAGATGTTAGAACAGTTCTAAATACGAAATTTCAACATTATACAGTTCACAGTTTTAGAATTATATGAAATACGAAATTATTTTTGGCGCTAAATTTGGAGATATTTCGGCAAAACGCACTTAGGTCGATGACAAATGGCAAGAATTTCAGCATGAAGCAAAGAATGACTGACTACAGACATAATATATTGAAGAATGACATAGACATTAATGTACTGAAATTCTTTTGGGTGCTCCTGTAAATAACTGTCCAGTAGATTGGAACCAAAAATCGAGCTACACAACTAGATGTTACAACAATCTTAGGAATGCAATTTCAACAATATACAACTAATAGTTTTTGAGATATGAGAATTAAATACATACACGCGTACACGAAAAGTCGCCAAGCGTGGCGAGTTTGGGAGCCATTTTTGATGGATGCAAGTGACCATCGTCGGACCATTATCTAACTGTATGTAGTAGGATGGTATTATGCTTGGAATGGATGAATGTGTCTCTAAAACTGCCGTTGAATGTAATGTGGTAGAGTTTTTTTGGGTGTTCCTATAGAAGAACTATAAATGATATAGACACTATTATCGATGAAGAGATTCACATTTTGTAATCTTTAGCAACATGCATCACTTTTGATTCGTTTGAAATAACACAATATCTCTAAAATATGCTTTAACGAATTTCTGCCCATAGAGCGTAACGGAAGGAAAATCTTTTGGGTGGCCCTGTAACTAAACTATCCAGTCGATTGGAACCAAAAAAAGGAGGTACACAGCTAGATATTGCAACAATCCTAAATATAAAATTATAACATTCTACGACTAATAGTTTTTGAGATACGTGAGTTATACATAGAACGTGCGAACAGGTGTCAGGGTAAAACTTGTCAAAATGGATTGATTGTTCATGCATTTATATGAACACACATACATGAGGTCGATGAGATGTCTCCCAAGAACTCTTAAAAGTAAATTTAAAGATAGTCAAAATCAGGGAATCGAAATTTTTCGCGATCACATTACTTCCTTATACTTCTTACACGGAAGTAATAACAAATTCACGAAGTGCAAGATCTCTTGGATCTTTCAGAGATTCAAACATCATTTAAACTATTTGGCTCGTTTATCCCCCATCCAAAAGAATGTCGCTAAACAGTGGGTTAAAGCCAGTGGCGTAGCGTAGCTTTTAAAAGTAGGGAAACAACTTTATAAATTCATTAGAAGAGTACAGTATATTTAGAGTACGTACACTAATGCATATTATACACGTATTCTAATATAATAAAATTATATACAATTATTCAAAGAAGAATTAATTTTACAGAGATGTAATAAGTAAGGTAATAAGGGTGTAATAAACAGATAAAAGTTATTATTTATAACTGAGCTTGATTCCTCTATTTTCGAACTAAATATTTCTATAACTTCATCTAAGAAAGTGGGTTTAGATTGAAGTGTTTTCCAAAATGTCTTTTCGATGATCATCAGTGATAGAGGTGACAACCTGTTCTGCTTTACTGAATTTCTCAAATAATTTTTAAAACTTTTTAAAGCCGAAAATAAACGTTCATCTGCTGCACTCGTCGCTGGTATATAGTTAAAACCAGCTAGCACAATTTGAAAATTTCAGGGAAAAATTTTGCAAGCTGTGTAAGATACATAAATTGGTATAAATCGTACACACTTTCTTTTATCATATCTGCATCTGAAAATATAACTGTAAGTTCACACTTCAGAGCAACAAAATCAAAAATTTCGCCATAATTTTCTTTTAAATTCAAAAAAGCTTTTTTAGGTAATAAGACTTTACATGTCGAAAAAATTTTGACATCAAGGATATTAAAAAAATGAGCTTATTAATGGCTGAAAATCTCAGAGAAATATCTCACAGCATTGCACTGAGAAATTTCACACAGCATCAATAATCTCATAAAAAAACTGGTTTATAAGAGGCTTTTCTTTCTTCCCCCCACTCATTGAGTCAATTCTAATCCTTTTAGAACGAGCCTCATCCAGTGGCGGCCTGTGGTCAAAACTGTTAGTGCAGCTGGAAGCATATGAGCCCCCCCCCCCTTTCCTCCGGACAGGATTAGAAAATCTTTTGTTACTGAATTCGAAAGCTGGCGGATTAAGCCCTCACCGAGGGGGAAAAAAAAAAAGAAATTGCATAAAAAATATAAGAGTTATTCTATTTTACTTCCATAAAATGGACATAAATTTCAACCAGCCGCTCTTATCCTCAAAATTGAATTAATCCGTGTCTGATTCGAACAGGGGCGTAGCCAGGGGGTGGGATATCGGGGTATATCCCCCCCGAAATATTTTCCAGGTGCATATCCTCCCCCCGAAAAATTTTCCTGGCTACGCGCCTGGATTCGAAGTTTCATTAGAATTTTCTTTTGTAACGATAACTTGAGAAGAAAAGAAAAAAAAAAAAAACTTACTTATTTTTTATAAGTCAAATCAATCCTTCTTTCTTTTAAACATGCGAATCCGTCAGTGATGTCCACATAAAATGGCGTTGTTTTAATTCAGATATCAATAATTTTAAAAGCTCTTTAAAATTTCCAATGTTTAAAGAATTTTCTCGCTCGCCATGTCCTCTAAATGCCAGTTCTTGCTTACTTAAAAACAATACTACTTTGATGGGTCATTGTCCATTCATAAGCGTCTATTCAGGCTTACCTTCTTGATAAATTCAGCAATATAAAGTCGAGAGTTTTCCAAACATATATTCTCCTTACCCCCTCCCTCCTTCTCGTCCGAGCCAATCAGTTAGTCGAGTTCTCAAGTTCAGCCGGCGTTAAAAAATCTTTCATCAGCTGTATCAGCTGCATACTCCCTATGCCGGATAGGCTGCTTACGTAGACGTTGTCATAGCAACGGTGCTGCCAATTTTCTTTTCAGCGCTCTGGGCTGAACCAAAGATTTTCCCAACTGAATTGCGGGAAGATTAAAGTGCTTTTTTTCTGAATGAGCGATCCGGCCACAATACGTTTTTTTGTGTTTGGTTTTTTTCGGAGATTTTTTTAATATACCGTAGGAATTCCACAATTCTAATCTGAATTTAGGAAAATTGGTAGAATAAATTATTTTAAAGTATGTGCTGATAATTTCAAGTGCAGCCCGGCTGTACTTGCTGTATCCCACGAGCCGCCACTGGCCTCATCATTTTAAAGTAGAGAATTTTCATTTTCATTCCAAAATCGGTCAAATTCTTTCCGCAATTTCTGCACGGAGGACTTAAAATATTCTATTTGCGAATTGCAAAAAGGGATGTCACACCTCTATGATTTGAAAATTTTGAACAGGCGTCTGAATGTGGGATAATCTAAGAAAATATTGTCAGCATGAAAATGGAATTAAAATCTTTTAAAATAGAGAGAAGTCCGCGAGCAGAAGAAATTATCCATTCGAGCAGAAGAAATTAGAGTATCCCATTCTTTTGGATTTTCAACTATCCAAAATAATAAGTTATTAATTCCTTCTCGTTTTCATAAAGTTTCAACGAGGCGGCTATGATACTGCCATCGAGCTGGTGGTATTGAAGGAAATCATTTCCTGGGGAAGGTGTCGAGGGCTTCAGTTCTTTTCGTAGATTTCCAAAGAACGTTCTAAAGCTAGAGAAAATAGAAAAGAAGACCTTAACTTCTTTAATAAATTTTGCTGATTGTGCTAAAACTAAATGTAATCTGCGTGCATAACAATGCACAAAAATTACGCCTGGTTGTTTTTTTCAAATTTTTTTCTGTACTTCTGCATGTTCTGAAACCATAACAGCAGCACCATCGTAAGTCTGCGCAACAAGTTTTGAACCACATTCAAATTCATTTAAAATCTCTACAGCATGATTATACAAAGAATTGACTGTACGATCAAAGTTTACATGTGTAAAGCGCAGAAACATTTCTTCAACATTACCATCAACAGTGACATAGCGAAAGGCCGTAGAAAGTAGACACTTCATCGTTACACCTGCCGCCTCATCAAGAATTATAGAAACAAATTTTTCTTCAGAAACTTCTTTTATTTTATCATCAGTTTAGAAACGGTAAGTAACATTTCATTTTGAATGTCAGGAGAAGTACCGCGAAAAACTGTTGACGATTCTAAGTGATTCTGCAAATCTCAATCATAACGAGCCAGCATCATTAAAATCTCACTATGATTTCCTTTGTTACAAGATTCTATAATTTCATCATGTCCCCGAAACGCTCATCCTTGTGACCCCAGAAAACAAACTGCTGTATTAACTGATCGAAAAATTTTCTATTTTTCCGAACTTCATCCTTGTGCTTTTCAACTGATTTTTCATACTGACTACTTAGACAAAATTCAATAATTATTTTTACCAATAGTGTAATTTCTTTCATAGAGGTAATGTGGTTCACTGATAGTCTATACTTTTTTCCGATTTGTAAATGTTATTTATATCAGTATAGCCATCTCTATTCAATACATTTTTTCCCTTAGAAAACAAAAGACAGGGCCAGAAAAATAGTTTGTTTAATTTATCACAGCCACACAACCATGGAATAGTCTCATAGAAACTAGTATTGAAGTGACGTGTGGAAGTTTTCACATTTTGGTATGCTAATGTAAATTATGTTTAGGTGATCCTTCTTTCTTTATCTTAAGTTTAATATTATAAGGGAATGAGCTAAACGATGTTTCAAGCAGATTTTCAATAACACAATGGTAATTGGTTGAATTTGATATGTTTCTCTCTATTCTAAAATAATCTGATGTGGACAACACATGACTTCCTCGCACGTCTTATTAAATCAAAAATATTTTCGGCACTCTTCATCTAAACTTATTTTGTTTCAAAGAGATAAAATACTGCAGTAATAGTAACGTTTAGCGATTTCTAGCCAAATATTTAGATATCGCCAAGCTGGAGCTCAGTCTGAAAGATTTCCTTCTGAGACTTAATTGAGAATATTTCAAAAATAGCCGTCAAATAGCCAATCGACTGAATAGTTTATCTACAGGACCGCCCAAAAGATCCTAAATACATTACGCTCTATGGGCCGAAATTCATTACAGCGTATTTTAGGGGTATTGGGCTAATTCAAAAGACTCAGAAGTGATATATGCTGTTAAGTGTTACAAAATGAATTTTTCCATTGAAGAAAGTGTCTTTATCATTTATAGTGCTGCTACAAGAACACTCAAAAGATTTCCAACACTTTACGGTCAATGGCAATTTTAGGAACATTCATTTATTTCAAGTACAATACCATCCTACCATATAGTTAGGCAATGGTCCGACTACGGTCACATTTATTTTCATAGTAGCTTCTACCCGTCGACTTTACAATTAGATCCAGAGAGAAATGAAGCATATATGAATAACAAAAAAGAAATAGTTTGATGACACTTTTTTGAGCTGTAGACAAAAATGAAATGACTGCATTTAAATATTATTTACTTTTTGCTTATTTTAAAGGAAGTGTAATGCATGGTATTTGCAGAGTTACTGTTTTTTTTTCTTCTTTTTTTACGCATTTGCCGAATGGAGAGAGCTACGACAACATTTATGAATTATTTTGAGTGTTCCGGTAAATTATGCTATATGCATGAATTTTAGCCAATGTTACTATACAATAGTGTTATTTTTCTATCAGTGAATTTTTTTAAAAATCTGTTCAATAGTTACAGAGATATCCACACAGCGTAATGTATAAGTATTCTTCTAATTGTCCTTCTAAAAGAACTACTTAATGTTACATGCATGAAAGTTAGGCTCTAATACTCAGGAATAATGCAGCTTTCTATCAGTGAAAAGACGTCCGTAGAGCTTAATGTATTAGAATTCTTTTGAGTGTATCTATAAAAGAACTATTTTCTACACTAGAAGTCAAAGAGCGTTGTGGAGGCAATTTCAACGAGCGCTAGAAAAAACATTTGAGGAAAATATGTCTACGCGCATTATATTTAATATTCGTCCACCTAAAATAAATCACTTCATATTCAATTTTTATTATATGCCCAAATCAATTTCATGATCTTCTGAAATCACGCGGATTTTGTTTTGTATACACAGCTCTCTTATATCTATGCTACAAGCAGACGATTATTTTAATAAAAATAAATAAATAAATAAATTATGTTATCTAGAAAGACTGTTTAAAATGAACTGAAATCGCAACTTTCCCTTCAAATACAGATAGATGATCGTGACTCCAAATATGACCTCAATGCCAATGTCTAGCCCAATGTTTTTGGAACACCTAGTATAAACGTTTGTGCAAGTCATTACAGGTTACAATACCTAAGTTGCTTCAAAGATTTTAAGAACATAGGCGATTTCAAAATTTTAGACCATTATGTGCGTATCCAAAAAACTTGTATCGTACTTTGGCAGTTTTCTGATAAAAGTAACTAATTCTGTCGTGTCTAAATTTAAATAATTCCATTATATGAGGTAAAATGAAAACATTTGTATTGGCAGCCGTTCTTTATAGCCGCACATTAGTCGTTACTGTTTGTCGTGCTATAACCCCCCACGGGTTCTTTCGTATTGCACAGTCCACCTCAGCATCATATTCATAAAATAAAAAATGCCAATACTACATCCTTTTAGGAAAGGCTAATTCACTCAAGACTATCTACAGTATGAAACAGAGTTCAATGAACTATTTTCATGTAGTATCATAATAGTAACGCAAAAATTCATTTTTTCTTTCATGTATTGTATGTACACTTATTTCATAAACAGGCCTGATTCTGTTTAATACACTCAATACAGACATAACATACTATTTTTTTACAAACATATTTATTTAATTTGTTCGCTATTTACTATCACGTCACTCAATTTAAGGGAAAATACTTTGGTTATAGTGAAGAAAATTCGCTGGGTACATGAAATTCACAATAACCGATGTTGGCTGCATATGTTGACATGAAAATATGTAAATGTAGTTGTAATAATCACAGTATGATTTTTCACAGGCTTTTGCTAGAATTGCATGGTTGGTAGTTTTATTCAGTACTCATTGGACTGCGAATGGTCAAGATGAACCACCTGAAGGTGAAGAAAATACAACTCCTGCTCCCGAGGATGAAGAAGTGACAACTCCTCCTGAGGGTGAAGAAGTGACTACTCCTCCTGAGGGTGAAGAAGTGACAACTCCGCCTGAGGGTGAAGAAGTGACAAATCCGCCTGGTGGTGGTGAAGAAGAAGAGACAACTAGTATTGCTCCGGAGACGACTACAGGTGGTGCGGGAATGAAGTGCCCCCGTTCAACTACTTTGCTCCTTGTTCTATTCGCAAGCACTGTGTTCATGGGAGTAAATCGTGCATTATAAAAAACCATGATTGAAACTTTTGCTCCGAGTATTAAATTATTTGCATGAAATATCACAAATTGATATTACTCTTCATTATTTGATACTTTAGTTCCACATTACGCGGCGTTATTGTAATGCAATGTTTTTCTTTTGTACCCTGATTAATTTTGATGTTAAAAGTGGGTGGCGTGCTGCTCTATTTCAAAATTTTCAGAAAAACTAAATAAATTGTTCCCAATAAAATTCTTTTTGTTTGTTGTTGTTTATATATTCTAAAATAGGGGACCTAAAAAAACCGCTCACCGATCTTCAGCTTCTCTTTATACAGGGTATCTCCCAAAACATGGTGATTCGTTTCAATTCTATACCTATTAGAGATAAGTGAACTGCGAGATGTTTGCATCACAATGTTTCCACCATACATCATATTTTTGACCTTTAGAGTGCTTACAAACAAAATAACTAAGGTCAATAAAATATGATAATAATGTACAACCTCTCAAAAATATATTCGAGTAGCAGTCAAATTTTCTATTTTAATTTTGTTAATAATTAGTTTTCATAAGGACATTGGTGTTTGACAGCTCTTGAGTAGTCCCGTATTAATTTGGTACGTTCTGATGATATCATTATTCCGAAAATCAGAAAAAACAAACAAACATATTTTTAAACCATTGCTTAAAGGGTTGCCAGCAACAATGCTGGTAACGCTTTAAGAAATGGAGGATGCCAAGCAATGGAATTCAAGCAATCGAACGAATAAGTTGACAACTTTGGGCGATTTATCGCGAAGTTTGACATGAAAACATAAGCTCCCAAAACTGAACTCAGATTGGCGATATCTGCTATATTTGGAGAGAAATTACCAAAACCTACTATACTAGCCTCCCCGTACCTTACTGTTCTTTATCCCTTTGAGGCGCAACCATTTCCAAAACGCCGAAAAAGTGCAGCCGTTGTCATCGCTCGATTTAACTACCAGCAGCATGGCGGTCGATCGAATCGCCCATCATGTGCCACAGAACTAAACGACATTTTTGATAGATCTGGCTGTGCGGCCGCACGTTAAATATTCTTTAACTCTGAGGCACGCGATGGGCGATTCAATCGACAGCCATGTTGCTTTTAGTTAAATCGAGCTATGTCAATGCTTGCTCCTTTCCGCCATTGGGCAGTTTATCCAGCTTTTCTTCTGTAAGGATGTATATTTTATCCCATTCTCCAGTTCTCAGCTGATACCGGAAGAGATAAAAATCCTTCTGACATCCATTTTATAAATAATATACAATGTTTACGGGATATTATGTGCTAAATAGAAAAGGATTCTCTTGTAAGCTCCTTAATCTTTTACACGCCAATATTCCATTTTTAAAACATCATGTTTAATATTTTTTTTTTCAAAAATGAACTAGTATATCTATATCTATTTGAAAAAAATACTGCTTATCACTAAAAGTGTCATTAATTTTTGTCATATTATCTATTTTTTAGAAGTAAAAATTTCAACCCAGAAAAATTTCTAAAAATCGACATTTTACAATTTTCACAGTACACAAGAAAAACAATTCTATAAAATTCCCAAAAATCCAAATTCACCCAAAAATTCCCCTATTGTATTGCTAGAGGATAAAGAGATAGTAAAAGAAGTTCAAATAATAGCAAGATATATTTTCTCAATCACGCATAAAAATGCAATGTTCTGAAAAAGGAACACTAGCATATAACGATATGTTACCGGAAATGTATGAAATCCGGCATTCTATAGAATTCCGAAAACTAGCTGGCAATGTATGAAATGATTAGTATTTCACACATTTCCTAGGCATTCGATAGAATGCCAAATGAGAAACGGGCAAAGTCATAGTGTGAAATACATAATGCCATTCAAGCCTTCCATCTTGTATAGTAGGTTAATTTTATTTTCTTATTTTTTTATATGAAAAATTTGTTTCCCTTAATAAGAAAGGCATAGGCTTTGTTTTCTTCAACCTTAATTTTTCTTTTACCTATTAAGAATAATTTTTATGGCACTCTCTTTTTTTTTCAGAATAACATTTGTATTTTTGGGGGTTAGTTGAACCAGTCGAAGGGAGAAAAGGGTGAATTGCATCCCAGATCTATTTAATCCGCGGGCGAGTTGCCCCGCGAAATAGAGGGGAGAGGGACAATCATAGGGGAACACTGCGGTCTCGCAAAGGGCCAGCTATAGCCTATTTTCGAAGAGCCCCCTACAGATATGGCTGGACTCAGTGATGTTTTTGGGGGTTTCAAAAAGGGCCAGCTGTAGCATATTTTCGAGGAGATACCTACAGCTATAGTTGGACCCAGTGATGTTGTTTTAGCGTTTCGCAAAGGGCCAGCGGTAACATATTTTCAAAGGGCCCCCTGCAGCGATGGCCGGACTCAATAATGTTTTTTAGGGGATCTTGCAAAAGGCCAGCGGTAGCATATTTTCGAGCCCCCCCCCCCCATAGCGATGGCCGGACCAAGTGATTTCTTTTTTTTGGGGGGGGGGGGCTCGCAAAGGGCCAGCGGTAGTATATTTTCGAGGGGCAGCGAGATAAGGATTTCGGTGCAACTCACCCCCTCGATTTAATTGATAGTTGTTGGAGCGGGTGCAACTGATTCTCGTCCCTTTAAACAGAGTGTCCAGAAAGGTAGTAACGAGTTTTAATTCTTTAGCTATTAGAGATAAGTGGGCGCCCAGCAAACACACACCTACTGGCAGAGTACCTTACCAGAGCCGTTCTGCCTTTGCGTTCAGCACCTGCACGGCACTGCAAAAAGTAACTCAATGGTACCAAAAGTGGTCGCCCAAGAAGTACCTTGTCAGAAGCCCCGGAAGGCAACGGCATTGTGCTGGCACTATGGCACGTGGCAGCCATCATTTACAAAAAAGGCATTGCCCCATTAAGTTTACAATGCCTAAAATGAAACGGCAGGGTGCGGGCTATTACTGAAAATACGGGCACTGGCCTGGTATCTTAACAGTGGCTGTAATATAATGGCACGGTGCTAGCTTAGTGCCTATTTACAATAATGCTGCCATAATTAAAACAGCAACCAGTATCGTATCCATGGGATGGGTTAGGGGACTTATTCATCAACGCCCCCTCACCCCCTAAAAAAAAGACTTTGCTTAAGGGTAGCATTTGGATTTACTGTACGTTTCGTTTAGGTAAAATAAGCTTTTATTAGTCTCCATCCAATCAATTTACAATCAAAACATTTTTTAATCAGCCCCCATCTCTGGAAAAAAAAATGTTACTTAATGCATTGTTGCACTTCAGCTTTCAAAACAGTCCCACTTTCTCAGATGATTTTTCTTCACAGCTCAGTATTATCGTCGTGATCTGTAAGAATTTCATTTCTTCATTTTATAAAATCAACCGCTATGATTTTTAAACAGCGGTGTTCTACACGAATTTCCGTGCGTCATCAACATAATAAATTAAGATAGTCCCGGATAAGCCGCAACCCAGATAATCCGATCTCGGTTAATCGAGAGTCTACTGTACTCATATGGCGCATGGGAATAATTCTGAATGAGAGCTATTAAAACTACACAATAGATAAAACAAAAATCAGCAGCAAAATCCGTTAGTCCAGCATTTGAAATTATGCTCGCCCACCAGTAGTGAATTCTGTACGGTTTTCATAAACTGCAATTTTCGTACAAATACATACAATATACTTTTCTTACAATATACATACATACATATATATATATATATATATATATATATATATTAGGGTGGTGCGAAAAACATTTTTTTTTTAAATTCGAAACGTCACCATGTGCAATAGTTGCGATTTTGATAGTAAAATTAAACCCTGAAATTTGGATGAAATTGTTTAATATCTTAGGCCTCCTCAAGATCCACGTATCTTGGAAATTATGCTTCAAAATCAACTGCTCTTTTCATTAAAGAAAAAAAAAATATGAAATGTTAGAAGGTTATTTATTTGCACTTTTGAGTATATAAACATTTGTAAAAAGCTAGCCGATGTAAAATTAATTCTTAGGCTTCCCCAAATTCCTTGAAGTTGAGCGTTTTTCACTAAAAATGGTACGCAAAGATATGTAAATAGAGAAGATACTAGTCTTACCTTCTCATGTAAGGAGTAGATTAATTCACTCAGAAATTAGACTTTTTTTTCAAAACATGGCATTAGCTTCCTCCGAATGTTTTTGATCGGATGAATCCATCTCTTGCGTGGAGGCCACACACATGAAGAGCAGATTTTGTCACAATCCTAATCATCCTCTCAAGTACTTGGAAATGGCAGGATATTTTTATAAATTGATCGCAAGAACTTAGATGTTTATCCGACTTCAGTAATTCCTTAACACACTTACTTATCCATTTCTTTGTGATCGGAGGCTCAGTCACAACACATTCTTGCCAATGGATAAGGTCAATGTAGTCATTACTTTTGAAATTCACCTTTGGAATCTGAAACCTTCAAATGCCCATTGTTTGTTCTGAAGATTTTCTGGCCTTTATGATAAGCTGAACAGCAAGCTGATGGACAGATATTCTGTCGTCTAATAACATTGCAGCGAGTAAATTTTCTGCATGAGCAAAATACGCGTTGTTTCGAACAACGTTTTTTATTATACCTTTTAAATTATCTGGTAGATACTGAAATCGAGATATAAAATATTGCAAATTCTTTGGGACATCCTGAAAGGCACTGTTACACTTGATTCTAAACCATGTTGGCGAGTATACTTTCATTACGAATGTGGCTAATACATGATGTATTAGCCACTAAATAATGTGGACAATAAGTTGTGGTGTTGGATAAGATGTTCCAAAATGCAAACGCAAAATGCGATTTGCGAACGAATGCCAGGGAGAATGAGTAAGTTTTCCAGGGTCTCTATTTGCTAGATCTTGCGGGTAATAACCAGAGGAAGCAGCCTTACAAATTTCTCAGAAATAACGTTGATCCGTGCTAAGATCTCCAAAGTCAATATCAGACTCAAACGAAAATTCAATTTCCTGGAACTTAATGATAGGCACATCTTCAGGGACTTACCAGTCAATCCACTGAATGCGCTTGGTCTTAATGTTTTCCCGTCGACTGCTTCTTTAAGGTGGCATAAAAGCAGTTTGTTAAAATGAAATTGACATATTTGTCCAATGCACGGGAGAATTGAGCTTTTCTTCAAGGCGTCTAATTTCCCATGCATTTACACCGGTATTAGTCATTTCCCCATCACTTCCAATAAAGCCTAATTATGATAAATCAAAAGCTTTCTCATTTAATAAGCTGAAGATACCATTGGAAATGTCCTTTGAACTCTTAACCTTCGGTGCAAAATATCCCAAATTGACAGAACTGGGTTCTTCAACTAGTATAATATGCTCCTCCTATACTTTTCTCTTATGCTACTTGCTATCGTTCATTTTCGTAATTGTAAGAGTTTCATCCCTTCTTCCGTCAAAAAAGAAAGCTATGATCTTGTGACCAGACAGTGGCGAATTGATGCAAGTTTGTCGGGGTGGGGGCGGTTAGTTTGTCGGTGGGTGCAGTTGCAGTTAGTTAGAAGATTGATATATACATCCATTTTAGGGAAGCAAAATAGGATCTTTTACATTAATTTCTTTTTCTTCGGGGAGGGGCTCGCCCCCTCCACCCCCCCCCTTTAACCCCCCCCTGTGACCAGACGTATTGCCTCACTTTGAATTGTTTGACGTGTCTTTATCCTTTCTCGCCGAATTTTATACTGATCAATAACAGGTGTATTGTTGTCTTTCGTCTGTTCTTGTATATATTTACTTACATCATGAAGCAAACTGACGCAAGATCAGCTGCAGCTCGATCACTGACGCTTCGCCTATCACACTTTCTGGAAAACACAGATCATTTTATTTGAGAATTAGGTTTCAAAATCAGCTGAGAACGCCGTGGAATGTAATCAGGATCTTTCTGAGATAGAATGGGGAGGGGAAGAGGGGGGAGTAATAATTTAAAGAAGAATGCAAGCTGAAAATCAGGACGATGTCTACAAAAGTATGTAAGAGGATGAGATTTGTTAATATTAAGCTAAAGCTGGTAATGAAGTGGATGTAGACGAGTTTGTTTATCCAATTTATCGAGCTATTTTTGGAGTAAAAATGGCAAACTTTAAAGGATTTGGTGAAGGCCTAAGAATTAATTTTACATCGGCTAGCTTTTTACAAATGTTTATATACTCAAACGTGCAAATAAATCACCTTCTGACATTTCATATATTTTTTTTTTCTTTAATGAAAAGAGCAGTTGATTTTAAAGCATTTTTTCGTATAATTTTCAAAATTCGTGGATCTTGAGGACGCCTAAGATATTAAACAATTTCATCCAAGTTTCAGGGTTTAATTTTACTATCAAAATTGCAACTATTGCACATGGTGACGTTTCGAATTTCAAAAAAAAAAATTGTTTTTCGCACCACCCTAACTTATATATATATATATATATATATAATATAACCCTAATTTATATATATATATATATATATATATATAATATAAAATAGCTAAACTTACGTAATATGGAATCCCTAGTAAAACATTAAGTAGTAGCACATGATAACAAAAAAGTACTGAAAAACTGAAAACATGAAATAAAAAATGATAATCCAGAGGCAAGAAATTGTATGAAACAGAGCTGTTAAAGCTACAGAGAAGTGGGAGGACAAGCCAAGGAAGATCACGTGGGCGTAGGCCTAATTGTTCGATCCCATGCAATGAAGTGGAGATGGAGAGTAAAATTGAAATGGAGTACTCCATTATCAAGTACCACCGTACTCACATTTCAATTTAAAGAAAAAACAAAAATAGCTAGGTTTCTGCAGGTCACCTGACAAAAGAAGTCGCTTTACGTGACCTGGGGGTACGACCATAGCTATAAGAAAAAAAAAAGCATGAATGCTAACCAAACATGGAGGAGGAAGAACTGACAAGACTAGAAATCGTTGCCAACCGAGAAAATTAATCGGCAAAAATAAAAATAGAAACAGCTAGAGCCTAGGAGAAAAAGTATGAGAAATAAAAACAGACAAAATTCTGCCAAAACTATGTAAATTTATTAAGAAATTCAGTACAGGGAAGGGGACGGGGAAATAAGAATAATATTAAAGAATAATAATTATAGTAATAGTAAATATATAAATAAATTTAAAAAATGAGTGTAGCAAACCTGTGAGCAACTTAGTACGAGCTTTAATAGGTAGGAAGTGCTAAGGAAAGAGTGTAAAAAAGAGTTGGGGAAAAATATTGTAATTAACATTAATTATCATAATAATTATAATAATAATAATTTACTCAAGTATTAATTATTATTAGTTCTGATAGTATTGTATGCAGTATAAGTAAAATTGCACTTCATAAGGCTTATATATGGTACAGTAGAGAAAAAAACATAAATATATCTCTCAAAAAGAAAATGTACCAGTGATCAACAATTCTACATTGTATTTTTTTTTTAATGATTTTTTTTGTATAAAATATACAAATATATATTTTATGATTTTCCCTTTTTTTTTATAAATATAAATAACCAACAACCAACCTCACCATCCAATAATCTAATTTGGACATACAGTTTTATTTATCACAAATTGGATATATTATTGATATTAGAAATCTACCAGGATATTTGTATTTGTGAGCTGTTTTATATAGGTATGTTAAGTTATTGGCCTTAATACTATTGGTACACAGAGACTCTATTCTATATTTATGATTGGAGATTATATTTCTAAAAACAGAAGTGTGCATACAAGAAGTAAAATGCGTAAAGGCATTAACAAGTAAATTAAACTCATCTCTTTTATTAAATATATTAAATGATAGACTCTTATCATCATTAATATTTAGTTGTAAGTATAAGAAGTTTATTATTCTATTATCATTACGATTTTTTATTAATTCTAGGGCTGAATGGTAAGCTATTGGGAAATTATCAGAATCAGTATAGTTATTATCAGTAGCAGTTGTAATTATGTCATCTATGTACCTATATAATATAAGAGAACTATTGTAATTTTTTTCATAATTATATAAATATAGGTCAGCTAATATATGTATATATATATATATATATGTATATTAATGACTATGTCATTTTATCACTCAACACCCTTTTTGAAAAATGTGTCCCAAAAATGCGACATAAAAAAGCGACATAAAAAGCGACATAATTTTACATGTATTTAAATACCATTGATCTATTATTACAATATTTCGTAAGCTGTAGAATATGCGTCACATGTATTTTTTATATATATTTGCCCCTTCGGTGGGTTAATACTATTAGTTCACAACAGCTTTAATCTATTGTTACAATATTTCGTAAGCTGTAGAATATGCTTTCATGTATTTTTTTACATATATTTAAATACTATTAGTTCACTACAGCTTTAATCTATTGTTACAATATTTCGCAAGCTGCAGAATATGCATCACATGTATTTTTCTATAAATAGGTTACAAAATACGCTACGAGAGTATGTATATGAAAAACAGTGAAAGAAAAAATTTACCTATACCCTCATCTGGAATCGGTTCAAAATTAGGGACCAACAAGTAGAAGTCCAACCCCCTCGGGGGCATTGGCATCCCCCTTTCCATGATCTATCCATGGACACGACAACAACAACAACTCATAAATATTTCGACATAGGGTTACCAGGCGAAATACGCAAAAGATGAGCGATAAAATGGCATAGTCAATTAATATCGTTTTAATATGGCAATAATGAAACTAAATAATTAGGGGGTTCAGGGAGGTCTCCCTCGGAGAAGGCTTGAATAGCCGAGATTTATATATATATACTAGCTGAAGTACCCGTTCTTCGCACGGGAATGAATGGACTTTTTGATATTACGATATAGCAAATCCACAAACAAACAAACAAACAAACAGAATTTCATTTTTATTTATAAGATATCTTAAAAATAAAAATGAAATTCTGTTTGTTTGTTTGTTTGTTTGTTTGTTTGTTTGTTTGTGGATTTGAGTTGTATACAAATCCACAAAAATGGACCTATCAGCCTGAAATTTTGCACAGATATGTAAAATAATATAGAATAAATCATAGTCCACTTTAAAACTTTGAAAGTCCACCCGTTCCCGGAATTTAAGAGATTTTTTATGTTCTGCACGCAAAAAGCTTTCCGTAATTGTAACCCCTGTAGTGAAAAAAGTGTGAAATAAGGATCGTGGTTGCCATGTGTGGCGATTTTGCCGAATAAGATGTTTTAAATTCTCAAAGTAAAAATAAAAGAATAATAATGATTTTTTTTGTTAGTTTATATTCGTAAGGTTATATTTTTTTTAATTATAATATCGTGTGCATGGGAAATCGGAGCAGGAATGAAATGTTTTATACGCAAAACAATAAGAATTGAAGATTTCCGAGGCTAATATGTTAAAATTTTTTAGTTTGGCGAAAAAATAAAATGGCTCAAATGCCGAGAAAGTGAGTTCTAGCGGTTTGCACAGTTTCCGGCTAGGCGCAATTTACTGAGAGCTTAAGGAAACGGATTTTTGAAAACAAGTGCAAAGGTTTTATTAGAATACAGCGTTAAATTTTAATGATCCGTGCGAAAATAATGCAGTTATTAAGGGATTTCAAGCGATCTATCTTCAGCATTCTCGCGATTTTGAGGAGGATTCTAACGCTTGGCGCTATTTATCGTAATTTAATCGTCTGCTATTTGGGTTATGAATACACCTGCGTATAAGTTTTTGAAATTTTCATTCAGTTGGAATTGTGCATTTTTCTGAGCAGCTTTTCTGCATCTAATGTATTACATCCAGAAAAAAGGATGTTAGAAATATCAATTTTAATTTTGTTTAATCACACTCATGAATAATGATACACTTTCCAACTTAATGAAAGAAGGAACGAAAATAGGGAAGACACATGGATTATAACTCTTTTTATATATAGCACTTTAGTGCGTATTTAAAAATCTGAAAGTGTGTCAGATTTTCTATGATTCTAGCGCTAGGCGCAATTTAATGAGAGGGTATTTTTAAAAACAAGCGTAGGTTATCTTATAAATAAAAATGAAATTCTGTTTGTCAATTTGTTGATTTGGGTAGTGTACAATTCCACAAAAATGGACCTGTCAGCCTGAAATTTTACACAGATATGTAAAATAATATAGAATAAATGATAGTCCACTTTAAAACTTTGAAACTCCACTTTATTTCCGTTCCCGGAATTTAAGAGATTTTTTATGTTCTGCACGCAGAAAGCTTTACGTAATATTAACCCCTGTAGTGAAAAAAGTGTGTGAAATAAGCATCTTGGTTGCCATGTGTGGCGATTTTGCCGAATAAAATGTTTTAAATTCTTAAAGTAAAAATAAAAGAATAATAATGATTTTTTTAGTTTATTTTTTAGGTTATTTTTTTAATTATAATATCGTGTGCGCATAAGAAATGAGAGCAGGAATGAAATATTTTATACGCAAAACAATGAGGATCGAAGATATCCGAGACTATGTGTGGCGATAGTCTCGGATATTTTTTAGTAATGTTATTTTATTTTTAAATGCTTTGCTTATGTAATTTTTTGCTTATGTAATTTTTTTTTAGTTTGCCAAAAAAAAAATGGCTGCTAGGCCGAATTTTAGAGAGTGAGTTCTAGCGGTTTGAACAGTTTTAGGCTTTTTGGCGCAATTTACTGAGAGCTTAAGGGAATAGCATTTTTGAAAACAAGTGTATAGGTTTTCTTAGAATACAGCATTAAATTTTAACTATCCGTGCAGAAATAATGCAGTTATTAGGGCATTTCAAGCGATGTAGCTTCAGAATTCTCGCCAATTGAGTACATTGATTTAACTTGGGGGAAATCCGCCAAATTTCAGAAAATTGAAATCTTCGCATTTAGTACATCGAGGTAACGATGAATAAAACATGTTATAGTTGATAATTTAAAAAATGCGGCTGTATTAAGGGATTCCACTTTTCAAATAAATGCCTGGCGGTCGAACCATTTCCCATTTTGATTGCTGCTAAGGCAATGCTTCGAATGATTCCCTGAAAAAACTCTTGCAAAATGGCGTATGCTGGCACTTTGGCGAGGCTTAGATTTGAAACTGGATTTTACTTGAGACTGGTATATACGTATAATAAGACTGGTTATAGATAAAAATGAATGTTGGTATGTGTGTAGGAGGTTGAAAAACTCCAGCACCGTTTCACCGATCACCATGAAATTTGGTTCACCTAAGTCTTTTATCATGAAGAAGGTTTTTATGCTATCCGTTTTCCTCTAACTTTTCACTATGTGGCGCAGCAGAACGTCGAATTCTATTCCGTTTAGCCGTTTGCTATGCGAATATCGTCCAACCAATTTCGATGAAATTTGGTACACGCGAATATTAGAACACGGAGAATATTTTTCACTATCCATTTTGCTGTAACTTGCCGCTAAATGGCGCTGCAAAGCATCAACTTCTATACCGTTCGACCGATCGGCATAAAATTTTTTATACTTACACATTTGAGCACGAAGAATATATTCTAACTGCGTTACTTTTGATGTTACTCGCCACTAGATGACACTGCAATGCATTATTATTTTAACTCACCACTAGATGACGCTGCAGCAGGCCAAATTTTTGACCATTCAAACGGTGGCTATGAAAATCAGTATACATAGCTATTTGAACAATGAGAATATTTTGGCGTTATCCATTTTGCTATAACTCGCCACATGACGGCGCTGTAGCAAATCATTACTTTAATTAACCACTAGATGGCCCTGCAGTGTATCACTTCTTGACTGTGCGAATGATCGCTAAGAAAATAGGTATACATAGATATTTGAACACGGGGAAGCGTTTGGCACGATCCATTTTCCTATAACTTGACACTAGATGTCGCGTCAACACATGAACTTCACGACTATTCAGCCGATCGTCATGAAAATTCGTATACATCGATATCTGAATGCGAAGAATATTTTTGCCGTATCCGTTTTGCTAAAACTCGCCATTAGATTGTGCTACGCCGCATCGCCTTCTGCACCGTAAAAACAATTGCCTTGAAATTCAGTATGCATGATTATTGAACACAATATAACGCGATATCCATTTTGCTATATCTCTTTATTACAATAAATAGTAATCACAACAAATATTAATATCAAAAAGTCCATTCATTCCCGTGCGAAGAACGGGTACTTCAGCTAGTATATATATATATAAATCAAATCCAATACTTACAGGAAGTAATGATAAAAAAAGTTGTACTATGGTTACACACACACATAATTTTAGGGTAACATTTTGCTATGTATTGTACATGTTGTTAAGATCAAATGATTTTTCTTATGTTAGCTATTCTAAGTAGAAATTTCTACATCTATACCTGTTGTATAACTACATAACTCAAATTTTATGGAGGAAACTACTTTATACAATAAAATACGCTACGAGAGTATGTATATGAAAAACAGTGAAAGAAAAAATTCACCTGTATTTCTAATATGTTCCCAGAAAAATCCACCATTGTTGTATCACCATTGTTGTAAACCAACAGGATTACAACGTTGAAGCAATCTTATTCCAAACGACGAAATAAAATTAGTTGTCTTGAACAGCTTAAAGAAAGCAATTTAACTTTTCGAAAGCTCTACAACAATGAGAAACTGGAAAACATGTGTATCTTAAAAAGCGTACTTGATTCGTTATTCATCAAGTATAACTCTCTCGATGCTCAACGTATGCAGCAAGATATGCGACCGAAATTAAAGACAAAAAAAAAAAGAATGGTTGCTATATTCATGCACTCGCCAATTTTCAAAGCATCTAACTGGAGCTGTCCTCCCCCCCCCCACGCACCATATTAACTTCTTGTTTCGTATTTTATGTGCATATATATATATATATATATATATATATATATATATATATATATATATATATATATATATATATATATATATATATATACAGGGTGTCCAGTGATAACGCTGTCCTATGGCTATTTCCTAAACCGTTAGTCAGAGACACATAGTTCCAATTGCAAAAATGCTTTAAAATGTATAATCTATTACATAAGATGCAATCAAAGTCAATAATTTAATATCTATAGAAATTACGAAATTTAAATTTTTATACGGTCCCCCGGTCCTATCAGTTATATTTAGAAAATTTTTCTTTATACAATTTCATGCACAAAAAAAAAAAAAAAAAAAAAAAAAAAAAAAAATCGTCCTTATACGACCAAAATTCATCGATTTATGCAGCAGCAAACATTGTGACTTAAGACACTTTTCCACGCTAAAAAATGTCCCGTTATGGTAAACCATTAAGGGTCCATATAAATATTGAAATTTTAAATTATAGGTTTTAATTTCATTTTCTGGCATAATGCGGAAAAAGAAGTAAAACTAATTTTAGAGTACTGATCTTCAAGCAGACAGGGCCTTATTATCGCGTAGGCAAATGGGGACTTTGCCCAGAGCCCCAGGCTCGAAAGGGCCCCCAATTTCAAATGTTTATCTGAAACATCCTTTTTTATATCAAAATTTTATTAAAAATGAACAAATTCATAGATCGGGGGCCCCCCAAATCCATAAATGCCCGGGGACCTTTTGGTCATAATCGGAACCTGCAAGCAGAGGGTTATAGTCAAGCTCTATTAAAATCTATCTGAGGTCAGACTTACTAAATCGTATATGTGTAGCATGTAGATGTGTAATATATGAGTGTGCTACGCAAAGTACAGGAAGAGTTTTCTACACTTCCATTGGTGCATATTGTGGCAGAATAATCTGATAGTTTCTGGGTGCGTCGTTCTAAAGTCCAGTGGTGTAGAAAGTCCTAGTAAAAAGTCCACTTGTCAGGATGGAACACAAGCTTTATTGCTTCTAGAACTTCGTCGAACAATCAGCTGTACGAAATTCACAAGCACAATCAGACAGTAATTTCCTTTTAACAGACAGCTTAGATCAGAAGCTTTCACAAATGCTGTATTTCTCACACAAAATAAAACACTTCCACAGGTAAAATTCAGTGGAAATATACGAGGGATAGCACTAACACTCCCTCAAGACTCAACAGAGAACAATTTACACACAGCACTTTAAAAACAGCTTCGAAAGCAAGCGCGAAACACCGCTTCGACTTAAAAATTAGGACTTAAAAATTAGCTTCGAAAAGCAAGCTAAAATATCGTTTCTATAGCGTCAATATAAAGCGTAACGCAGCAAACTCACTCAAAGAGAGCTAGCTCTATGAATACTGACTGGGGTTGTCTCATACCTGTATTTATAGATGTCGCAGAAGCTACAAGGAGCTTTTAGAAGAATGTGTCTCTCGAACATTCCACATAAAGCGGGACTTTTAATTACGTCATAGACGAGAAATATTAGGTTATTATGCATGTTAATGCAGAAAAACTAACTTTATAAGCCCCATAGTGAAAATCGCGCCAAATGACCAAAATGTCGCCAAGCTTGTCGGCTTTTAGAGAAATATCGCCAAATTTGGTGCCAAAAATAAGTCCCCAAAAGTGAAGTTACCGAAGGCCTAAGAAGAATATTTCTGGAGATTTCTAGAAACTGCAGTAGAAGTGAATGTGGAAACCGAATCTTCCGTATCTCCGGTTCTAGTTGACCGATTTTGATGCAACAAAAGGCAAAATTTAACAATTTGATGCATAGAATACCAATTTTAAACTACTTTAAACCCCAGAACAGTGGGTTGCCTCAAAAATTCGTAACAATATTCAGATTGCAGTCAAAGGAAGTTATTTAACGCCAGTTCATTTAAAAAACTGTTTAAAAATTTTTATTTTCAGCATAAGCTATATTTTTATTTTACTTTATTGGATACACATAGTTAAACGTTAATCTTCTTTATTGCAATCTATATTCATAAAATAGTTAATGAAATTGCTAATAAATATTACAAAGCTCAAAACTATGCACATTAATTTTTCTCAAATTCATTTTGTATACGATCCCTATTTTGCAGCTGGAAAAGTGTTCTAACTTTAAGCAGCTGTAACTCGGTGAATTCTGGTCGTAGAAAGACAAAAATTTTTTATTGTGCATGAAATTGCACAAAGAAAAATTTTCTAAATATAACTGATAGAACCGGGGAACCGTGTAAAAATTTAAATTTCGTAATTTTTATAGGATTTGATTTATAGACTCCGATTGTTTCACATATAATAGATTATACAATTTAAAGCATTTTGCAATTGGAACTATGTATCTCTGACTAACGGTTTAGGAAATAGCCATTGGACAGCGTTTGCACTGGATACCCTATATATTGTTGCAGAATTACTCTGCTTGTTTACTGGGTTCGTCGTTCTAAAGTCCAATTGGTGTAGAAAGTTCTGGTAAAAAGTCCACTGGTCAGGATGGAACACAACTTTATTGCTTGTAGAACTTCGTAGAACAATCAGCTGTACAAAATTCACAAGCACAAGTAAACAGTAATGTGCTTTTAACAGTCCGCTTAGATCAGAAGCTCTCCCAAATGCTGTAATTCTCACACAAAATAAAACACTTCCACAGGTAAAATTCAGTGGAAATATACGAGGGATAGCACTAACACTCCCTCAAGACTCAACAGTGAACAATTTACACACAGCACTTTAAAAACAGCTTCGAAAGCAAGCGCGAAACACCGCTTCTATCACAGAGCGAAGTAGGAGTACTAAACTGAGTACCACTGAGAGAGCTCTATTCACACGCTCTCGACGTCAGAGCAAACTCACACTGAACAGAGGTCCAGCTCGCAGCTTTTATTTATAGGTAGGGCAGAAGCTAGAAGAAGCTTCCAGAAAAGTCTATTTCTCGGAGATTCTACATAAAGCAGGAATTTTGATTACGTCATAGAAGAGAAATGTTAGGTTATTATGCGTTTTTAATGCGGAAAAACCAACTTTCAAGCCCCATTGGGAAAATCGCGCCAAATGACCAAAATGTCGCCAAGCTTGGCGACTTTTGGAGAAATATCGCCAAATTTGGCGCCAAAAATGAGTCCCCAAAAGTGAAGTGATCGAGGCCCTAGGACCACTAAGACAGATATAATGACACGTAAATTTTTTCTCGCTCATAATATAAATTATAAAAATTTTAAGAATATAAAAATCATATTCTTTACATAGGCACTCACATACAGGGTGGGGGTTTCACTGTGGATGTAGCGAACATTTTGTGATTGTGATTGTGTGTGGTTACGGCAACGCTACACTAGGGCGATCTGCCAAGGGATGTGTGCCTTGGTAGGGGGACTTTCTAAGGGGTTCTAACGCGTATTCACGTTACATCTGGAGAAAACCTACCAAACTCCAGACCGTTAGATGGACAGCCGTGCGATGGGACCCGAACCCGGGACCTTCACACTTCGGCCATCTACCATTTTCAGTGGCATAACCACTGTGCCATGGTGAGGCTATAGCGAACATTTTTATAGCATACTGAACTCATTTGTTTTATAGTTTTTAGTACTAAAATATTTGAAAGCACAGTATGAACTCTTCCCCTTACACCCCTTCCCCCTCCAAAAAAAAAATCTTGGCAGTGACCCTGCCTTTGGGTGTACGGAAAACACTTCTGCACAGTATTGAAGTAGAATAATATTATTAAATTAAAATAACGAAATTTTATGCTAACACTACGAAATATTTACACTGCCAAATAGTGCTGGTCCGTTACATTTTAAACAGTACCACGCCGTTAACTCTTCTGTGCATGACACATGGCACTTCGCCATTGATGGTTATGTACTGTCGCTGTCGCCTATGCACTTCGATCCTCATAACCTCATTTGACAGCACGACAGGTACCCTGCCGTTATATTGCGGGCAGTAGTGTGTTTGCTGGGCAGTGTAAATTGAAAAAATGTTCAAAATAAGGTCAGAAATAACACTCCGTTAAAAAAATTTTCCTGTTGTTAATTTTCAAAAAAAGTTCTGCTTTTTAAATTTGTATGCGACCCCCCCCCGAACAAAAGAAATTCCCAGTTTGTAAAATGTGCCCCATACACTAATGAAGGGACATACAAAATTTGAGAATTACATACCTTAAAAAGCATCGGAGATGAGAAGATAACGCTGACTTAAACCAATTTTCTGTGGCTCTCGAAGGGCAAAAATCACGTTAAATGATCGCATTTTAGGGATCGTACAGAAATTACGAAAGAAAATCTTTTTTTCCCCCCCATTCTAACAATAAAAGTTTATATTCAAAATGATGTACAGCCCCGATCATCTTTCATTAACCATGTCTCTGTGACATTGTATGATGAAAGCCTCACAAATTTGTTACACCACCTTATTAGTGTATGGGGCACATTTTACTAACTGGGAATTTTTTGTACGGGGGTCGTATACGAATTGAAAACATGTCACTTTTTGAAAATTTATAAGAGAAATATTTTCTCAACGGAGTCTTATTTCCGATCTTATTTTGAACATTTTTTTCAATTTACACTGCCCACTTATCTCTAATAGATAAGGAATTAAATCCCGTTACCACCTTTTAACGACGCCTTGTATAATAGCCTCATCAGGATCTTTTTCCAAACTTTGCCTAAAGAGCATTTGTCATTCTATAGAATGCCTAGGTGTTATATACAATGACTAGGGAAAGTATGCAATAAATCTCATAATTCATATTTTGCTTAAAAACGCCCTGCATTGCATACAATGCCTGTAAAAAATATAAAAAATCTGATGAGTCCAACACATGACTTCCTTGCACGTCTATTAATTCAAAAATGTTTTTTACGCACTTCCTCTAAACTTATTTGTTTGAAAGAGATAAAGCGATTTCTAGCCAAATATTTCGATATCGCCAAGCTGAGTTCAATTTGAAAGATTTCCTTCTGACACTTTATTTGGCGATATTTCACCAAAAGCCGACAAACTTGAGATAGTTTGCGAGATTTTGGGGATAGCCAAAGTGGTCATTGACCACTGACATACAATGAATTTAATGCATCCATACACCTTAATGTATTTAAAGTCATTTGGTTCACCCTGTAAATAAATTCCCAGTCGATTGCTGTCAAAAAAGATATTAAAAACAGTTAGATATTATAATATAGTTCTAAATACAAAAGTTCAAAATTGTACGGGTTAAAGTTTTAGAGTTATACAAAATACGAAATAATTTTTGGCGCCAAATTTGGCGGTATTTCAGCGAAACTCGTCAATGTCGACGACATTTGGCGAGATTTTAAGCATGGACCAACAATGACAGATTATCGCCAAATTTGGCGATATTTCGCCAAAACCATCCAAGAACGATGAAAAATGGCGATACTTTGGGCATGGACCAAATGACTGACTATCGCCAAATTTGGCGACATTTCGGCAAAACTCGCCAAGGTCGAGGACAGACGGCGAGATTTTGGGTATATACCAAACAATGACTGACTAAAATTGTATTATATTGAAGATGTCCATAGACATTAAAGTACTGAAATTCTTTTTGGTGGTCCTGAAGAAACTCCAGTAGATTGGAACCAAAAATCGAGATGCACAACTAGATGTTACAACAATCTTACATATGAAATTTCATAATAGTTTTTGAGATTTATGAGTTAAATATGCACACACGTACACCAAAAGTCGCCAAGCTTGGCGACTTTTGGCATAGTTCTTGAGGGAGGCACGTGACCGTGGTCCAACCATTGCCTAACTTATGTTGTAGGACGGTATTGTGCTTGAAATGGATGAATGCCCCTAAAATTGCCATTGACCGTAATGTATTGAAAATCTTTTGAGTGTTCCTGTAGCAGAACTGTAAATGATAAAGACACTTTTTTTAATGGAGAAATTCATTTTCTAACTCTTTACAGCATATATCACTCCTGAGTCGTTTGAAATAGCCCAAAACCTCTAAAAAACGCTTTGATGAATGTCGGCTCATAGAGTGTAATGTATTTCGAATCTTTTAGGCCGTTCTGTAGATAAACTATCCAGTCGAATGGAACCGAAAGGGAACCGAAAGGGGAGGTGCACAACTAGATGTTACAACAATCCTAAATATAAAGTTTCAACATTCTACGCCTAATAGTTTTTGAGATATGCGAGTTTAATGAATTTCGGCCCATTGAGCGTAATGTATTTCGAATGTTTTGGGCGGTCCTGTAGATAAACTATCCAGTCGAACGGAACCAATAGGGGAGGTACACAACTAGATGTTACAACTATCCAAAATATGAAGTTTCGACATTCTACGCCTAATAGTTTTTGAGTTAGGCGAGTTTAATGAATTTCGGCCCATAGAGCGTAATGTATTTCGTATCTTTTGGGCGGTCCTGTACATAAACTATACATTCGATTGCGACCAAAAGGGGAGGTGCACAACTAGATCATAGAACATTACTAAATATCAAATCTCAACACTCTACGACCAATAGTTTTTGAGATATGCGAGTTACATACGTACGTACGTACGTACGTACGAACATACGTACGTACGTACAGACGGCATGGAAAAACTGACCACAATAGACTCGCCGCTGGTCAAAATGAGTTGCAGACGCGTTAATATGATCGTGCATGCTAGCCTACGATGAGATGCATCGAAAAAATTCTTAAAATTAAATTTAGAGGTAGTCAAAATCCGTTTTTTTGTCGAAATTTGGCCCCCAAAATTTTTCGGGATCACATTACTTCCTTATACTACGTACAAGGAAGTAAAAATAGGCATTCTATAGAATGCCGGAGTTTCATACTTTACCGGTAACAGATATACGAAATCAGGTAGTATCACATGTCCTTGTTGCTTTATTAGATTTTAATGCAGCCAGTCCTTATATCTGCGAAGCATAAGTCTGGCAAAGGCATTAACGATATGTTACTTATGTTTGAAGGGTGAAGGACTGGAGGGGGGGGGACTTATATCTCAGCCCTTTAACAGAAGGAGAGTGGTTAGTTGGTGCTGTATTCCTCTGATTTGAGCTCGGATAGCTGCTAGTTTCTTCTGTTAGCAATGAACATGTATGCTAATTTATTTTAACTACATTTTATGTAAAGGAAACATATGGGAGAGAGTGACATCAAGTCACATACATGCTTGATTTTCTTTCTACGCTCTGCAGCCTTTTGTGACCATTTCAGTAAGAATTTGCATAGATTTTAATTCTGCAGTCTAAGAAATTTCTAACTATAGACAGTGTTGATTTTTACTTCCTTGTACGTAGTATAAGGAAGTAATGTGATCCCGAAAAATTTTGGGGGCCAAATTTCGACAAAAAAACCGATTTTGACTACCTCTAAATTTAATTTAAAAATTTTTTTCGATGCATCCTATCGTAGGCTAGCATGCACGATCATATTAACGCGTCTGCAACTCATTTTGACCAGCGGCGAGTCTGCTGTGGCCAGTTTTTCCATGCCGTCTGTACGTACGTACGTACGTATGTATGTAACTCGCATATCTCAAAAACTATTGGTCGTAGAATGTTGAGATTTGATATTTAGGATTCTTCTATGATCTAATTGTGCACCTCCCCTTTTGGTGGCAATCGAATGGATAGTTTATGTACAGGACCGCCCAAAAGATTCGAAATACATTACGCTCTATGGGCCGAAATTCATTAAACTCGCCTAACTCAAAAGCTATTAGGCGTAGAATGTCGAAACTTCATATTTTGGATAGTTGTAACATCTAGTTGTGCACCTCCTCTTTTGGTTCCATTCGACTGGATAGTTTATCTACAGGACTGCCCAAAACATTCGAAATACATTACGCTCAATGGGCCGAAACTCATTAAACTCGCATATCTCAAAAACTGTTAGGCGTAGAATGTTGAAACTTTATATTTAAGATTGTTGTAACATCTAGTTGTGCACCTCCCCTTTCGATTCCATTCGACTGAATAGTTTATCTACAGAACCGCCCAAGAGATTCGAAATACATTACGCTCTATGGGCCGAAATTCATCAAAGCGTTTTTTAGAGGTATTGGGCTATTTCAAACGACTCAGAAGTGATGTATGCTGTAAAGAGTTAGAAAATGAATTTCTCCATTAAAAAAAGTGTCTTTATCATTTGTAGTTCTGCTACAGGAACACTCAAAAGATTTCCAATACATTACGGTCAATGGCAATTTTAGGGGCATTCATCCATTTCAAGCACAATATCGTCCTACCACATAAGTTAGGTAATGGTCCGACCACGGTCACGTGCCTCCCTCAAGAACTATGCCAAAAGCCGCCAAGCTTGGCGACTTTTGGTGTACGTGTGTGCATATTTAACTCTCAAATCTCAAAAACTATTATGAAATTTCATATATAAGAATGTTGTAACATCTAGTTGTGCATCTCGATTTTTGGTTCCAATCTACTGGAGAGTTTATTTACAGGACCACCGAAAAGAATTTCAGTACCTTAATGTCTATGGACATCTTCAATATAATACAACTGTAGACAGTCATTGTTTGGTACATGCCCAAAATCTCGCCGTCTGTCCTCGACCTTGGCGAGTTTTGGCGAAATATCGCCAAATTTGGCGATAGTCAGTCATTTGGTCCATGCCTAAAGTATCGCCATTTGTCATCATTCTTGGCGAGTTTTGGCGAAATATCGCCAAATTTGGCGATAATCTGTCTTTTTTGGTCCATGCTTAAAATCTCGCCAAATGTCGTCGACATTGACGAGTTTCGCCGAAATATCGCCAAATTTGGCCGCCAAAATTATTTCGTATTTTGTATAACTCTAAAACTTTAACCCGTAGAATTTTGAACTTTTGTCTTTAGAACTATATTATAATATCCAACTGTTTTCAATATCTTTTTTGACAGCAATCGACTGGGAATTTATTTAGAGGGTGAGCCAAATGACTTTAAATACATTAAAGTGTATGGATGCATTCAATTCATTGAAAGTCTGTGGTCAATGACTACTTTGGCTATCCCCAAGATCTCGCTGACTATCTCAAGTTTGTCGGCTTTTGGTGAAATATCGCCAAATAAAGTGTCAGAAGGAAATCTTTCAAATTGAACTCAGCTTGGCGATATCGAAATATTTGGCTAGAAATCGCTAAACCTTACTATTATTGATATTTTATCTCTTTCAAACAAATAAATTTAGAGGAAGTGCGTCGAAAATATTTTTGACCTAATGGACGTGCAAGGAAGTCATGTGTTGGACACATCAGATTTTTTTAAATTGAATTGATGAAAATTGGTGCATTACTGATGATGAAGAAATAAATGATAATAGATTTAAGCTGATTACACCTGGAGAATTTCTGGACAACAGAATTTTAGAAGAGAAATTAATTTAAATTTGTTTCAGACGAATACTAAAATCAACATAATACCAGTGCCCACCAGTTGAAGTGTGCAAAAAATTCAGATGCACATTTCGTAGTTACACGAAAGGGCATTTTGTAGTATTCAAAAAAAAAAAAAAAAAAAAAACTATGTGTTTTGAATACAAGAAAAGGCTACTTATACACTTCTCACCATATCATAAATATTGAGAAAAACTGCTAAAAAACGATAAATTAGATTAGTTTTTTAGTGTGTTTTAAAATTTTTGTACTAATGGCTGAAATCCTTAGCACATTCTAAAGAATAAAACATTTTATTCTTTCTCGCTACGCTCGCTAGGGTATGAGGCATTCGGCCCCAATAAGGCTTATTCGTAAAAAACAGA
Organism: Cheiracanthium punctorium; assembly: GCA_038373885.1. Lineage (NCBI taxonomy): Eukaryota > Metazoa > Arthropoda > Arachnida > Araneae > Cheiracanthiidae > Cheiracanthium > Cheiracanthium punctorium. The sequence continues at coordinate 1,347,939 of JAWZYV010002960.1, forward strand.
CTAAACCCAAATATTGGATCAGATAGAATGTTACCGATCTACAGATTACTTGGTTCTTGCATGTTCATTAAAACATAAAAATTTTAAATTCACACTACAGTAGACCCCCTACAGTAGATACGTTCCGTTTTACAGGAATCCATGTTGTACGGATCCTGAGCTATACTCCACCTAGAGTGTGGATTCTGCGTATAATCGCTGGAAAAATTATTTGCACTTTTTAGAAACACAATGATAGTTAATATTGCAATTCAAAAGTTATAGTACCTGGCTACCGAGCCATGCTCAGAATCTAAAAATTCTTTAAGTGTAAAATAATGGGTTTGTAAATGGCTTGACACTTATCAATAATCTTCATGATTATCAAAGATATACATTTCTGTCGGATCACTCATTCACTATCAGGGAAGCTCTTGTCGGCGTTTAATGTTACAATGGCATATACTTTGTTTTGAAGTGGAATGCTAAATATTCGATGGTCGATGCCATAAGGTTGAGCAAAAAGTAGTTTAACGTAAGGGGCCTCCTTTCCTTCTGTAGCAGAGCGTGCATCAGCGAGGGTGTCAACAAAGAGCTTAGCTGATACAATGGGAATTGTTCATGCATTCATTAACAGCGTCTTGATTATCTCCGAAATATCTGTCCATATTGAGGACGTTCAAATTGAGCATCAGGAATTGGAGTTGGCTGAACTGTCAAATCAATGAGTGTATGAAAAAATTCATCTTGTCTATTATAGATTGTTCACAACGTAGCTGTACACACCACAATCGTTAATAGTTTCACTAGTCATATACTGTAAACAAAGCCATTGCAAAGTATGCGTTCAAATTTCGAATTCTTTTATGAAATTCTTTGGAATGTGGATGTCATCGAAGGAACAACTGCACCAATTCATTGGGAAATTCAGGATGTCCTACATGAATCTTACCGTGTAAACATCAGAACCCAAAATAAATTCTGTTAATTTGAGATTTTATTACTCCAGGAAAATGCAAAGTATGGTGAATGCAAGCGATGTTACAACGTTGTAAACAATGATAGTGATTATCCGCATTTGTGGCAGCTTTGTAGATACTTAGGCTGTTTACCCGAAGTGCTAGTCGGCGTCGGGCTATTATTCTATGTCGTTCTCCTTCCAAATTCTCATCATCTGTTCGTATTTGAGTTGCACGTTCACACATTTGAATCAAGCATTGATGAAGGAGATCATACCACAGCTCGTTTCCACAGCTCATTTCTGAGCTACACTTTCATGCATCATGTCGTGTGATACATCATCATATATATTAATACGCTAAGGATAAGTTGTTTGCCTCCCTTTTTAGAAAAAAAACCTCACAATTACTCCACATAAATTTTATATCATTTTATAGAGAATTGCTTGCTCTACCGGCATCAACAACTAAAAAATTTGTTATTGCTTTTGTTTTTGTAAATTATTGGGTGGAATGCAGAAGTTGTGCCCATGCCAAATGACGGCGATAACGCACCATTTCTAGCAACCTTTATCGTTTTTCTTCGTAATTAAGAGACACGTCATAGCTGTTGAGTATTACGATTTGCGAGAAAACTTGCGTGAAGAGGTGATATTCTAGGAGTTACGAAGTAGTGTTTTTTTTACATTTAGCATTAGTTTACCAGTGAGAATCGCAGTTAGTGCAAGGCCAACGCGCATATGAAATATGACGTCTTTGCGGGATTCGTGTGTTACGCTTTACAAGTGAAATTGCTCGTGAATGTAGAACCGCTCGCTAGATGGATGCAAGAGTTTTGTTTGTTGCGATTTGCGATTGATTTCGTTACATAAGAATCCGGCCAGCTTGTGAAGAATAAATAAAATAAAAAAAAAATCTGAAATTCTTCCAGATTTTATTTACGCACTCGGCTGGAAGAATTTCAGCTTTTTTTTAAATCTATTCAATCGATTCTGCCATAAATGATAACTGTAAGTGCTCCTATAGACTCCTGTTCGCATAATTTTGTTGCTGAAAATTGCATGAATTGTTATTTCGCCCCTATCGGTGAAACGTTTTGGATGAGTGCGTATTGGAAATCTAAAGTATCATTTCAGTTATGAAATCGGATCCTTGATCGGAATTTAATTCTAAAATCCCTCTAAAATCTCCTACTAAAACAGTCTTACAATTATCCTCCTTCAGTAACGTTTCGAATATAGCGTCTAATTTATCTTCATAAGAAATAAGAACTATCGTATGTGACTGCAAATTTCACTTTATCTTGAATATACGCAATGACCATTTGAACACTGATCAGGCTCGTGTAGGAACGGGTAAATTGTTTCATATTCTTTTTATAAAGTGATTTTATAAAGTTTTCCTCTATAAAAATCATAACTCCAGATGGCGTTCTGTTTTGGAAACCACTGTCTATCTGTTCGACTAAAGTGAATCCTGGTATTTGAAAATCATCTGAAGGGATAGTCCATGTTTCCGTTAGCAACTGCAGAAAACATGAATCAAACGGAAAAGTGACCACGGCGCGCCGCGTAGTTTTTTCTACGCGGGCTTGAAAGAAATCCCGTGATCTTTTCCGTGCTTGAAAGAAATAGCACCCGAGTGCTAATAATTTTTGTAATTTTGCAAAGTGATATTACACTTATTTAGTGCGAATTATTCGCACGGGTACCGCTAGTCTGTGATAACTCTTTAGGATTGAAATTGTAAATTTCTCTATAGTACTTCAATTTAAACATAAAACACTTATTTTTTTGAAGTAAAACTTCTGTAGTCGCGACTAGGGCGTAACTCAGATTTTTTTTCTGGCGGAAGTAACGCTCAGTAAAGGAAGTGACGAATATGTCATATACTCCACGGCAAGCGCGCCTGGAAAAGAAAAGCCACGGAAAATCCTACATTTTCGACCGCTCGCTCCTTTCGCCGACTTCATTGTTGAAAATGCATTATCATTATTTCGTTTTTCTTGAGATGGCAACGTTATCCTCAAAATATGTATTTAAATATCTCGTTTTGCAAATGGCAACTGGTTGTAAAATTCTATACTCTCTGAGGAGTTTGTGAAGATTTCCGTTGGGAAATAACTTCTGAATTAAATTGTTTTTAAGAGGTCTAACGTTTATTTTCTTGATTGTGTATCGTTAGATTGTGGCTAGTACTTATTTTCAGACAAAGAATTATTACTGCCGTGGTGGTATTTGATGAACATACAAATGCCAAACGTGTTTTAAAATAAACGACTTGGTGCAGTGATTAATATTTGGCGTCCGCTTACTAGAAAACTGGGTTAGTATTTTGACTAACTCTTGATACGACATTCTTCGTGTAAAAATACGGGGAACCTGTTAGGGAAAGAAACGGTGATTTCTCGCCGTTTCTTTGAGACATCAAACTTTATTTATATATCAATAAGCGTTTTGAAGGTACATCCAACATAATATTTTACATGTAATCCCAACCTCACAGGAGGTTGTCGATAATGCTTATTTTTCGATGAATAATATGCAAGGTTTTGGAAAAGCACAAAGAAATGGAACCTGTCTGCAATCGAACCGGAAAAGTAGTTGGAAACGCTAGTTTAAGAACACTTTTCCTGGATTCTAACCCAACTTCAAAGACAGAACAACGGTTTAAGAACAAGGAGATGGAACACCACAATTAAAGGGACAGTGGCTGCAAATGTACCTAAACAGCAGAGGGAAATTTTCGTTTAAGAACACTGTTGGAGGATCATACTTCGATCCCACGAAGGTAAATATATAGGAGGGGACACTGGGCAGTGATGACAATGGTGTACGTGTGTGGAGGCCCCGCGTTGAACGCCTCAATCTTGGCTTTGCTTTACAACGGCTCACCTCATCCAGAGCTGGTGTGATGGTATCGGGTGCAATCGCATACGACACACAGTCACCCCTTATAGATCCACGGCACTATGACAACACAACGGTACGTTCGTGACATCCTGCAACCACATGTACTGCCACCACGAAGGTAAATGTATAGGAGGGGACACTTCGCTTAGAAAATTGGATAACGCCATTGTTGCAAACAGAGGGCGCTACGCACACTGGGTAACTGCGCATCTCAGGTTGTTTATATTTCCATCGAGGCGAAGTAAATGGAGATCGTTGAATTATCAAAACTTCAGAAAATTAAATACATAGACTTATGAGCGTGATATATAGTAATTACTGGTTTCAGATAGGTTTTAATTACATAATTGTCTTATAATACTATTTCGTAGTGAATATGGGCAATAGTTTCAAAGTGAAGTGATATTATTATTTGTCAAATGCCAGTTGCATTGGACGTTAGGCAATTAAACTCCTAAATATTACGTATGTCGTGTCTGTTATTATTTTGCCCAAAAGATGTATTTTAAGAAATGTTAGTACGTAAGAAACGGACCCTGGCTGCAATCAATCCCAAACAATGGACAGAACCTGCAGTTTAAAAACATGGATACAGAATAATAATTCGAAACCTACTAGCAGACGAAATCAACACTTAAGAACACTGTGATAGAAAAACACAACAAAAATTACACTACCTGCATTCGAACCCCATAAACAGAGGAAAACATCAATTAAAGAACACAGTTAAAGTATAATACTAGACTACGGACATCCCCCCCCCCATTAGACCTAACCTCCAGACGGAACAATGGTATACGAAAATAGTTAAAGAATAATATTACAACATGGACACTTCCTGGATTCTAAGTAATTATCATGAATGACCGATGATTCTTGCTGGAGATTTTAATGTTAATTTTCGCTCTCAAGAATCTCAGTCGTTAGTTGATTTTTTAAAAGAAAAATTTGATCTAACTATGAATACTTCTGGACTTCCATCATCAACGCGTTTCGGTACAACGATAGACGCTGTATTTTCAAGAAAATTAGCAAATTTAGAGAGTTAAATTTGTGTTTCACATTATAATTACCACAAACGTATAATTTCATACATAAATATTATGACGACATCCAAGTACCTATTTCCAATGAATAAACCATTTATATAATCTTTGTAAAGTACATGAATAATAAATATAATTAAATTATAATATGATATTTATTTTAAGTTTAATCATTTCAGTGATATGTGTCATAAACGTCAAAGAAGTTTTACTTCAATCGCGCGTAAAGATTACACGCATACACTTTTTTTTTATAATTCAAAGAAAATACATCTTACATAAATAAATTCAATAAAGTAAATTCAATCCTCTAACATAAATACAAGTGCTTATAATCTCACATAAATATGCTTTAAATATAATTTTCTTTTATAAACTCACACTTACGTAAAGAAAAGTGTAACGCAATTTAAATTATTAGTCCAAAGCACACTCCAAAATCATATGAAATAAACTTGAAAATGTTCATAATTATGTATTAAAAAAAAAGAAAGAAAGAAAAGAAAAAAAAATTTTAATATCCACCCATTCACTGATTTTAAAGCAATTTTCTGCTATTTTTAGCTCCATCTCATTTCTGAGAATAAAAAAAAGCTCATCATTGGGTGTCAAAATTATGTACTGCAAGTGACATTGACGTCATATAGAAGTCACGGTTATCAGTCTTTGAAGGAAAAATTACGATTCCAATTCGCTTAAAATAGTTTTTCTCAATTACTACACAGTTTATTTTTTTTTCAAAAATAAAATGGTTTTCTAATCATTAAGCATTGTTATAGGGGAGGATGTTCTTACCAAACGAAATGTTCCGAATGCGAAAAGTTTCTTCAGATTATGCAATTCCGATTTCGATGTATAAAAAAATGAATATGAAGTTATTTTATTTTAAGTGAGTAAGGATTAAGTATACTGAGTGTGGACATTCTATCGCCCGTTTTAACTGTCTACACAAAGGGCTTTATCCTTTAGTTTAATAATAGTACACAACACAATCTAATCCACGGCTAACAAGAATTAAAAAATTATTAGAAAAAATCTTAGAAACCGGATTTCAGCCTCCCAGTTTACTCCTTCCAGATATGGACAACCTCTAGCCCGCGGGCCGGATGGGATTCGCCACAGCTTTTGATCCGGCCAGCAGAACAAGTCAAAATCCCGTATAAAACCTATATAAACCATTCAAACTTCTATATAAATCATAGTTATATGCACGATTTCGCTAACATCCTGAAGTTAGGCCCATGAGTTCGCTAATACCGTAATGTTCTGCCCGCAGATTTTCAGGGGGTTGTCCATGAAATCATCAGCTGCAAATATCAAAACTATGTGAAACAAAACTTGATCACGTGCAAAATTAATTTGAATTTCGGTTGCAAGCCAAATTTATGTGTCGATCGTATGATTATAATTTTTTTTTTTTTTTTATCGGAGGTTCAAAGATCGTTTCTCTCTATTCTAAAAAAAAAGTAACGGCCGCTGTCGCCACCGCTGTCAAGAGCTTGTTGGGCTATCTTCTCCTAAACCGTGGGAACTTAAATTCTGAGAAACATGTCCACGGATTCGGAAAAATTCCGAGGAGCCTGATGAGCTGACTTAAATTCCGAAAATCGAATTATATTAGAAGATATTAATAAAAAACTGAAAAATAAACATAATGGTTGTCAGGTTTGGCATAAAATCATTCATTCCTTTGCAAAAAGCATTTCCAATTGTGTAGAATCGCGTGACATTGACAAACATGAAGTAGAATGACACCCATTTTACGCCAAATTAAAAAGTATCTATTATATGAATGTGAAAGTTTGTCTGTTTGTTTGTCCGGGAACTCCTCCCACACCGTCAGATCCATCGGCCTGAAATTTTGTACATACACGTAAAACGACATAGAATAGGCCGTAGGCTACTTTAAAATTCTGGAAATCCACCCGTTCCCTAATTTTTAACGAATTTTCGCAATTTTAAGGGTAGAAAGCTACTGAAATGTCCGATTTCAGCATATTCGCGAGCATGCACCGAGATGGATGGTCGCAGACCTACCGTGTATTGCATGCCTTCACCAGGACAGATTCTAACACGCCTCGAAGCGATTTTTTCGAAATTCGAATTAGAAAATGTTTTATTTTATGTTTTGTCCCATTTTTATCGATTTTTCTCGCTTAATACGTAATAACGCCGGTAATTACACTCGCAAGAAAACGATATTTACATCGTCGGATAGAGGAGAAAATTTTCTTTTAAAAACTATTTGTTCGGACTATGTAACATATTTTGCAGATTTTTGGGCTTTTTCAAATAAAATTAAATTTGACGCTGACTTTCGTAAAATATTTTTAAAACTGCTACATCTTGAATTCTATCTGTCATAACTTTTTTATATTTCGGCAAAAGACGGAGCACACAATTCGCCCACTTTTAAAAGAAGAACGGAGGAAAAATACAAATTAAGAGCATTTTTAAGTAAAGAAGGATTTTCATTTCAATAGCAGCTGCTTACAAATTTCGGTTTGATATCTTGTGGTTTGGCTGTACTGGAGACAGTGACAATGATTAAAATTGCCAGTTGAAAAAAATAAATAAAATTACTTTAAAATAATTGAGTTTTCGCATGTGAAATGTGCGTCATTTTGATGTCACGAGTTTAAAACCCCTTTCGAAATTCAATCAGAATATCGGTCTCACAAACAAAACTTACGCCACGCATGAAATAATTCTATATTTTATATTACGTTTCCAGAAAAAGAATTGAATGCTGTTTTTTCACCAATGAATTATCCAGCATTATTTTGAATTGAGATTTTAAACGGGACACGTTTTCGAATCGCAGGAAATATATTGCGATGTTAAACAATACCTGATTATGACCAACAGGGGGCCCCGGGCATTGATGAATTTGGGATAGATGAAATTTGTTTTATTTTTCATAAAATTTTGTTATAAAAAAAGAACAACAATTGCAATTGGGGGTCAAGTCGAGCCGTGTGCCCTCGGCAAAGTCCCGATTTGCTCGTATGAAATAAATAACTCAAAGTGTGTTACACAAAGTTGACAATTTTCAAATAGTACGTTCGCTTAGACAACAGGAGTTTAGATTGAGCGATAATTCGTTTTTCCAAAACAGAATAACTAATTGTAACATATTTTAAAAGTGCCATCTTGGCACTAGGTACGATCTGGCAAAATGGTATCGTTCCAAGCAGGGTGAATCAAATTCGCGTGTTCCAAACGTTAGAATTCAGTATCTTGAAAATGAAAAATAATTAAAATGCCGGTTGTTTTCAAGCCGGTTCGATCCAGCTGGAGAATTTGCTGTCAGTAGAAATATTTGGTGGAGTTAATTATACCATTATAGCAGTTATAGTACACTTTGGATATTTGCCAGCGTGGCGAGATGATATAATTCGTGGTGCTAAATACGCCAATCTGCAAAGGATTATGTATATTGTTACGAATTTTCGGGGCAACTCGCTGCTCTCGGGCTTAAAATAGTTTAAAATTCGTATTCTACGCTTCAAATAGATAAATTTTGCTTTTTGTTGCATCAAAATCGGCCAATTAGAACCAGTGATATGGAGGTTTCGATTTGCCATTATTTTTCAATGGAGGTTCTAGAAATCTCGAGAAATATTAGTCCTAGAGCTTAGATCTCTTCACTTTTGAGGACTTATTTTTGGCGCCAAATTTGGCGATATTTCGCCAAAAGTCGCCAATCTTGGCGACTTTTTGGTCATTTGGCGCGATTTTCCCAATGGGGCCTGGAAGTTGTTTTTCCTGCATTAAAAACGCATAATAACCTAACATTTCTCTTCTATGACGTAATCAATATTCTCGCTTTATGTAGAATCTTCAAGAAATATACTCCTCTAGAAGCTTCCCGCAGTTTCTGCCTCCCCTAATAGGTTTCTGCCTATATAAACCGGCGCGCTGCCCCGACAGTTCAGTGTTGATCAAGCTTTGAGAGAGTGAATACGCTTGCTTTGTGAAGGAAGCTGTGTTTCGCGCTGTTTTTGAAGCTTTGAATTTAAGTGCTGTGTGTAAAATTCTTCATCGCTGAGTCTTGAGAGACTGTTAGTGTTATTTCTCGTATATTTTCACTGAATTCTTGCCAGTGAAAGTGTTCTATTTTGTGTGAGAAATACAGCATTTGCGAGAGCTTCTGATCTAATCCAACTGTTAAAAGCACATTACTGCTAGATTGTGCTTGTGAATTGTGTACAGCTGATTGTTCTACGAAGTTCTAGAAGCAATAAAGTTTGTGTTCCATCCTGACAAGAGACTTTTTACTTGAACTTTATACACCAACTGGACTTTAGAACGACGAACCCCAGGAGTAGCAGAGTAATTCCGCAACAATATGAAAATATGGATAACGGTTTTCCGGGAACCTTGCATGAGCAGTAATTATAGGTTGTGAGCATGTGTAAATGGCCAAATAATGAAGTCTCCGCTGGTGGCAAGCTATTACGTAGTTTTTATCAAAGAAAACATATGAAGTACTGGTTTCTTAGAGCTAATAATTAACTATACATATACGCAAGTCACCAAAATATGAAAATTCGCCATAATTGGATATTAATATATAATACGCTATTAATATATAATTAAATAATACGCAAGGTGTTCCATGGGTTTCGCATAATTAAAAGTAGTGCGAAGTTTAAATTTTTATGTTCCAAGCAACATGCAAGAACCATGCAATGTGTAGATCGGTAACATTCTATCTGATTCAACATCTGGGTTTTTTTTTTTTTGTTGAAATTATGCCATTTTTACGAATAAGCCTTATTAGGGGCCCGAAAACCTCATACGAATAGCGAGCGTAGCGAGTCTATTCGTATAACGATTTATAATGACTAGGCTTTGCCCCTAGTCATTATAAATCGTTATAAACGGTTCTCACATAAAAAAATTGTCAGAGTAACTCAACTTAAATATTTATCATTAGCTTGGCGGAATAAGGCAGTTATAGCAGAATTCACCTAGTGTCGTAATAAAAAACTCTGAATTTTCATGCTACGTCACAGGATCTTGTTTCTTTCTGCGTATCACTGCTAAATTATTTACGTATATTCCATCAAGGTGCTTGCAGAATGGCAACCGGGATTGGTTTTCTCTTTTTCTTTCACTGGTTGCCAGGACGACAGTTTTCAATAAAAGTAACTTTTTTATTCTAAAAAACTTATAGCTGAAAGGTGCAATATATAGTTATTAAAATATTCATCTGTCTGTGTACTGGATATCAAGTTTCATTCATTTTGTTTCGTTGCGAAATTAAGAACTGAAAAACCGATGATGTCTATTTTTTAATCCGTAAGTTATTTGAGCTTTCCTTTTACGAAGATCGCATCAACTGTGTCTCCTAAACGATGTTCGTTTTGGATGGCGTCACCATCCAAAACGAACATTTTACAATTTGAACGGTTCAGAGTGATTTTTCAGTCACGTGACCTAGCGCAATCGTTTCCTAGGCTCAAAAAAACACCAGATACAAAATTTTAAAAGATCGAAAGACGTTTTCGATATCGATCGGACAAACATACACACATTCCGCGTTTAATATTATAGGAATATGATTTAATTAGGAGCTAAAACGTAATAAAATCAGAACACCTGTCTCGTTTAACCGTGCTGTACGAGTCTGAGTGTTATACGGAAAGGATCGCAATTTTTTCGCCGTATTCTAGGAATCTGTGTTGGGTGGGCCCGCGTTATAGGGGGGGTCTACTGCATTTTTATTTATGTAAAACCTATGGGACAGCTTACATATTTGCCACGTATGGCAATTTTTCATAATTTGGCGGCTTACGTATACGTATAGCTAATGATTAGTTCAAAGAAAACAGTACTTCATATGTTTTCTTTGATAAAAACTACGGAACAGCTGGAATAGCTTGCCACTAATGGCGACTTTTCATTATTTGGCGATTGTTACGCATGCTCATAACCGATAACTACTGCTCATGTAAGGTTATCGGGAAAATCGTTATCCATATATTCATATACATAATGCTTTGCAGATTGGCGTATTTAGCATCACGAAATATATCATCTCACCGTGCTGACAAATATACAGGCTACACTATAACAATTATAATGGCATAGTTAACGCCGCCAAATATTTCTACTGATCAAATACCCAAGCGGAACCTAAACCGGCTTTACTATAATCTGCATTTTAATTATTTTTAGTTTTCAAGATGCTGTGGGCTAACATTTTGGAACAAATGGCTTTTTTCAAAACAGTTACAATTATTTATTCTGTTTTGGAAAAACGAATAATTCGCTGTTATCTAAGCGAACTTACTATTTGAAAATCGTCAACTTTATATAGCATACTTTGAGTTATATATTTCACATACTTTTTAATTTAGCGTAAAATTGGTGTAATTAACCGACGAAAAACGGAGGAGGTTCTCAAGTCGACGCGTATATATATATATATATATATATATATATATATATATATATTATGTATGACCGCGCATAACTTTTTACAGAGTAATCCGATTTTGATAATTCTTTTTTTTATTGGAAAGGCTTAAGAAAAGAAATTCCAACCCTAAGGGTATGAAAACGGGGGATGATTGATTTTTCACTCACTGATTGTAATGTATGAACACGCACAAAATATGACTTTTAAATAGCTATTTTTTTTTTTTTTAATGCCAGCTCGTTTAGTGATCTTTTTCCTTTTCCTCGTGAAAATTCAATATTCCTTAAATTTTATAGTTTTCATAAAATAAAATAGAAGCTCTAACGAGGCATATAAGCTCTTGAATCGATATTTGTTAGATGCTATTACCAGAAGAGTTGATTTTTTTTAAATGGCCGTTGTCTGTGTGACGTCATTTTTCAGCCAACACGTAACCTCAACAACTTAAAATGTAGTTTCAGTTGACACTCGATGTTTCAATCTGATTAGTTCAAATTTGTATTTTCCACCGACACGTGATTGAAATAGCATCGTATCGATATCGTCCATTGCAAGGGATATTGGCGACGTTTTTACGTCACCGTTTAAAACTGCACATCAAACCACCTATACATCTTCGTTCACAGTACACAGCACATATCTGTACATTTTGTTTTCGCTTGTTAAAACGATTCTTTTAAGATTTTTTGTAGTTCTGAATTTACGTACATATGCGTCGATGCTTTAATTTTGAATAAATCATGTTAACGCATGCGAATGTGTAAATCCCACGCACACATTTTGTTTTTGTTTGCCGTTTCGCAAAAGAGTATTTGAATGTTATTAAAATTTCCGAAATTCAATTTGTTAATATTTTTTCGAAATTCATACAGCTAAAAAGAACTGGTCTATGTTCCGTATCCGGTGCTGTTTACATTTTGATGTTCATTTAGTGTTGGTTCTGGCGGCATCGTGGGTAGGGTTGCCAGGTCGCCAAACCAAATAGCCGGACAGACCAGCCAGTTTGGCCGGACATTTGGGTAAAAAGGCCGGACAGCCTACAATATTGAGCATTTTGTCTCAGGATTAATAGGTACGACAAAAAAAATTGTATGTAAAATGAAGCTTTTTTGATTATTACCAATCGTGGGCGATGTTCAGCGGGAGTGAAATACCCTGCCGGTGGTAGTTTTGACTGGCAACCATAAAGAAATATGTACCGCTTGGCGACGTTTTTTTTTTGGAGGTATGATAATGCGTCAAATATTGCAAATTGGAAATTTCAGAACTGTTGAAAGATCCGAAATTTCTTAAATTTTCGAGCATGCGTAATAGTTATTTTTTAATTCTAGCTACTGTGTGACGTACACAGTTGAATGTATAGAATTCGCTTGCTCAATTTGACGTTACTAAGCTGTTAATTTGCGTTTATAGCCACAAAAAATTATAAAATAAAAACTTTTTAACAAAAAAATTAAACCGCCGAAAAGCTCAAAACCAAAAAATAATAAACCTTTTTTTAATTAACCTTAATAACTAAGTTCTTAAACTAATGTAAGTATACCTAAGTAATTTTGAGTCGGTGCCAAACAACCAATGAACAAAGATCACTAAATTACCTTAAATTTAAAGAAATAACCAAATCAAATTGACAGTGCAACGTGAAATCTCCTGCGATAAACATTAACATTCCAAAAAATGCGCTCTCCTCACGTCTCTCACGATCAACGAGCTTTCGCAGAAATGCAGAGAGGTCTACTTTGTAATACACAACTCAAAATCTGTGTGTGAACAATAAATTACTCCTATTAATAATAGAGATTTAGGCCATTTAGTGATCTTTGCTCATTGATTGTTTGGCACCGACTCAAAATTACTTAGGTATACTTACATTAGTTTAAGAACTTAGTTATTAAGGTTAATTAAAAAAAGGTTTATTATTTTTTGCTTTTGAGTTTTTCGGCGGTTTAATTTTTTTGTTAAAAAGTTTTTATTCTACTTCATATTTGCCGATTTCACGCGATTCTACGTACTTGAAATTGCTTTGTTGCAAAGGCACACTGTATAAAAATTTTCTGAAATAAACAGTCACTCTCTGGTAGCTGCTGCCAGACAGTTCTTTTTTTTCTAACCTTTATTCCATAATGGCATACTCATTACATTACAGGCACATTCCATAATCACATACTCATTACATTACAAACACATTTATAGAAGTTCGTGGGCAGAGAGATTGACAAATTGCATAATGTATGGGAATAACATTTTGTGGGCAATTGTAAAACGGCTACCATCTTTTTAAAAAAAGATTAACAAGTGCAAATCAGCATTAAGCAATTACTGCCGATTATATCTGCAGGCAGTAATTACAATTAATGCTAAATAGTCAATGCTTGTCAGTGCAATAATAGTCAATGTTTACAGCTCAAAAATAGCAGTCAATGCTAATTTTGAATAGCAAAATGTAAGTGTGTAAACCTATAAGACATGTTTCACAGGTTTATTTACATAAGTTTTTTTCTATTGTAACATATCTGCGATAATTAAAAATATTATTTTTTTCGTTGCGCCGTCACCATAAAGGTGGATGGGATAAAAAGAAAAGAAAAGAAGGGCAAAGAAAAATACATAAATAATAATAATAACAATCATAATAAAAAGCAAAAATGAACACATGAATACAAACACACACACACAAAAAAAGAAAAACAAAAGAAAACAGGCCAAAACAAAAGAACAAAAACAAAAATATTATAAAGCACAATTTTTTTTATAAATACAACAAACAGGACAGCACATTATATATATAATATATATATATATATATATTTATTTATTTATATTAATTAATTAATAAAAATATTAAAATAATAAAAAAACATAAAGGAAAGACAGAAAAACCCACTCAAAAACAAAACCGAAAGTAAAAAAGGACAAACAAAATAATGAATTAGAAGAAAAATGAGAGAGAAAGAAAGAAAAGGAAAAATGGTAGCAAGAAAAGGGGGGAGTAGAGGTAAAAAGTTAATAGAACATTACAACAGCTGTTTCCAAGCAAATGAACGAAAGGAACGGAAGAACCATCGTTCACAAGACGTTCCAAGTGCTGGGTAATGGAAAAAACTTTCAAAAAATCAAGATGGGACAAAGAGTTTGTCCTCAGTTTGTTCTGAATATGTTTGCTATGACAAAGGAAAATTGACTTACGCTGGAAAATTTTTTGAGCGGATGCATTGTATATACCACAAACTGAGAAGAAAAGAAAATACTTTCTATTTCGTATCTCCAATTAGGGAATTCATTTATTACTCCCTAATCGCACACACACACAAACCGCAAGTCTATCCAAAAACAACGTTAAAAAACTCATAAAGATTAAATATGAGAGTGAAAGGTTAACACATGCCACATTAAAACATGCGAATTACGGCCTTACCGTAATTATGAAGCATGGAACTTATCTATCACAGGGAAGACCTATTTCGATATGCGCCGCGTGCCACGTGCCTTCGTGCCCATCGTCATCTACCGTCATTCTACCAGAATCCCGTGGAATTTTTCCGAAAGTTCTCGAAATATTAAAAGATCAGATAAATTTGAGCAGTTCAGTTTTCAGTCTTTGCTTGTAAGCGAAAGCCGCAGTGTCAGAGCTATGTACATCTGACGCTTTCTCGTTTGTTTTGAAAAGCCTATTTTTGGGAAAAAAAAAGAAAGGTGTTTGTGAAGTTTTCATTGTTGTATGCTGTGAAGCAATTGAAAGTTTTGCTAGAGAATTTCCTCTGAATTTTAGCTTTTGAAAGAATTTTATTTATGTGAAATACAATATCTGAGAATGTTTCTGTGATCAGCTGGTTATAAATCAAGTTACTGTGTATTAACCTTTTACAGACCGAATTGAGATCCAGGCATATTATGTATATATATATATATATATATATATATATATATTGCGCATTTTGTCTTCTAATGCGTTAGTTAAAGGATAGTAGTCATTTAATTCGGTTAAAAAAAAAAATGCATACAGTTTTCACTGTGTTCATAATTTGAAACATGGGTCATTTCTGACAATACTTTTACATTGGTTTTAAGTATACTGATGGATAGTTTCAATAATAAGTGAAATATTAAGAATTAATAAAAGTTTTTTTTTAATTTAAGTAAAGATATCAATTAAGTATGAAGGGGGAGGGGATGTGCCAAGATAGCTCTGTAAAAATTCATAAAAATGGCTGTTTACATGATTTTTTATCTACTAATGATAGTTTCCCACTACTGATAGGAATGCAGCTTCTATTTCAAAAAATCCTAACTAATATTATAAATGCGAAAGTGAGTTTGTTTGTTTGTTTGTTTGGTTGTTTATGACGCTTTCACGCCTAAACCGCTGAATCGCTTAGGATGCATTTTGGTTTAGATATAGATGGGACCCTGGAGATTATAGGCTACTTAGAATTTTAGATTTTTAATTACTTTTTTAATTATTAATTAAAAACCGTTTTTACGTTGCCATGCTTGGCGAGTTTCGCCCGTACCAAATGATTCATGTTTTGAGCTAACAGGAATTGCTAATGCTATTACTTCAACAAAGAAGCTCGTGCGCGTGCATCTGAAAAACATTAAATACCACGGAAATTAAGCCAGTTTTATGCCAAATCTATCTATCTGTAATAATAAAAATGAATGTTCTCCAGACAAATCTACAGAAAGCAGAGCTTTGAAAATTTGAGCATGACTGAGCCCATAACTTCGGTAAAGTGCACCTGAGGCTCAGAATTTTGAAATTTTAACTACTTTTCTAACTATTAATTAGAAACCGTTTTATCGCCCGCCCAAATTGATTTATGCTTCTGAAATAAAGCAGAAATTCTATTGCAAAATCACATGCATTTGAAAAACATGGAAATTATGTTGATTTTACGCCAAATTAAAAAGCATAAGTGAAGAAAGGGGCTTTTACGTATTATCCCGGCGGTCCGCCAAGACAAGTGATTTTTTGCGAAATAAATGCCGGGCACATGAAATTATTAATGGTTTTGAATACGATTGGCAACAGTTTGGCAACTCATTTGACGAAAAATTATTTTGGCGGGAATGACCGCCGGGATAATACGTAAGTACCAAGAAAAGTCCAGATGTGTTTCTTAAAGTTCATAAATTTCCAAATCCTACCAATAATATAAATGTGTACGTTTGTGTGTTTGGATTTTTTTGACTGAATCACACAAAAATGGTTGAACGGATATGTAAATATTTGTAATGAAAATAGCTCATGCCCTGGATTAACATACAGGCAGCCTTTCAAGCATATAGCATAAATAATTCTTATACAAAGACACTCAAAATAATTCTAATGCATTGCGCTTCTATGGAAATTTTGTAGCTACTAAACCGATTCTAAAACTTTTTTCACTGATTGAAAGTTGCATTATTCCTGAGTATTATTGTTTGTTTGTTTTTGTATTAAGACCGATTGACTGCACTAGAGTCTTAGGCCTATATGGCGAATTCCTCTGTGGGGGACTTTCTAAGGGATCCTAGCCCGTATTTACGCGAGGCTTTTTAGAAAACCACGGAAAACTGGAAGCGGCTAGGTCGACAGGCGCGATCGGGGTTTGAACCTGGCACCTCCCGCCTTGCAGTTTTGAGAGTAGAACTTCTTAGACACTGGTGGCATCCTAAGCATTATAGGCTACCTTTAATGCATATATCACAGATAGTTCTTTTACAGGGATGCTAATATGAATTACATTACGCTCTATGTGCATCTCTGTAAGTACTGAACCGATTCCTAAACTTTTTTTACTGATAGTAAGCTACACTATTCTTGAGTATTATAGGCTAAAATTCATGCCTACAGCATAAATATTTCTTTTAAAAAACAGTTCGCAAATACTGTCATAACTGTCTCTATTCGCCAATTTACAGGAATACTCAAAATAATTCTAATACATTACGCTCTCTGGGTATCTCTGTAACTACAGAACAGATTCTAAAACTTTTTCACTAATAGATAGCTGAATGATAGCATGAATTTCTTGTTAGTTTCAATTCTATCAAATTTTGCCGGTATTGCTTCTGATTTTCCTGTGCCTCTTGGAAATGTGACGTGATAGACATAAATTGATTTTACCAGTGAATTCAGCTCCCCGAAATTAGGAAAATCCACCCATTTACAAACCAGAGGCAGAAAAAAAGTTTAAATTTGTTGACTAGTGATATGTAACATAATTTGCAGATTTTTAGGAATTATTAAACTAAGTATCTTTTTTGGTATTTCTAGGTGTAGCCGTTTGTCCGTAACGCTGCCGACAGACACACAGACACACATACATCTTCTTTCATAATAAGTAGAGAAGAAGAGAAGATAGATTTAATATACTCATAGTACAGACATGAAATACTATTTTTTACAAATATATTTCTTTAGTTTGTTCGCTATTTAGTAAACACATGACTCAGTTTAAGGGAGAATACTTAGGCTATAGTGAACAAAATTCGCCGGTTTCCTGAAATTCACTATAACCGATGTTGACTGCATATGTTTACATGAAAATATGTAAGTATAGTTAGAATAATAACAACATGATTTTTCACAGGCTTTTGCTATAATTGTATGGTTGGTAGTTTTATTCACTACGCATTTGACTGTGAAAGGTCAAGGGGATGAAGGTGCTACTGGTGGTGGTAAAGAAACTCCTGCTCCTGGTCCTGGTAATGATGAACAAACACCTGAGACAAGTACTGCTGATGAGGATAAAGAGACGACTAGTCCTGCTGAAGGTGAAGAAGAGATAACTAGTATTGCTCCGGAGACGACCACAGGTGGTGCGGGAATGAAGTGCCCCCGTTCATCTATTTTGGTCCTTGTTCTATTCGCAAGCAGTGTGTTCATGGGAGTAAATCGTGCATTATAAAAAACCATCATTGAAACTTTTGCTACGAGCATTAAATTATTTGCGTGAGATATCACGTACTGGTATTACTCTTCATTATTTGATACTTTACTTGCCCATTACGGCATTATTGTAATGCAATGTTTTTCTTTTGCACCCTGATTTATTTTGATGTTAAAAGTGAGTGGCGTGCTGCTCTATTTCAAAATTTTAGGAAAACTAAATAAATTGTTTCCAATGACATTCTTTTTGTTTGTTGTTGTTTATATATTCTAAAACAGGGGACCCAAAAAGATGGTAAATCGCTTTGATTCTTTATATTACACTCACTTCCAAAAGCTAAGCACGAAGATGTAAAATGCAAAAAAATCAACAAATAATGCTTTGATTGACACAAAATTCGGCAGGAGCAGGAAAGTAGCATATATATTTATGCATAAAACAAAATGAATAATTTTATACAGAAATGAAAGCAATATTAAATTTTTGTAAGTTATCAGATAATGACATACTGGAGACTTAACAAAATTATGTATAAAGTGAAAATAAACAGCATAAAATGAAAAAAAGGGACATTAATAAGGTACGTGATCCACCCTCATCTGTATACAAAGTTTACACCTTGTGACCATGCTTTCAATTAGGTGTTCAACCACCGCAGAATTAAGCAATCGCCATTCTTCTTGTAGAGTAGTTTCCAGCTGAATAAGAGTGGCTGGAGGTCGGAAACGTGAAGATACAGCACGGCCGAGAGCATCCCAAAGATTTTCAATGGGATTAAGGTCGGGCGAATATGTTGGCCACACCATACGCGCAATCCCTTCACTCTCCAGGGAGTCATCGACGATGTCAGCTCTATGGGGACGTGTGTTATCGTCCATTAAAACAAAAGTAGGGCCAACTGCTGCAGCGTACAATCTCACAATGGGTTCTAGGACTTCATCTCGATACCGGAGAGCCGTCACAGAACCCCGTTTAAAGATGTGCAGGTCGGTGCAGTATCCTAATGAAATCCCTGCCCACACCATAATGCTTCCGCCTCGGAATACGTCATGGTCGGTGATGTTTTGGGGCTGATTACGTGTTCCTTGTTCACGCCATATCCTTATACGCTTGTCATCTGGCTCCAGAGCAAATCTTGACTCATCGGTAAACATGGCATTGCCCCAGTCAGACACAGTCCAATTGACATGTTCCCGGCACCACTTTAATCGTGCCCCTCTTGATTGGACGGATAGAAAAACACAAACTCGAGGTACCCGGGAATACAGTCCACTCATATGTAATCTTCGGCGTACAGTAGCTTCGGATATCGCCTTACCAATGGACGCTGTAACCATAGATGTCACACGTGTGGAAGTCGCTCTGCGATTCCGCTTGGCTAAAATAGCAATATATCAATCTTCCGCGAGGGTTGTAACCCTTGGGCGACCGGTTACGGGCCTTCGGACAACTATCTGTGTGGTTTGGAATTGTTTCCATAAACGTGAATTTGCAGAATGATGAACGCCGAAGAAAAGAGCAACATCTGTGATTGACTGTCCTGCTTCAATGCGCCCCACAACATGCCAGCGCTCAGAATCTTCCATTCGTCTTCTGGAGTTTAAACACCTTCAAGTTTTAAACACCTTCTATCAGCACTTACAATCAACTTCTGTAACCCTTCATAAAGCTGGTATCTTATAAGACTGCCCTTTTTTGCACATTTCTTGACATGAAAGCGCGGTTGGCTGTTACCTAACATATTTGCATACTTCCATCTACCTCTTCAGCGAATTGCATCCTCTTCAATTCGGATTGGCTTCCAGAAATAGCATTTTCCTCTCCGTGCTTAACTTTTGGAAGTGAGTGTATTTATTAGAGTTAAGTGGGGAAAGTAAATTGAAAAACAATTTAAAAAATTTGATGTGTACAACACATGACTTCCTTGCATGTGTATTAAATCAATAATATTTTGGGCGCACTTCATCTAAACGTAATTTGTTTGAAAGAGATAAAATACTTACGTAACAGTAAGGTTTAGCGATTTTTAGCCAAATATTTCGATATCGCCGAGTTAGGTTCAATTTGAAAGATTTGCTTCTGACACTTAATCTGGCAATATTTCACCAAAAGCAGACAAGCTTGAGATAGTTTGCCAGATTTTGGGGATAGCCATAGTACTAATTGACCACAGACTTTCAAAGAATTGGATGCATCCATACACCTTGATATATTTAAAGTTATTTGGGTGACCCTGTAAATAAATTACCCAGTCGGTTGAATTCAAAAAAGAGATGCACAATAGTTCTAAATACAAAATTTTAACATTCTACGGTTAAAAAAATTTTAGAGATAAGGGTAATACAAAATAATTTTGGGGGCCAAATTTGGCGTTATTTTGTCATAACATGCCAAGGTCGACCAGAAATTACGATATTTTGGGCATGGACCAAACAATGACTAACTATCGCTAAATTTGGCGATATTTCGCCAAAACTCGCCGAGGACTATGACAAATAGCGATATTTTGGGCATGAACCAAATGAATGACTATCTTCAAATTTGGCGAGATTTTGGGTATGGACTAAACAATGTCCGACTGCACATTAATATATTGAAGATGTCCATAGACATAAATGTCTTGAAATTCTTTTGGGTGGTCCTGTAAATAAACTCTCCAGTAGATTGGAACCAAATGTCGAGAGGTACATCAAGATGTTACAGCAATCTCATATATGAAATTTCAACATTCTGCGACTAATAGTTTTTTGAGATTTGAGAGTTAAATCCATACACACCTACACCAAAAGTCACCAAGCTTGGCGACTTTTAGCGTAATTCTTGAGGGAGGCACGTGACCGTGGTCCGACCATTACCTAACTTCTATGGTAGGACGGTACTGTGCTTGAAATGGATGAATGTCCATAAACTTGCTATTGACCGTAATGCATTGAAAATCTTTTGAGTGTTGCTGTAGCAGAATTATAAATGATAAAGACAAATTTTTGATCGAGAAGTTCTTTTGTAACCCTTAGCAGCATATATATCACTTCTCAGTCGTTTGAAATAGCCTAATACCTATAAAATACGATTTAATGAATTTATATGAATTTATGCCCACAGAGCGTAATGTATTTAGAATCTTTTGGGCGGCCCTGTAGATAAGCTATCCGGTCGAATGGAACCGAAGGGGGAGGTGCACAAATAGATGTTACAACAATCCTAAATATAAACTTTCAAGTTTCTACGTCTAACAGTTTTTGAGATATGCGAGTTTAATGAATTTCGGCCCATAGAGCGTATTGTATTTCAAATCTTTTGTGCGGACCTGTAGATAAACTATCCAGGTGAATGAGATCAGAAGAGGAGGTGCACAACTACACGTTACAAGAATCCTAAATATAAAGTTTCAACATTGTACGACCAATAGTTTCTGAGATATGTGAGTTATGTACATACGTACGTACAGACGGCATGGAAAAACTGGTCAAAATAGACTCTCCGTCGGTGAAATTGTGTTGTACATGCATTTATATGAACTTGCATGCTAGCGTACGATGAGATTCATCGAAAAAATTCTTAAAATTAAATATAGAGGTAGTAATTTTTTTTTTTTTTTTTTTTTTGTCGAAATTTTTCGGTATAACATTATTTCCTTGAAGTAAAAAGAAAGCAAGTGCGAAGTTTTCTGAGAGACTCTTTTTAGAGCAAAGTGCTTAATACTTTTGGGGTATAGATCAATGAAAGCTTAGCATGTGGTATTAGTATCTATATATAATATTAAAATGCTAAGGCAGCTAATGACAGATTCTTGAAGTCGTTTCTGATACAGTTTGACCATGCGCTGTGGCCATAATACTCTCCTCGACCAATCAGTAAACAGAATAAAAGCCTGTCTCCACATAAGTACGGCATTTCATAAGTTATTACGTCATTTTCACGTCAAATTAAAAAGCATGAAAAAGAATTAAGTCGAAATGTATTTCTTAAAGTTAGTAAATTTTAAAATTGCTAATACGATCGCGTGGAAAAAATGCATTAGAAGTCCTTAACAAGCTTTTACAAAAAATTACAGCACGAGTGCAAATAATAAACTTCTACCAGGTGCTGTAGAAAAGTAAAATAACGTTTTTTTTTTTTTTTTTTTTTTCTTGCAGTAATTCCTGTTAGATATTGCAACTGAGAATGACGCGATTTTGACGTCATGAGTTAAAAATGAGTTAGAAATCTAATTAGGTTAAAAGGCTTTGACGTAAAAATGTACTAAATGCAAAGCATTTCGTTGATCGCGCGAGCTAACCTTGGCGATTTTCGAGCAGTATTATATTTGAAGCAGCCATAACGAAAATAAAAGCAACCAATAACAAAAGGAAACGCATTTTTTAAAATCGTCGGAAATTCCAAAGTCGTCAAGAGGTGGAAAATACTAATTAACATCTATTATATAAATGTGAGAGTTTGTTTGTTTGTCCGGGAACTCCTTCCACACCGTTCGACCGCGACTGATCGACTTGAAATTTTGTAAAGATAGGTAAAACGACATAGAATAGTCCGTAATCAACTTTAAAATTCTGAAAATCCAAATGTTCCACGATCTATTCCGATTTTTCAATAATTTTCACCTAAAAAAAACCTTTTTCAATTTCCGATTGTGTAAAATAGTGATCATATAATATACCATCTATATGCTGGCGATCTAATGAAATTAACGTCATTTTTATATGACAAGTTTAAAAATGCATTAGAAATCCTAATTACGTTAACAAGCTTTGGCAAACAATAACACCACAAACGAAATAATAAACTTCCATATTATCAGATTCTGAGGAAAAGTAAAATAATGGAGTTTTTTCCCTTCTTTCACTAATTCTTGTTAGATACTGAAACTGAGAAAGACGCGATTTTGACGTCATGAGTTTAAAAATGAGTTAGAAATCTAATTAGATTAAAAGGCTTTGGCGTAAAAATTTACTAAACTCGAAGCATTTTGTTTATTGCGCGAGCTACTCTTGGCGATTTTTGAGCACTATGATTTTTCAAGCAACCATAATAACGAAAGGAAACGCATTTGTTAAAATCGTCGGAAATTCAAAAGTCGCCACAAGGTGGAAAATTCTAATTAACATAATACATAATATTCGTTATGAGTTTGTTTACGGTCGTCGTATGTATTCCCAAAAATTGTGGGAAATATCGCGAAGTTTTGATGACTTTTGGCGATTTATAGGCATTAGATATACCTTTGTTTTTGGCTGAATTCTAGCAACTTAACAAACCCTTGCACAAAGTTTACATTCATTAGCAAAATAGCTACGAAAAATCTGATGTGTCCAACACATGACTTCCTTGCACGTCCATTAGATCAAAAATATTTTCGACGCACTTCCTCTAAATTTATTTGTTTGAAAGAGATAAAATATCAATAATAGTAAGGTTTAGCAATTGCTAGCCAAATATTTCGATATCGCCAAGCTGAGTTCAATTTGAAAGATTTCCTTCTGACACTTTATTTGGCGATATTTCACCAAAAGCCGACAAACTTGAGATAGTCAGCGAGATTTTGGGGATAGCCAAAGTAGTCAGTGAGCACAGACCTTCAATGAATTGAATGCATCTATACACCTCAATGTATTCAAAGTCATTTGGCTCACCATGTAAATAAATTCTCAGTCGATTGCTGTCAAAAAAGTTATTGAAAACAGTTAGATATTACAATAGTTCTAAATACAAAGTTAAAAAATCTACGGGTTAAAGTTTTAGAGTTATACAAAATAGGAAATAATTTTTGGCCCCAAATTTGGCGATATTTCGGCGAAACTCGTCAATGTCGACGACATTTGGCGAGATTTTAAGCATAAACCAAACAATGACAGATTATCGCCAAATTTGGCGATATTTCGCCAAAACTCGCCAAGAACGATGACAAATGGCGATACTTTGGGCATGGACGAAATGACTGACTATCGCCAAATTTGGCGATATTTCGCCAAAACTCGCCAAGGTCGAGGACAGACGGCGAGATTTTGGGCATGTACCAAACAATGACTGTCTACAGTTGTATTATAATGAAGATGTCCATAGACATTAAGGTACTGAAATTCTTTTCGGTGGTCCTGTAAATAAACTCTCCAGTAGATTGGAACCAAAAATCGAGATGCACAACTAGATGTTACAACATTCTTATATATGAAATTTCATAATAGTTTTTGAGATTTGAGAGTTAAATATGCACACACGTACACCAAAAGTCGCCAAGCGTGGCGACTTTTGGCATAGTTCTTGAGGGAGGCACGTGACCGTGGTCGGACCATTACCTAACTTATGTGGTAGGACGGTATTGTGCTTGAAATGGATGAATGCCCCTAAAATTGCTATTGACCGTAATGTATTGGAAATCTTTTGAGTGTTCCTGTAGCAGAACTATAAATGATAAAGACACTTTTTTTAATAGAGAAATTCATTTTCTAACTCTTTACAGCATATATCACTTCTGAGTCGTTTGAAATAGCCCAATACCTCTAAAAAACGCTTTGATGAATTTCGGCCCATAGAGCGTAATGTATTTCGAATCTTTTGGGCGGTTATGTAGATAAACTATTCAGTCGAATGGAACCGAAAGGGGAGGTGCACAACTAGATGTTACAACATTTCCTAAATATAAAGTTTCAACATTCAACGCCTAACAGTTTTTGAGATATGCGAGTTTAATGAATTTCGGCCCATTGAGTGTAATGTATTTCGAATGTTTTGGGCAGTCCTGTAGATAAACTATCCAGTCGAATGGAACCAAAAGGGGAGGTGCACAACTAGATGTTACAACTATCCAAAATATGAAGTTTCGACATTCTACGCCTAATAGCTTTTGAGTTAGGCGAATTTAATGAATTTGGGCCCATAGAGCGTAATGTATTTCGAATCTTTTGGGCGGTCCTGTACATAAACTATCCATTCGATTGCCACCAAAAGGGGAGGTGCACAACTAGATCATAGAACAATCCTAAATATCAAATCTCAACATTCTACGACCAATAGTTTTTGAGATATGCGAGTTACATACATACGTACGTACGTACGTACAGACGGCATGGAAAAACTGGCCACAGTAGACTCGCCACTGGTCAAAATGAGTTGCAGACGCGTTAATATGATCGTGCATGCTAGCCTACGATGAGATGCATCGAAAAAATTTTTTAAATTCAATTTAGAGGTAGTCAAAATCGGTTTTTATGTCGAAATTTGGCCCCCAAAATTTTTCGGGATCACATTACTTCCTTATACTACGTACAAGGAAGTAAAAATGTGTGAAATACCGATTAGCTAGAAATAACCCCAACATCTCAAATTAACTTTAATATGCTCTGCTGCAAGTGAGAGTAAAATGAGCAAAATAACAATAAAGTAAAAAGGTTTTCCCCATCATGTCGTGTCTAATGTATTAATGCTATAACTTAAACCTAAAAACAGTATGATGTAGAAATAAGATATTTTGAAAGTGAGGAGTTTTCGCTGTAAACCGTCTTTTCTTTTCTTTTACGACACTGAAGTACCTTTTTTATGTCCGTAAGAAACATTTCCGTTTCCTACCGTGCGGAGAACGGGCAGTCAGCTAGTAGTGTTATTAAATCAGATTTTAAAATTCTAATTGGCACATTAAACCATATCATGAAGTTGACCCCTTAATTTCTGTGCTCGATTTAGTAATGTTTGACCATCACCATAAAGAAAGCAAAACAAACCGAAATAATTAAACAGCTAGAGTCGGTGTTGACTAGGAAAACGCTATGAAACTGTAATATCTTGCGAACCGAGTTCATATCCAGGATTACTTTAAATTAGTTTTGTGCTTATTTTGTCTACTAATGCGTTAGTTAAAGGATATTAGTCATTTAAATGGACAAAAAAAATGTATGCAATTTTAACTGTGTTCGTTCCTAATTAGAAACTTCGGTAATTTCTGGCTATACTTTTATGAATAGTTTAAATAATAAGTGAAATAATAAGTGAAATTTTAAAGATACTTAATAAACTTTAAAGATTTAAAGATATGAATAATGCTTGAAGGGGGAGAAGGTACATCAAGATAACTCAAGTAAAAATTTATGAAAATGGCTATTTATATGATATTTTGTCCAGTTTCCCCTAATGATGGAAATGCAACTTTTATTTTAAAAAATAAAGTCATCTTTTAAGTACATCTGGTAAATTTTTCAAGGCAATATTGATAAAATTTAATTTTTCAATAAATTTTTAATATGATGTTCCAAATTGGGAACATTGATTGGCTTGTAAAAGGTTAAAGAACAAATATATCAAGAGCAATTATGAAATGAAGATCTGACACAGGGCCGGTTCTAGATGTTGGACAGTCTGTGTGCAATTATTGTTTGCCAGTTTATTTGTATTTATTACTGGGCCAACAATTCCACTAGACAAAGAATTAAAAAAATATATAGACGTTGTTTGAAAAAAAAAATTTTGTGAAACGACTAAGAAAAAAACGTACTTGGGAAAATTGAATTCAAGGAAACAAACTTAGTCAGGTTTGCAGATATCGGAATATATCTCCCCTACACTCGGAATTTTCGGATTTGTTATAATCAGCTTTATGTTGCAGATGCATTCAGTTCATTTAACCACACTTCATATAACATCCCTGAAAAGTTTTACAGACAACGCCCCGGAAGCGAAATATTTTTGGCTGACTTTATTTTATGCAGCAAACTCAACTATAAGATCATGCATAGTAAACTTTGACAAACCAAATTGAGATCCAAGCACATTTTAAATATTTTATTTTTGCATATTTTGTCTTCTAATGCGTTACTTAAAGGATACTAGTCATTTAAATACGGAAAAAATATTGCCGGGTTACCAACTTAGAACCCATTTCTGACTATACTTTTATATTAGTATCAAAAACAGAATATACTGATGGGTAATTTAATAAATGAAATATTAATAAATGATTTATTTTCAAATTTAAATAGATATACGAATTAAGTTTGACGGGGGTGGGAGGTGTGTCAAGATAGTTCTAAAAATTTATGAAAATGGCTATTTTCATGATTGTTTGTCTAGTTTCTCAATAATGATAGAAATGCAACTTCTATTTAAAAAATCGAGTCATCTTTTAGCACTATCTGCTAGTTTTTTCAAGTCAATACTGTTAAACTATCATTTTTTAATAAATTTTAATTTGACGTTCCCAATTGGGAATATCGGCCTGCAAAAGGTTAAAATGTAGGGAAGTATAAATATGCATTAATATGAGAAATAACTGAAGTAACTTTTCAGTACTGCAGTACAAAGCTATTACGTAGTCGATAGAATGAAAACGATCAGTAGATTTTGGGCGCCCCTTCTTTTGGGCCGCTTGCGTGCTGTGCACGTGCAAACCTTGCACGTATGGCAGAAACGTCCCTGTGATGACCCGACAGCGAAACGTGGGTCAGGGCGCATTCCCGAGAACCATCCCCCTATTGCAATATTTTTACTCTTTTTACTTCCTTGTACGTAGTATAAGGAAGTAATGTGATCCCGAAAAATTTTGGGGCCAAATTTCGACGAAAAAACCGATTTTGACTACCTCTAAATTTAATTAAAAATTTTTTTTCGATGCATCTCATCGTAGGCTAGCATGCACGATCATATTAACGCGTCTGCAACTCATTTTGACCAGCGGCGAGTTTATTGCGGTCAGTTTTTCCATGCCGTCTGTACGTACGTACGTACGTATGTATGTAACTCGCATATCTCAAAAACTATTGGTCGTAGAATGTTGAGATTTGATATTTAGGATTGTTCTATGATCTAGTTGTGCACCTCCCTTTTTGGTCGCAATCAAATGGATAGTTTATGTACAGGACCGCCCAAAAGATTCGAAATACATTACGCTCTATGGGCCGAAATTCATTAAACTCGCATATCTCAAAAACTATTAGGCGTAGAATGTCGAAACTTCATATTTTAGATAGTTATAACATCTAGTTGTGCACCTCCCCTTTTGGTTCCATTCGATTGGATAGTTTATCTACAGGACCTCCCAAAACATTCGCAATACATTACGCTCAATGGGCCGAAATTCATTAAACTCGCATATCTCAAAAACTATGAGGCGTAGAATGTTGAAACTTTATATTTAGGATTGTTGTAACATCTATTTGTGCCACTCCCTTTTCGGTTCGATTCGACTGCATATTTTATCTACAGGGCGGCTCAAAAGATTCTAAATACATTACGCTCTATCGGCCGAAATTCATTTCAGCGTATTTTAGTGGTATTGAGCTACTTCAAACGATTCAAATGTGATATATACGCTGTTAAGAGTTGCAAAATGAATTTCTCCATTAGAAAAAGTGTCTTTATCATTTATAGTTCTGCTACAGGAACACTCAAAAGATTTTCAATACATTACGGTCAATGGCAATTTTAGGGGCATTCATCCATTTCAAGCACAATACCGTCCTACCACGTAAGTTAGGTAATGGTCCGACCACGGTCACGTGCCTCCCTCAAGAACTATGCCAAAAGTCGCCAAGCTTGGCGACTTTTGGTGTACGTGTGTGCATATTTAACTCTCAAATCTCAAAAACTATTATGAAATTTCATGTATAAGATTGTTGTAAGATCTAGTTTTGCATCTCGATTTTTGGTCCAATCTACTGGAAAGTTTATTTACAGGACCACCGAAAAGAATATCATCACTTTAATGTCTATGGACATCTTCAATATTATACAACTGTAGACATTCATTGTACTGTCCATGCCCAAAATCTCGCCGACTGTCGTCGACCTTGGCGAGTTTTGCCGAAATATCGCCAAATTTGGCGATAGTCAGTCATTTGGTCCATGCCCAAAGTATCGCCATTTGTCATCGTTCTTGGCGATTTTTGGCGAAATATCGCCAAATTTGGCGATAATCTGTCATTGTTTGGTCCATGCTTAAAATCTCGCCAAATGTCGTCGACATTGACGAGTTTCGCCGAAATATCGCCAAATTTGGCGCCAAAAATTATTTCTTATTTTGTATAACTCTAACACTTTAATGCGTAGAATTTTGAACTTTTGTATTTAGGACTATTGTAATATCTAACTGTTTTCAATATATTTTTTGACAGCAATCGACTGGGAATTTATTTACAGGGTGAGCCAAATGACTTTAAATACATTGAGGTGTATGGATGCATTCAATTCATTGAAAGTCTGTGGTCAATGACTACTTTGACTATCCCCAAAATCTCGCAAACTATCTCAACTTTGTCAACTTTTGGCGACATATCGCCAAATAAAGTGTCCGAAGGAAATCTTTTAAACTGAACTCAGCTTGGCGATATCGAAATATATGGCTAGAAATCGCTAAACCTTACTATTACTGATATTTATATCTTTCAAACAAATAAGTTTAGAGGAAGTGCGTCGAAAATATTTTTGATTTAATCGACGTGCAAGGAAGTCATGTGTTGGACACATCAGATTTTTTTAATAGATTAAATCAGTACCATATTCATAGTTAAAGAAATGGATCTAGATTGATTCTATTTATTTAGTTGTTGTTGTTCTCGTGTCCATGGATAGACGATTGCACTATATATGGAAATGGTGTCATTACCCCCGAGGGGTTTGGACTTCTGCCCCTTGGTCCCAAGTTTTGAACCAATTCCAGATGAAGGACCAACCACCACCTGAAATCCGCACCCACAGAACTATCATTTGAACATGGAGGGCATTGGAGACAAGACGCATTTTTACGTGCACCAGCTCCCATTAGCATACACGGTCCCACAGTAGTCCAACAGAGAGAGTTCACCCAAGTATTGGAAAAACCGGGTGATACTTCACTTTCCTTGTTCTTACTGGAACGGAGTTTAGTGACTAGACTACTGCGGAACATTATAAATGATTAGAAAGCTGAAATGTGTGGGTAAATAATTAAAATGCCAACTACACCTTTCATGGAATACAGTACTGCCGCGAACTTAACGTGATAGGTGGGACCGAGTGAAAACCGTTTGAGTTGCATTCCCGTAACTCGGGGTATAACTTTGTATATTATATACCAAGAAATTACTTTTAATTTTCGGCTGGTGACTAAAAAAATCTATTTATAAACAAATTTTAATAGAATCTTATACAATATTATAGGGTAAAGGCACCAATTGTTGACACTACCCCAATTATTGACAGTTCTTTCTTCAAAGTTAAAAAGTAAGCGTTTGAGGCCACTTATAAATTCAAACTTAGCACTCAGTCCGTGATTAAGTCAATTTGACTGACAAAACTTCTGGGAAGGTAGAGTCTTATCAATGTCTTGCAGCGGTTCATAAACTAAAGGTTTTACTTAAGAGGTAGGTCTCGATTTCGCCTCTAATAACTATGCAACTTCATGTTTCATTGCTTCCATTTTTTCGGTTATACTTTGTTGCTACGTAATGAAAATGTAGTTCCCAAATCTAAATTTTCGGTTAAGCAACTTTTTTTTAGGGGTATCAATAATTAGTGCTGCAAAACGGTCAATTTACCCAATTATTGACACACCTGTCATTGTGAATTTCACATAAATATGTTCAATGGCATTATTGAGATTGTTTTTGATTCTTAACACAATTATGCTTCCCCCCCCCCTTTTAAAAATAACGAAGGGATCCAATTTTTGACAGGGAGGTATCAGTAATACGTTCACGTTAAGTCAATAATTTCAATGTTAAGAACCAATTATTTTAAACTTAAATATTCAGATAGTGTCAATTCTGACCTAAGTAGGTAGGCATAATGAGAAATGTTAATAAGTATACATTTAGGCTGAAGCAATATTCTGCATATTTGTGAATTGGACAAAACTTATAACTGCTTTGTTCTCGTTTTGAGAACACACTTTACATGTGTGCATTTCTTCTGGCTTTGTGTAATACAGTCTACATGTGCAATATTCTGCATATTTGTGAATTTGACAAAACTTATAACTGCTTTGTCCTCGTTTTCGGAACACAAGTTTACATCTGTGCATTTCTTCTGGCTTTGTGTAATACAGTCTACATGCGAATTTGTTCTCGATTTGAATAACAGACTGCATTTATGGATTCTCTTGTAATTTTTAAAGTAGACATTATTAAAGCAGGCTTGGCTTTTCTAATTAATGGTAGCTAAAAATCGACGGGTTTGCATTTTCCATTTTTAGGTTGGCTTTATCAAGTTGGTTGTTATCAGTTTTCTGCCTAGGAAAATGGCTCCAACAAGCTCTTCTAAACAAAAAGGAAAGGTTCAGTTGAAGGAAGAAAAAAAAGTATGAAGAGGGATGAATATTAGCAGCACTCAGTATTGTGAAGAATAGTGTTCCACTTATAACAGCAGTCAAGAATTATGGGCTACCTATCCTGTATTAATTTAGTTTACAAAGCAGCCTGTAGTCCACAATCAGTCTTAAACCTGGCTCTAAGTATTTCAGCAAAAAGGAAGAACACTTCTGGGAACACTTTTTTTTTTTTTTTTTTTTTTTTTTTTAAGCGAAGGAAATCCAAGCAAGTGTACATTGACGAAATAGCTTTTCCCCTGAATTCTGAATACAAAAAGCCCATAAGGGTAACAAAGAATGCTTACTTCTCTGTAAATAATGAGGAAAAAGAGTGTGTGAATATGATGTTGCTTAGGTTAATTTTAAAATTATGAACTTGCATTGTGACGAATGATTCGAGGTACGGTACACTTGGTTGCAATGAAAGACGAAGACATTAAGATATTAAAACTGTTTATTTAAAAAATATGAGAATGATGGCTAATGGTGGCTCAGCAAAATAAAAGTACACCCTACAAGGATAGTGAAAATAAGCTGGAATGAATTAAACATTACGCCTACACAAAATTACACATTGGCGAGAACAAACACTTGTCCGAGAAAAATAACGCCTGGCAATAAACCCAGAGCAACCATTAAACTTAATCCAGTAAAATTAAAATAATGAAACCACGAACAAAAAATATTAAAGACAAGGCAGGACAACAAAAATTAATTTATACCAACACAATGCCAGTGAAGAGGGAATCAAAAAGGTTCGTTGCGATTGCTAACAGAATCTATTTTTAGTCCAGGTGACCGCAATGAGACGAAATAAATAAGAATAATGCATACTGGGAAAAGGCGAATACACAGATTTAAAAGCCGAAGTGACAGAAAAAATAAAAACAGAAAAATAATTTAGAATACATGATTATGAATAGATTGATTTTAAGATAAAGAAGGTACTTGAGAATTAATAAATTAATATGTGATCTACATCACAGAGTGCTTTACTGCTAATGCTTGGAGTGATTCAGCTCCTTGTGTCCAAGTTCAAAACCGTGCCCGATATCACCCAAAGCGTTCCTGGTTGGAATCTAAAGATGAGAGGATGACTTGTTCTACTCTTTATGAATACCTCTCCAAAACGTTCAAACCTAACTTGAAGGAAAGATTCATTTATAAAGTAACAGTCAATTTCTTCAAAGAATCATCAGGATAACAGGATGAACCTCCGAGAGCAGCTCACTTTTTCGGCTTTAGGCATTTTTTGCTCTCTGAGTGGTCTGCTGTCAAACGAAACCCCCAGATCAGGGATCCGAGCCAGCAGAACAACATAAAATTTAAAAAATGTTAAATTTGCACATGTAAAAATGTTAAGTTTTAATGAGGTACAATGCACATTGAAGATCTCTCTCATTTCATTGTTTAGAAAAGATGCTTAGTGGAGGCAATTAATGAAGACCGTTTGGAAACTTTCAGTGACCAGGAGTTTATCAATGCGCCAACGAGCAGAACGTGATCTACTGGTATCTGTTTATGCAACTGAAAAAACGAATCCCCAATTTCCTATAGAAACCAGTACCTCTGTCATATCATATTCTGAGCATCAAGTCCTCCCTGTTAATAATTCCAAATGAGCTTAATCTGAACCAAAGCCACTGATAGAAATAAAAGACATTATGCTGAGCATTTGTTATGCGTAGTGTAGTGTCTTCGGTGGATTATAAAAATTACCCGAACAGGAAGATAAATAAGAAAATAGAACAGAAATTCAGGTACATTAGAGCGAGTAGAATAAACAGCTGATCAAATTGCAGAAAATAGAGGGAGAAAAGGAAAAAGCAATGTTGCAGTCAAAGTAGAAAAATACCATAGACAAGAAAGCAAGGAAAGCACACGTGAAATCTCAAGCGATGATGAAAAACAAGAAGAGTGGGAACCCCAAGATCAGTCTGATGGAGAGTGAAATTTTAGTTTGAAATTTATCAACCTATCCTGAAATTTTTATTTTAATTATCCATTTATTTATTTTTTGTAATGTTACCTTATTTTATTCAGAATAATATTGTTCAAACTTTTACGACGGTGTTAATATCTTGTTTTTTTCTTAAACTGCCAATAAGTGAATATGCATGTCAATTGTTTCATCCAGTCAATAATAGGGAAAAAATTATTGAATTTCCGCTCATAAAACGGAAATTTTTATTAATTTGACTTAAAAAATGAACGGAATCTGTTGTGCAGATTTTATCCATACAGAAAAACTTTGAAACATAAATATTGCTGTATAGACAGGAAAGGTATTACGAAAATAACTAAAATTTCGTTAAAGTGTCAATAACAGTTACCTTTACCCTACACCTAATTATCACATTAAAATTGTA
This sequence comes from Cheiracanthium punctorium, assembly GCA_038373885.1. NCBI lineage: Eukaryota > Metazoa > Arthropoda > Arachnida > Araneae > Cheiracanthiidae > Cheiracanthium > Cheiracanthium punctorium. The sequence goes on from JAWZYV010002960.1 coordinate 1,381,776, forward strand.
AACCGAAATTATTTTAGAAGTAAACTATACAGACTAATTGACGATAGTTGAAAATCACGTATCTCAGGGCTCGCGTAAGTCGAGGTATTACTATATTTACCGAAATGTCAACCAAACAGGCCTGTATGATTAGACGTCGAAAAAAAATTAAGTGACTGATTATAAAGGTCGACACGCTTGACAACATTTTAAAATTACAGATTTAGAGTACTCCATGTTTTAAATTTGTTCAATTCACTCTGAAAGAAGGAGATTAATTTATTCAAATGAATAAACCTTAAGATTGAATCAGATTCTCAAAAGTTAAAACATAGTAGACCCAGGGAGAAAAAACTTGTTTACAACGCTATTGCAAAATTTTATAACTCATTGCGTCAAGGTCCCTAAACATTTCGACATGGATCCTCAAATTCTGTCTCGATACGCACCCTAAAAAGTACATGAACTGTGAAACTTTCTTACAAAGAATAAATATCTGCAATTTAAATTTTTGAATTCCAATTGCAAAATTTAAGTAATTCACCTTCAGAAAAACGTGGTCAGATTAGTATTATTTTCATTTTGGGAAAAAATAATTCGTGCGGAATCAATTTATATTTAAAGCTTTATTCAACGCATAAGCGCATCATGGAAGGAATGTGCTTCTGTAATTTATATTTCAAAAAATTATACAAAATTTGTAAACATTAAAAACTTTAAGAGAATGCTATGAGAAAAAAAAGAAAAAAATTCTGGGGCGTACTGGAGCCAACAGCAACTAGCCTGTTTATAGGATAGTAAAAATTTGCAAGAATAGAAGCTCCATTGAAAATCTAGAAGTCTTAAGTACTGAGGATAGTTGTCCGAAGTGTGAAGAGGTTTAACCCAAAATATGCTAACTTAATGAGAGCCAAAATATCTTCCCCTTGTAAAAAGATTTAAATGATGTATCATGCACTTCGAAGTTAATCCACAGCAGCTGCTTGTCAGCAACAGAATTAAACGCAGCATAATAGAGAATTTTGTGTTTGAATGTTCAATCACGACATTGAACCATTCAAAGTTTGAAAAAAATTGTTAAACTAAAAAGTCTCCTAGGATTGCGCAAATACCACTGTTAGACTAGTTTAAAAAATGTGATTATGGTACATAAATACAAGTAAACCAATTATGTCATGAGCCAAAAATGTTTTAGATTGTATGTTTCCAAGCTATGTTAAACACCAGCTGTTCTCAACCTTTTAACGTCGCCCCCCCCCTCAACAAAGGCTAACTTACGGGGGACCCTCCCCCCCCTCACATTTTTCATCATACATTCAGTTTTTTTAATCTTTAACAATGAACATTTAGTGGAATTTTCTACAAAATAATGTTATCAGTAAAGTTTGAATGAAGATTTTAAGCGAAAATGGATATATTTTTGAGCAAAAATGAGAATAAATAAGATGGTTTTTAAAAACATGCATCACTACTTGCTGTTTGGTTTTGGTTTGCTGTTTGGTTGTCGTTGGCGCCCCACAGGTTGAGAAACGCTGGTATACACTGAATAAAGCTAAACTTTTTTTTAGTTAAACTCCTCCCATTTAAAAAAAAAAAAAAAAAAAAAAAAAAAAGATTTTGGAACAACTTTTGGGACACTCGAAAATTTTTGCTGGATTCCATGTTTTGGATTTCTTGCTTAATTTTATAAAACTAAATGTTTTTTTTTTCTTTTTCGTTTATTACAGTATGTAATGCAACTTGAAAAAATAAGAATGAGTTTTCATGACTACCAAAAGCAATTTGAATCAGTGTGCCAGTATCTTAATACTAGAACTGCAGATTACCTACGGGAATAGAATTATTTTGATCTCTCGATATAGTTACTAATAGACAAATTGAAGAGCATTTTCAAATAAGGTATTGGCAAAAATATGTAATTTACAAGAATTGAATATATTGAGTATTGCTTGATAATTTAATGAAGTTTTAAAATACTCTAAAAGTATTGCCCACAGTACGAGTAGTTGAAATACCACAACCATTCTAAAGACTCATTGATTAGATATTAAAAAATTATTCCAAATGTGTTTAGTTTCAGGAATTAAAACTAAATATATCTAAAATAAAAAGGATTTATAAAATAATTTTGCGTTCACTTACCCAAAGAATAACTGACTTTAAATCTATGCACGAGAAATTTGCGTTATGCATCTTCGTTTTCTCATTAAAAGTACATTTAAATGGTTAATATAAAACAAGGAGTTGAAATTCTATTTAAAGTACTACAAATTACTCGCATGTATTAAGAGTTAATACAGTAAATACAATACAAAAAAATAATTTTTAGTATTTATTTTCCACACAAACTTGGAACAAACACTATACACAATTTTCTAGAGAATTTCTCATTTCTGCACTTAAACTAAAAAATAAATGCTTTAATGTATTTTTTGTAGGGGGGGGGGGACTTTGAAGCCATAAAAGCCAAGCTTAACACCTCACCTAATTTTAACTGAAAGTAGTCCTCGTTTTCACTTAAGCATTTTATTTTATTCACAGCTCAATGTGCATGAAGCGTTCACAGCATACATAATTCATATGTACAACTAAATGCCGATTTGAACTACATAGAAAACAGCTGCTTAAGTGTTGTGCACCTGCAGTGAGTGATAGGAACCAGCATAAGTAACTATTGGAAAAATATATTTGTAAAATTAACCGTTTCAGATAAGAAATGTAACCCTGCAACAGTTTTCCTTGCAATATTTTGTTTAAAAAAGAAAAGAGCAAACTAAATAATAGCTCTTTAGAGATAACAAAACAGGGTGACCACCCAAGTTTTCATCTTCCTGGGAGACATTAATACAATTAAAAAATTCTATTCCTGTCTGTTCTTTCACCGTTTCAAATTTAAAGAGTATTTTACGGAGAGATCAAAATTTAAGAAGACAGGAGTCTTAAGAATACAAGCTGATATTTCAAAAATTAACAAATCAAGAATGCTGAAATCCCTCCTCTCCAGAACTAGCTCTCAACTCGGGAAGAGTCAAAATTTTTCCCAACTCTTCCTTCTGACAAGCTCAGGTGTCAAAATTGCCCCTATCGCCGTAGTTCTCGTGTTTTAAATCCTGTTTTTTCTTAGAGCTACAGTTCAAGACAGTCTTGAGAAACAACTTTTGGAAGATATTTGAAGATGTAAAAACTGGAGGTAAAAAGATTCAAGAGTAGTGAATTTATCATTTATTGGATATTAGCCTAGTAAAATTCAGAACTTATTGTAGACATGTGTATAAAATTTGAAATGTATATCTGTATAAAAACTCGTTGGTGAATATTTCTTGAATGATTCTCTGTTCAGATCATTATCCAATAAAATACACAGTATTATTCAAGTATAATGTACTCTAATCATGTCAATAGTTTTCGAAATCTTCAAAATAAGCATTAAACTACATACTCAGAAATTAAGAAAAAAAAAGCTCACATCAATAAATTTATCTTTATTTTTTATGAAAAATTCAATTTTATACAAATTTTAGTTTTATGTAGACAAACTTCAAACCAATACATGGCATTTCAAAAATATCTGTCACAACCTTAAAGAGTGGTAGAGTTAAAACCAAGGCAATTTATACTAATTCCATATGTAACAATACACGGCCATAGTTTTCATGCACTTAGTAATTACTTTAAAGATGTTAACACTAACTTCTTTATTTAGTTTTATCCGAAAATCACCATTCGAAATGTATACATTTTTTAATTATCAATTAGAATTCAGTAATGAGAAAAAATATTAAAGTTTTGTAAAGCGTTTTACCTAGAAACAATTGTGCGAGATATGTTTGAAAAACCAAGTTTAAATGATAGAACAATTCGGATTAACACTTATTTTCTGAACAGACAGATTTATATGAACCTTAAAATTTCACATTCAGAAAAACAGAACTATGTATTACTGCTAACATTCATTTATGAATAATATCTGTTCTTCATACATATTAAGTTAATGAAGCTTTACACAAACTCATGCTAAATACAAAATTCCGTACTCATACTAAAGCTATTTACAAACAATGTATTCTGGATATTCCATCAGAAATTGACGTATACATAATATAAATATGTACTATAACCAGGAGCGTAGCCAAGGGGGGGTTAGGGGGGTCATAACCCCCCCATGAGGAATTGCCATACAAAATGTATATTCTTCACTACATTATCACACACACACATATGAGTTGTAGTAGTCGTAACCCCCCCTCCCCCATGAAAAATTTCTGGCTACGCCTCTGACTGTAACGTTAGAAAATTGTACAATAGGGAACATTCACTGAAAAGTAATATTGAACACCTATTATGCTTGTAAGAGATACAAAGTCCACTTAATCCTTAAAAGACTAATTTATTATAATTTTCATTCATGAAACGGGCAACAGAGGTTTAAAAAGAAAATTTTCTTTGTAAAATTCTGTAAAATTAAACACACATGAATTATAAAGACTACAACAAAAACTTCAATTTTATTTGCTTTATGTTTATGAAACTTAATTGGGTTTCCAAAAGGCAACAAGTCATTTAAGGGTTAAGGTAATCTCATTTAAGGTAAAGTATTAAACACCTATTCTCTTTGATTTTAAATTTACATACAAGACCCCTTGAGATAATCGCATCTAAGGGGACTGACATACAGACATTAAAATTCATTAGATATAATCAAAGCTGTTACCACAATGCACATATGTCTCCAATAGACAAACATAATCATTCTTCATACACACTAACACATTACAAACAAAACTCAAGGGAAGTAATCTATTTAGATAATTATATTGTTTAAAGTCGTGGCCCCGACTTATTTTTAATTATGCAATTTAAGGTATTCAAAATGTTTAATACAAATACAATATATACTTAAAATTTGATATCTCAATAAGTATTTATTACAGTAATTTATAGATAAGTAAATAATTTGCAAGCATCAAAAAATCTTTCAACCGATTCATTCAGATGATTCTATTTAACAAATAGTAATACTGTTATTCCATTAAGGGATACGTTTCTTTTAAAAGGCTATCTTGCAACCCAATGTAATGTATGCATACTTTACATTGGGACATTCTTTAACAATGTCATAGTTTCAATAGGAGCTTTGTTTAAAAGGAATTTGGTATTTTGACAGGAATTGCAGAAAAAAGAAACATGCATCTATCATAGAACAACAGTATATTATCAATAAAACATTTTAAAACTCCTTTGCAAAATTCTACATTACGAGACATACGGGAAATTACACCATGGTAAAACTCTGTATAACTAGGTACTTTTTATGCAGGACTGAAATTTGATTTTTTTCTTCTTTTTTAAACCAAAGCAAATTTTTAATTTTCTTACACTCAGAACCTGCTAACGATTCAACGAATACTTACTTCAGAAATTTATGTATTATGTTATGATTAAATTGAAACTATTAAAGATAGAACCTATTGATGAAAATAAATCAATGCCCAAGTGGATTAAAATGGACATTTATTTTTAACTTTGGCAATACACTCCCTCTCCCACCCCACCTCAAAAATAACGGACATTTAATGCAAAATATTAATGACTAAAATTACAAATGAAAATGTAATTTTTAAAACTTATTTAGGATGCCAAATACTGACAAATTTAGAGATTTATAGAAAACTTAGTTCGACCGACAGGTAATTTAAAAGTGCTCTTATGAATACTTTTTTTTTTTTCTTTTTTTTTTTTACACCGTAAAGTCTATAAATCAAGATATTAACTAGCGATTATCGTAATATACCCCTTGGCAAAAGAAGCCTGGCGAAGAGCGTCATAAAAGAGACCGTAGTCTCATGCGAGTTAGATGTCTCTCGCTTCCCGACTTCTAATCGAAGCTTAAAATTCTGGAAAAATCTTTGAAAAAGAGGTTTAAAAATAACCGCGGAAAGATTAGCATACTCCGATATTTATAGTAGACACAAACTCAATATAACAGATTAAAGTAACGAGATATAAAGTTCCTATGAGAAATATACGGTAACTACCAAAATACTTTAGCACACAAAATTAAACTTATTAATTATTAATTTCCTTCGAAAAGAAGTCTGGTGAGCAGTGTTGCCACTATGGCCATCTCGTGACTGCACTGTGAGCCAGACTGACAGCCAAAAACAAAAGATAACAACTCGTAAGTTTAATAGCAGATATTCAAATTTGGATATCTTTAAAAATTGAAGATATTTTTCTATTCCTTCGATTAACTATAACAAGATTTACATAATACCTTTACTTAGACTATTTGCACACATAACGCTATAGTAAAGTAAATATATATAGAGTATTTTCATTTCATTCATTAATTATACATAATTCACTTCGACTTATAAACGCTTATGATAGCAATTAGAGGCAAATTTAGAGATTTATAAAATACTTAGTTTGACAGATTTTGAAGTGCTCTTATGCATATGAGAAGTATTTTTCATACTGCAGAGTGCATTAATTAAGCTATCCAATTGCGATTATCGCATATGTACATAAAATTATTTCCTTTGTCTTCAATTGTGGGCACCATGTCTGAAAGGGTTCGAAAAGTTCATTTAGTGGTAAAGTTTCCGAAATTTAAAGATACCCTTCTTGCTAATGAACTTTCGTTAGCATTTTCAAACTTCCACTTCTATAAGCAGCGATGTTCAATCTATTTTATTAGACCCGTTAAAATTTGATTTTTCAAGAAATTTTATTTCTAAAAAATGTCAGTATATTAATCAACTATCTTTAAAACTATATGCATTTATTCATTTACTATAAGCTTAGAAACATTTTCCAATAAATAAAATAATTGTTACTAACATTGAAGAACTAGCAGATTACCAGATTTTTGCCTTATTCAACGAAACCTTCCGAGAACACTTCTTTTGTCCTGTTTTCATTGCTTATAGAGGGGCTTAGACACTTCTGATTTACAGAATTTTGTGCCAACCCCAAATCCAGACTATATTGCGGTAGTACCTGCCAAGGGTGTTAATTTCTACTAGACTCCCGATTAATTCATTTCTGCCTCATTCAGGAACCGATAGATGGCAGTACTATCGAGAGAGGACATTTGTTAAAATTTGAAAATAAATGGCTTTAAACATATTTGGATTGAAACCAATTCTATTAAAAAGGATTATTTTTGATAGCAATTTATTTCTAATAAACATTTTTCCTACTTAACAAAAATTTATGCTTTTGGGAATCCCTAGTTATCAATTAAATCAAAACTAATTTTTCTCCATCATTATATCTAACAAATAAAATATAGCTTCACTTCCATTAAACTCACGCATAACCTTAAAGAAAGTTTTGCGTGTTTAAACGACTCGAACTGAAAAATCAATGCCTAAATTAGCAGAAGTAAACTACATATTTTTTTCTACAAAAATAAGCTATATTTAGGCATCAGAATATTAAATTCAACAAGTATTTATTTTGAGAATTATTTAAATTGATATAAAGGAGCTCTATGTAATACGTTACTACGTATTTCTTCTGCTTCATTTGGCACACTTGAGCTGTCTAGAGCAGTATTCCCAAAAGGCTATGCCCACGTAATACGTGAACTTGCTAGAGGAAGACGAATTTTTCATTTGTTACATATACTCACCCCCCGTCTATATGAAGCAGCATGTCCAGAACAGAAACATCTGTTTTCTACTGTTCAGATGATGACCAACAAGGACCATCTGCCCAAAGAATTTGGACCATTTATCTGATAAATCTAAGAAAATCTGCCACAAATTAAATTATTTGATGTCGACATCCATTTAAGACAGCTTTTCTACAGTTATTTGTACACTTCAATATAGTAAAAGACCCAGTAGAACCAGAAAACATTGCTCAGAGTGTGCAGTCCAATGTCTAAAATCCTTAAATCTTCATTCAGAATGAAAAAGCTAAACCTAATCTTCAAAATTATAAGACACCAACCTTACCAGGCATATGAACTTTCGCCTACAAACCAATTTTTTCAAAGCTTTCCATGTAAGAACCATCTTTAATAACCGGTCTTATGGGCTACCTCTCATTATTTGAAAAGGTTTCGAAATTTTATCTCGCTTTAAAGCACATTATAATCAAACATAAGTTTCCTATTGCTCATTGTTAAATACAAGGTTACAGAAAGATATAATTGTTGAATCTGCTGTAATTTCTACAGCCTTCCCTCACCATCTCTAAGGGCGATCGCAAGGAACGGAGGTTCCTTCCTCTAATCATCAAAATAGCTAGCAAATTCAATGCACAATAACCGCTGGGATGAGGACAGTAGCAAGACTTCAAATCATTTACCCCATATCTCTGCGTAGAACACGCACTTTTAACTTAAAAAAATTACTTCATTTTTTCGTGCGAGTGTTGTACACCGAATATAAAATGCATAACAAAATAAATTTCTTTTTATATCCTGAATTTTTACTGAGAAGTGTTGTACTCCAGAGCGTGTTATACGTGGGGATATACGGTAATATTTTGTCACCCACCCAGTCTTCCCATTTTAAAGCCTCTCGCACAATAATGCGTTGTGTCCATCCCTCCTTCTGAAAAAGTATTACCATATTTGGATTTCTTCGACTATACTTATCAAAATCCTAACAAACGTCCATCTCCCGAAACTTAACAAGACTTTAAAGGCACATTAAAACAAATCTAAGATGATCGGTTAACTTCATCACCTTTCAAATAATGACCGATTCTACTCACAGCTATCTCAGTACAAACCACTGGCAAAAGTTCATTTTTAGCAGTCAGTCACGCAACCGACGAAACTTTGAGTCAAAAAAAAAAAAATAAATAAAAATAAATAAATAAATCAACACCAAAACATCGGTAAAATGAAAAGCAATTTAAATTAAATCTTACCTTCAATCTTAATTTTTATCGTAATAATGAGGTAGGTTAACGTAACCCACACTGAAATTGGCTTAAAAAAATTCCCATGGCAAAAGGGAAATTAGACCATAGACTACTGAGAGCTAAAGTTTAGTGTGCACAACACATACTAGAAGAGTTGACACTTACATCGAAGTAAATTGACCTTCAACAGCTTAATAAGTTTTGTGCTGAAAAGTAAATACATGTTTAAATTAAATTACAATACTTGAGTTATATTGTCTTTGATTTTACCTAGCGTATTCAGCGAAATAAGACATGGACACCGATATTATTTTTTTAACCCCTTTCAGGTTAAATTACGAGTCTAGCTCGTCCTTGGCTTTTCATGCCATGCAGCACAATGAGGAGCTATTCGTCATATAGTCTTGAAATTTTGCAGAATACAATGAACCACTTTTGTAAAAGTAATTTTCATTTTAAAATATAGCAACATTCCTAAGTTTTACACTCTAGTTTAATACTAATTTTTAAAAGTATAAAAGTGGCCGATTGTATTGCGAAAGGTTGGAGACTGGTCATGCTACTAAAATTACCGCTGAATACGATAGTAAATTTGGTTTTAAAAAATTCTAGCATAGTGAATCGATAGCACTTTTGATATTGTAGATCCCATCACATATTGTTGACCTTTGCACAAGTCACTGTCAAATTGTTAATCAATGGGATCACATTACCATTATATCCATATCAATAACAATTTCAATCAACAATGTTTAAAAATTATAAAATGAAACAAGTTTTTTTTAATGCAAATTAAATGCACCATTTTCGATCATTTAATATTATCGGAAGTGTTTTGAAAAGGTCCTTGTGATGTATTATGTTACCAACCTATATATTCACATTTTGTTTTCTAAAGCTAAAAATCGTATTGTTCAATAAATAATCCATTTTCTAAAGTGTTTAATATTAACCCAAAACTATAAAAGATCTGAGAGAAAGAGACTAAGGAGTGTCAGTTTCGATTACTACATACACTGTCAGCATTTTCAAGAAAACTAGAAATAGTGGTACTTTATGATCAGATCCCAATATTACTCTTAATTCATTCGTTTGGCTTAATTTTTCAAATTTTGCAGCTTAGCAGATAGCTACGGATTTATTATGAACGTGAAAATTAAAAACTATTCGGAATTTACAGGTTTAGAGATAAGCTTCTACCGTTTTAATGCCAGCCTTAAAATCGCTCAGGAGAATGTTTCAGTAAAATTCCACTGTAGCTCACTTATTTTAATATTTATTTTTACTTTCTTGGACTATCTTATAAACACTACATAAAAATATTAAAATAAATTATTGCCGTTATACTAGGTTCGATTTAAAATTAGAACATTTGAATTTACATCTCTTTCATGCAAGAGTATCGAAATTTAAGAAATCTTGAATGTAATCTGATAACATTCGTTTATAAAACTTTATTAACAGTTATGACACGAGTTTGTTTTTGACAACTTTTCTTCTGCACATTGCATGAGAAATTAAATTCGGAAAACTGGAGTTTTAAAAGCCGAAGAACCTTTCTTTTAACCAGGAAAGATTTGTTAACTCGTGTATCGTAGTTATTGTAGTATTGTTATGCTTCCGAATTCTATAAATTTAAACCCTCGTAATAAATAGGCAAGTTTAAAAATTAATTTATTTTTTAACTGAATGAATCTACTAAAGTCGAATGTCAGACTTCCCGAGTGAAAATTTTTCAACCTGCATACAATATGAAAAGGCTATTTCTTTTTTCCGCAATGATAGTACTAAACGTTTCTGCAGAGTGGAAATGTCGTACACTTACAGCACAATGCGGCATTGAAAGCGAAAACGATACGTCAGTAAAACATCGTATGTTTTAATTTTGTAATTAAACTTTATATTCATAACATTTAAAATATATGTAATAAAAGCAATATTCAACGTCATTTCAAGAAACAGGTAAGATGGGGGATGGCTAACATTTCAAATGAGGCCTCGAATGCATGTTTACCTTCAATAAATCATTTGTTTTCAATTATTTCTCCCAACTCATTTGTTTTGTCCCTTATTTCTATGCCAGGATTCAGCTATTGGTTAATTATTCAAATGCATCCACATGAAGTTGTAGAGATTGCTTTCCAATTGAGGTACCACACATTAGGATAATATAGCACTTAATAATCAGATAAATATGGGTAATGATTGAGTCACTGAAAAATGACATAGCTTAGTAAAATATTAAGTGCGCAAAGATTTGTTTTGTTTTCATCATTATATCCAACTATATTTGATTGCAAAAAGGCTCACTACAATTGACATGTTAACATAGGCAGTCTATTCTGGTGTGCACTGTATACGGGCGGCTTAAATTTACTCACTGCTTTTGCTTAATACTATGGTACTGTATTACTAAGGAAACATTAAATCCGACTTTAAAATTTTACTACGCCTATTCTGTTTCTGAAGACTGGTTGGTATAACATAAATGCATAATTAAATTTTCCTGCATTTTAATAGCAAGAATATAGTTAAACCTGCTCACAAATAAAGCACAATTTTTTTTCCTAGTAATAATTTTTCTATGCGAGTTCTCTTTCTTAAAAATGGTACAAAAAGTATGACTTTGTATTTATTGGATAGGGGTGGTTAAAGAGCATCTTTACACAGGAGACCAGTATCTTGAATTGCGGTGCGTCGCAAGTTTTTATCTAAATGTTTCAAGAAGGACTTAACTAGAATCCAAAATGTTTACACAAATGCACTAAAGATTTACAGTGAATATTTCATTGACAATTTTTTAAAAACTCATAATGCAAGTAGGCTATCCTTTATCCGTGAACCCAGCTTTGAATGAAATATTTTTGTTCTAGTATAACGCTTTTTTCAAAAACTAGGAAGAGATTCGTTTTCTTGAATACACGTACTATTTAAAAATTGGACGTTCCCTCCTTGAGGAGGAAAAATGCCTTAAAATTAATAAATAACGATTGATGGAGGAAAATGACTAACTTAACCAGTCAGTAAACGTGCATGAAATACTTCAGATATTAAGGTCGCATAAATTGTACGTTAGTTCAATTCCGTAGAATGGAAGTACAAAAAATAAACATAAGCTGAACAAATTTCTCGTCTGTGGACCCTGAGTCATTGAGCCATTACTGGCAAATGAACAAACGTAGCCTTGCCAACGCTGAATCTTATATCCGAACTACATTCTCCTCCGCCTTTTAATATTAAAAGAATTATTTGCAATAAAATGAAAAGGCAAAAGCATCTTATGTTAATGCAGCTGCTGAGATGAAATTCCTGGATTGAAAAACAAAATCCATTTTCGAATTATCCGTCTCGATTTATTGGTGCACCAATAAATCTAGACTGTGCATTGACAACTAAACATGATTGCAGAAACATTTACATAGAGTAGGTGCTGGCCTTTGTGCCACTAGGGTGATATGGATTGCGAAGATCTCATCAACTGCTCTAGTTCGAAGTTTATTTATGAAAATTAGAGGTAAATTTTACACTTACTTTTTTATTGGCATATTTGAGTTGTTCGTCGATTAATATCCGAATTGCTACAGACACGCGTTGGATAAAACTAAATTTCGAGAACTATAGAAGTTACTTAGGGAACGCGTTCCCAATTTTTTAGATCATGGCAATATTTCGAAAAAGTACTATGCACATATTGTGGTTCCTTATAAAGTAAATCACTTCAACATGCCACTCATCAAGTCCCAAACTAAGGAAACTTTAACGGGCAGGTTGACTTGCGCAGACTAGCGGCTCATTTAATTGTTTTACCACGTATCAAGAATGCTCTTAACATGAAATTTAATTCTCTTAGTTAGATATTGGTTAGGAATGTTAATTTTGTAACATTATCCATAAACTAGTACAATAAGTTTAATATACTTTAAACATACTACTAACTATGCTACAAACAACATGCACTACTAAACTAATTATTACTATCAGAATTTTAAACTACATTTAACAGAATGGGTGATCAAATCCATTCCGCTTTTAAACTAATCTTAAAATTTAACCTAAAGATTAGTAGTTAATATTAAAGAGTTACAATACAAAATTAAATTTCACGTTAAGAGGAGATTAACATTGGTAAATTTAGCCCATCTGAAAAATTTTGACCAAAAAAATTGGGAAAATTAAGTGCTTTGCAAAAGAAAGGGCTCAAAAAGTACGTTTTTCACGTTAGACATCCCTCCTCCTTTTTTTTCAGATAATCCCAATTTCATGCACATGCATAGAATGATTAAAGTAGTCATTTTCCCTCTCTCAACGGTTAATCCAATTTTTATCCATTTCCCCCCCCCCACCTCAAGAAATAAAAACATCCAATTTTTTAATAATACGTTTATTTCAAGAAAACTCATTTCTTCTTAGTTAAGGAAAAAGGAGTGTCAAAGAACACTAAGGTTTACCCGAAAACAAGGCAATGGATGAAAGATGGCACTTTAGCATGATAAACGAGCTTTAACTGTCGAATGCAAACTTTCAGTATAAATTTTGTGTTTTTTCATACGCATTTCGGATTCTAGTTAAAAAATCCTGAAAAGCATTTAGACACTTGTGATCCGAAGCAGGTCAATATACTTTGTCTCCTATGTAAAGTTGCTCTTTAGCAAACTCCGTCCAGTAAATTTAAAGTCATGAATAGTACGAAAATTTTATTCAAGAAAGAAACCAAGAAAATTTTATTAGAAAAAATCGTTGTGTGCTTTATTTTTGAGCAAGTTCAACTAATTAATTTCAACTGAGAAATTTGTTCTGCTTATCTTTATTTCGTGTAGTTCCACTCTACAGGAATGAACTTGCCTACAATTTATGTCACCTTAATGATCGAAATATTTCATGCACATGCATAGAATGCTTAAGGTAGTCATTTTCCTCCCTCAATGGTTGTCTACTAATTTTGAGGCATTTTCCCCCCCTCAAGATGGAAATGTAATTTTAAACAATAGAACGTGCATTCAAGAAAACTAGTCTCTTCCCAGTTATTCAAAAGAGTTATGTCAGAACAGGAAGGTTTCACTCAAGACTGGGTACACAGATAAAGGATTGCACACTAGCATTATAAAAGATTTTTCTTTGTCGATGAAATTCACTGTAAATCTAGTGTATTTTTGGGCACATTTTGGATTCTAGTTGAAATGTCCTTGAAACATTTAGATAAATACCTGCGACGCACCGCAATTCAAGATACTTGGTCGCCTGTATCAAGTTGTTCTTTATCCACCCCTATCCAATAAATACAAAGTCACAAATAGTACAAAAAGTTTATCTAAGAAAGACAACTCGCAGAAAGATTATTACTAGGAAAAGCTTGTGCTTTATTTGTGAGCAGGCTTATTCTATTCATGCTATCAAAGTACAGGAAAATTTAACTATCATTTACGTTATAATAACCAGTCTTCAGAAACAGAATAGCAGTAGTAAAATTTAAAAAGTTCAGTCTTAATAAGTTTCTTTAGTAATGCAGTACCACAACACAAACTACTACAAAAGTGAGTAAATTTAAGCCGCATGCATACAGTGCACACCAGAACCGCCTCTGCTTGTCTTAGTTAACATGCGAATTGTAGTGAGTGTATTTTAAATAGAATGCAATTTCGGATAATGCTCCAAATAAAACTTTACACAATATTTTACTAAGCTATGCTGTTTTTCAGTGACTGGATCATTATCCAAATCAAATTATTAACGTGCTGTTTTATCCGAATGTGTGGTACCTCAGTCGGACAGCGATCTCTTCAACCTCATACAAATGCATTTTAATGATGGACAAATAGCTAAATCCTGGCACAGAAATAAGAAACCAAACAGATGAAGTCTGGAGAAACCATTGAAAAAAATAGACTTATTGGAGGTAAACGTTCATTCGAGGCTTCATTTGAAATATTAGACATTCCCCCATCTTCCACGTTTCTTAAAAACAACAGATATTGCTTTTATTACATACATTGTAAACATCCTTCATAAAGTTGTACTACCAATTAAAATGTGTGTTTTAAAAAGTATCTTTCAGCTTCCAATACTTCATTATATAGTAAATGTGATGATCAAAATATGGCACCTTCAGGGAATAGCTAAGAGGTGGGCGGCCCATGGAGGCATGAACACACCCGGAAATTTTAGATTTAATTTGATGTCAATAAATTTAGCGTTTTTGTAACTTACGAATTTCTACCATTTTCACTTTTTAAGCACTTTCCCACCCACCCAAAAAATCCTTGCTATGTTCCTGGTCATTATTTTACCAAAATTCATAATTTAGTAACGTTTACATTTTTTAGTGTGTTTTAATTAGATTTGTTGCCAAGCGAATGCTCTCGGGAATAAGTCTGTCAAATACAGTCAGCATAGTTAAGTTTTCTGGAATACACACAATTCTCCAATCTGACAATGTCGTAGTTACATAACCCAATAATTACTGGGGAAATATGCGTCTGGAGTAAATTATGCACTTGAGCCAAAAGTATTCAATAGCAATAACTTCTGAAGCAACTGCGGCTACCGAAAATAAGCTAAAAATTGCGTTGAGATTGCACACTTATTTTTTAAATGAAAAAATCTTCCTGCTAAACTAAGCAAACATCTTTTTAGAAGAAAGTTGATCAGTCAGCATATGATACGCAACTGTTTTAATGCTGAAGTTTGAATGTAAAAGTTTTAAATTACAGAATACTGGTAAGCTTGATGAGTATTATTCAACACTGTCTAGGGAACCACCCTCCCCGATTACCACTAAAACTTCCTGATCGGCAAGTCCCAAGGTCCACGTGTAGCACAAATTTAGAGTACTTCTATTAAGTTAAGAGATCGATGAGATAATATTTTCTATACTACCACATTGAAAAAGGAACTGACGTATAAAAGTTAAGAAAACGTTGCGGATCACCGAATCTGTATTAGATCCAAAAATGGTAGATGGAAACTATTGATGTTGAGGGAGGCCAAGTTTTAAAATATGCATTGTTTTTGCACCTAAATTTTCTATTAATACAAGATTTTACTGTTAAATCTAAATTTATGATTTTTATAAACATCAGCGATTTTTTAAAAGCCTAAATCACGATATTGTCAATTATGACAAACCATCATATTGTCGTCAGTTAACTTGTGTTCAAAAATACATCACTAGTTATGGCCTATTAAAAGTTTTAGAAATTTTTACTTTGGTATTCTGAATTTAGAAAAAAGCCTTTTCAAAAGAAAATAACCCAATAAGACGTGAGCCAAGTTTAATAGAATTCTCTATGGTACATTTAATGATTAATACAGCATTAGGATTTTTTATTCTGGCAATTAATCTTTCTGTGCTTTAAGTTTTATTTTATACTATTAGTTCAAGACGAACAGTTTTTGGGGATAAAAAGGTGGAAATTGACCATGCATAGTAGAAAATTAGTTTATTATGAGAAATTTAATATACTGGATTGTGTTTCTACATAAAATTGAGTTATTTTCAAGTTTCTTAATAAAAGCTGCGAGTTCTTTATTTTCAATACACAATTTTAACAAACAGAAATTTAACTCCTCGGCAATTTTACTACACAGAAGTCTACCCTCCCCTTGCAAGAATAACGAATAAATATGTTTTAGTGAATTCGTTGAAGTATTGAAACAGAAAAATATATGGACTATATTCCGTATACGGTGCCTTGTTTACATGTCAATGGTTTGTTTACAAATCATTGGCGAACAATCTGACGCGAGAGTGAGCGATGCACCGCCAACTGCCGGTGGTAGTTGTGACTGGCAACCATAAAGAATACGTGTTTCGTCAGGTTTGGGAATTTGAAATTGTTTGCGTTATTGATGGAAGGGAATGAAATGTGTTATGTTAATATAAGAAAAGAATTTGTGGGTGTTTGTTAGAAATATAGTACGTTATAAGCCGGTGGGTGTTGGGGACATTTCTGAGCGGTTATTTACCAAAAAAATAGAGGTAAGTGTTCTTTTTAACGAATCTTTCGATGTTTAAGGTTTTTAATGTGAATTTTAAATTGATATTTGAAGTGTTTATGTTTTCGTAAGTGCTATTTACGTGCTATTCTAATCATACTGACTTTATAAGAGGTGTACAACTAGGTTGTTTAATCCACCGATGTTTTTTTGAGTTGAAAACGGGCCAGTGTTTGCCCAGTTTACATTAGCTGTACAACTAGGTTGCTTAGTTCACTGTTGTTGTTTTTTTTTAGTTAAAAACGGTCCACTGGTTGCGTAGTTTACATAGCTGTACAACTAGGTTGCTGAATCCACTGAGGTTTTTTTAGTTAAAAACGGGCCACTGGTTGCCTAGTTTAGATAGCTGTACAGCTAGGTTGCTGAATCCACTGAGGTTTTTTTAGTTAAAAACGGGCCACTGGTTGCCTAGTTTAGATAGCTGTACAGCTAGGTTGCTGAATCCACTGAGGTTTTTTTAGTTAAAAACGGGCCACTGGTTGCCTAGTTTAGATAGCTGTACAACTAGGTTGCTGAATCCACTGGGGTTTTTTTAGTTAAAAACGGACCACTGGTTGCCTAGAATGACTAGTAAACATGGCGACAGTCGCTGGAGCTTGGCGGTCGCCAAGCTCCAGCGACTGTCGCCATGTTTACATGGGGTGGGCACCGGCTTGTATGATTTTACCAAATATATTTAAACTCAATTTTTACATAGTCTTTGTTAAGTTAACTCTAACAGCACAGAAATAAGAAAATTACTCTACAATAAATCGCATTAAGTTTTTCATTACTCTAATACTCTACTGTTTAAATTTTGTAATGCTTCACTTAAATTACCTTATTGAAGTTAAATACTGTTATTTATAAAAACATTCTTGGTGTACTTAGACTATTGTTATCCTCATCCTCTGAGGAGGTACCTCCACGTCTTCTATTTTCAATTTACTTTTATTTCCAATAGCTAAGTCGCATAAAAATCAATACATACCTTTTCAATGAAATGATTTGAA
This sequence comes from Cheiracanthium punctorium, assembly GCA_038373885.1. Classification (NCBI taxonomy): domain Eukaryota; kingdom Metazoa; phylum Arthropoda; class Arachnida; order Araneae; family Cheiracanthiidae; genus Cheiracanthium; species Cheiracanthium punctorium. Next base: position 1,399,625 of record JAWZYV010002960.1, read on the forward strand.
AGTAACTTTCCTGTTCGGCTTTCGCCAGCGTACTTGTCTCATCGTCAGTTCACTAGTGCGGGCAATGAACCATCTGAAAAACTTTGAAAGCCGTTACACTTTTCAAAATCTTAAAATACTATACTGTAATCTAAATAGACTAATGCATGCAGAAACTGGAATATGTTTTGTTACTATACAGCACCCTAAATCTTATTACGAAAGGCACTAGTCTTTCTTTGAATTTATCTTGGTAGTGACCAATAAAGACTCGCCGATTGTAGCAGACCGAGGGGAGAATATGAAACAGAATGAGTAAACGTATGAGCAAAGGACATCTAAATACACAGAAGTACTAACATGTGAAAATACAATTTTGTGCTCTAAATAGCCGTCATGACAAAACTGATATTTGTCATCCGATATTTTCTTCAAGTGCCGTAAAGAATAGTAACCGAGCCCGGAATAGCAAACATTTAATTTCAAAAGTTCGAGAAGAGCCTCTCTTAAAATATCTATAGAAAGAAATAAAGTCCGTGATACTTAAAAAAACCTAGATGTGAAATAAAGTTTTGGTACTATTTTAACTAGATGGAAGGAGGGGCTATTTGGGGTGTTGCAATATTCCAAGTCGTCACCCAGATATTCCAACACGGAATAGCAGGTCGTCACCCGCATTCCCACACGGTTAGCCCCCCCCCTCCCCCATTTAAATATATACTTAACAACCAAAGTTGGTTAAGCCAAAAATCGATATCGGACTTATTTCTTCCCAATAAGATAGTTTACAATTATAGCACTGAAATTTGCTAAATGCAAAATTAGAGATGAGATGCTTCATATTTGATAGTAGCATTCTCTTAGCAACTTTAATCGGTCGATTAAAGTAAAAAAATTCATGTACAAGATGTGTACTTATCTAGAACAATTCCCGAAATTTATGACAGTTGTCAATATATCATTGTAGCATTCACTCTTTGTTAATTTCTAATAGAAATTAAAGTGATTGAGAATTGAAATTAGGGATTACGGCCGATTATGTACTCGAGGGATCTAGGCCGAGGGGGAGGGGGAGGGGGTGCCCTCCATGGGGTTTTAAAAGGTCCTAACCCGGAGAAACCATGGAATACTCCGAACGGCTAAATGGCGGAAGCGACCTGGGTTTGAACCAGGCACATTTCGTCTTCCAGTTAACAGTGCTTATGCACTCTGCCACTGATGGGTCAAAAAGGGAGAATAGGTGAAATATGACATTTCAAAGATTACGCATAGGTGGGGCGTATTTTTCTTTTGTTTGCTTTCCAAAATATATAGTTTTCGTACTACAATCGGCAAGTAAGAAGCACAGATAGAGAAACCTTTTTTGAAGATATTTAATAAAGTCATTACTACGGGGCACAGTGGAATCTAATTATGAATACAATTATTGAACTTTCTTATAAACATAACCGATGCTATTATAATATTTAATCAGAATAATTTAATAAGAATTAATTTTCTATTATAATATTTAGAAATTAACTGCGAGAAATAAGAATAACTAGTTTCTTATTTGCATTTACAATATTTTGTAGTATTTGGAGTGAAAAGAGGAATGAAGTATCCTATACCTACTACTGCCAGTTTCTCTGTGATGTGTAATTTGAGTTTGATAAGCTAATCGAGAAGCTCGACGAATATCAAACTACATATTTTATTAGCATAACTCTGGAATTTATTTCAATCAGTTTTAAGAGGATCATTATCTCAGACTACAAATAGGCAAAAAATTGCGACAGCTTCCAAATAGCTATCAACCCAACCATACAGCTTAACTTAGCGAATGTAGAGACTTACCTTAATCTGAAGACCGTACACAGCTCAACATACCAAAAATCTTTTAGTTGAAAGACAATAAGATCTGGTTATAACCATGATTGAGAACATGCCTGATGCCATTTTAAACCCAATATAAAATTCGGTGGATCAGAGCTACCACTTCAAAGTCCTCAGTAAAAGCTTTTGTTAAAATAAAACAAGTCGGTTAACTCCCTGAAGACTACAAAACCCTCCGTGGTCCTTTTTTCATGAATAATTCAGTAAATCAAACAATGTAATGCACATTCATTCCAAACTCGCCAACTAATGGATCTTTTCAAACAAGAAATTTCAAGCGGCTATTGGAAAATTTGCGGGATCCACTGAAAATCCTCAACCAGTAGTTCCACACTTCAGAACTTTTCGTTGGTTTGAAGTGCAAGCTATCTTTAGGACGAAAGTTGCATACAAAAATTAACACATTTCGTGACCTCTATATGGGGAAAATTATTCTAGACGATCAAGTATGCCAACTGAAACAAATCTCATGCACTCGTTTAGAAATAACAGCATACAAGATTAATTATTAAAACCACTTTCCAGTATTTTTTAGTGAGATTGCCGTTAAAATAAAACATTCGTTGAAATTTTATGCAAAAACACAAACAGTTATATAAAGTGCAATTCTCAATTTTATTTCAAAATACCAATTTTTAGCTTTTTAAAGCAACTTAAATTTTAGAAAGCAGCCTTTGAAACATCAGGAAGCTGTTACTATGATACGATGAATTAAAGTGCACTTTATTTGGCTTAATGTTTCACTTATTCACTTTACGTAATACTGTTCAAATATATAATGAAATTTAATTTATCCTTTTAAAATGGAAATCTTAAAAAAGTGACATTCAATTAAATTTCAAGTTCACATTCGTTGTCAATAGTGAGCGAACGCTACTTGCATTTTCATAGAGTTGCATGTTTATTTAAAAAAAAAAAAAAAAAAAAAAAAAAAAAAGTTATTTTGCACTTAGTTTACATTTACAACAGAAGTTATTTAATCTATCCAGTAACCAGCATTAAACCATGGTATGTTGAAACACTTCATGAAATTAGAAAAACAGTTACTCAGCATTCGTTTTCACATGCAAATTTCAAGATTGCCCATAACTTTGAAATCAAGAAAACTGAACGTAAGTCGATAGTATTGGAATACTGCATTTAGATTGGTAAAATTAAATGTGAAATTGTACCTTCAAGGTACAACATTTTTGTGGCAAAGACATTTTTCAATTTTTAGACCTTGGCAACAGCAAGACTGGCTTCAAACTGAACATAATCCTCGAACCATACTTATCACCCTTGAACTGCTAAACAAGAATATATATATGCAGAAAAAATACATAAAAATTCTTTCAATAAATCATATTAACCATTATTAAACAATTTTATGCTTCTTTATGAAATTATAAGCATTTTAAGATATGCTACTCGAGTACATCGAAAAATTGTCACTGGGATATGTCCTCGTGTAAAATTAGATTGGTATAAGCACCTCTTGCCCAAATTAAAGTCATCTGTGTGTTCATAACATAAGATAAAAGTATCTAGACCACTACAAATAGAGTTATAGAGAGTATTAGAATTATCGCATGGTGTTCAATAATTTCCACCAACATACAGATTCTTCCGAAGTATATACAAGAGCAGAAAGTCATTTTTAACGTTCATCAAATTACCCAGTGCATTTTTACATTCGAAAATACAAGCTTAGAGCAAATAGCTTTAAATAACCACATAAAAGTATGAAAATTATACGCAACCAATATTATCCTAATGATCAGCCACTATATTTTTTTATTATTTCAACAAGTCATGACGAGACCTGCTAACAAAGTAAGGATCTTTCTTGTTCGAAAGCACAAGCCAGACGTATATCCTGTCAAACCACGGACTTCGGCTGCTCTTCTTTTATTGTAGCATTGCACAAGTTTTGTTGAGCAGAAGAATAAAACACGCTATTAGTGTGACTGTTCAAAATGTCACGTTTGATTAATTCGAGTTACCCCTGGATTCCTCCTAAAATACTCAGCAGATTTCGCTAAAAAGTAGCTCTGATCAGCATTAGTAACTGCCGTTTAAAATCTTAAAATCGATAGAGCAACTCGATACAGGGTGCATTCGTAAACGACAAACTCATTGCACGAATTTTCGTAAGAAAACTGGAAAGCATGTGTTTAGTGCTATCAGTGACTATCAATTTCTTTTGACTTTACGAACAACTACAGTTTATTTAATTTCGTCGGCTAGGAGACATGTTTGTTTACAATTCATGAATGTGTTAGTTTTGCCGAGGAGAGTTTTTAGTATACATATTCAATATAAAATCAATCAACTCTTCCTTTTAAAAACAGAATGTTTGAAAGGAAGAGTGGCCATAATTAACGTGCGTAGATCAAAATTTTGAAATTTCAACTTCATTTTTTCAAAAGTATTTACCAAGAGAAGTTCAAATTTCGCTAATAACGGTTTAACTCAACTTCAATATCAACACTAAAATATGTATATTTGAATTTACTAAAATTAAAAATACGAGAAAATGATTATCTTTGGAAAATTATGTACAAAAGAAGTATTCGAGCAATAGATAAATTTCCTATTTTAGACTCGCGAATAATAATTGAGTTTTTTAAAAACGTACAACTTGACGGAAATATGGAAAGTCATGTTTATACATAGCCTAATTCATATTCTATGATAAATAATTTTGAATATACGAAACCAACGTAGGAAATTTATCTCTTGCTCGAATACTTTTTTTAGAAGGTGTACCTTCGTCAGGGCCTGATTACCGCACAGGCCAACTAGGCCACGGCCTAGGGCCCCCAAGCTTAAGGGGCCCCAAAATTATTAAAATAGTTTAAGTTCTATTCCTAAAAAATGAGTTATACACTAAATATTTAAGGGTAATAAAAATAGATAAAGCGATCATTTTGACAACACATTCCGCTGAGCAAAGGGTTTGTTTGCACTACGTTCAGGCATAAAAGAAACGTCATTTTAACATCCCAAGAATACCACCTTGGTGAATTCACTGACGTGACGTCATTTGATTCTGAAGCATAACTTCTACATTAAATGCTAAAAATTTGTGAACTTTAAGTTAAAACTTTTTCTACAGGAGAGAGCTTGAAGCTAAAGCCTCCTCCCCCACCCCTTCCCTTATGTGTGAAATTGCGTAGAAATACTGGTATCATTGCTATGACTAACAGGAAATGACCGTACAGGGGCCCCGCAAAAGTGCTAGGCCTAGGGCCTCCGAATGTCTTGGTCGGGCACTGACCTTCGTAGCAGTTTCTAACGTATGCATGAATTTCCTCTTCGAAAAAATAATATTTGCAGCTTCAGCAAATGTAAAATACTTTTCATAACAACATCCTTTTCCATAACAACGGATGCCATTTGAAAACAGAAACAGCGTGCAACAAGTGCATCTTATCAACAACTGAATGAACCTGATCCGTGCTCAGTTTACTTAGTTTGAAAGTAATCGCACTCAGTTTTGTATACGAACGCTCTAGTTTATAAACTGGGTGCACTCAGTTTCCTTTACGAACACCTTAGATGGAAACTCGTTGCACGAGTGTAACTCGTTTGGCGTTTTCGAATGCGGCCACATTGTTCTACCAATAGCCACGTTCTTCCATATGAGTGTTTGAAGAAGAGAAGAGGCAAGTCATAGCTAGAAAGATACCGTGAAATACAGCAAAAGAGCCCACTCCTGCTTTTCTCGTGCATTTTGTTTGCTCCTTAAATACCGAATAAACGCCCCCTCAATGTGGATTCATACTGGCCGTTCTGTGCCGCTCAGACTCCGCTCACCCACCCTTCTTTTCCATTTTGAAACATGGCTGCCTGCGCTCGAGCTTGCGGAGCCGCAGTAAATGCACCAATGAAATCACGCCGTATGGCAGCGAAGTGTGACGTCCGAATAATGCTCTCCGCTTTGCTTCGCTGAGTGACGCCATTGCTGCGTCTTAGCGGTACGGAACGGACAGTATAAATCCAGTTTCACTTGAAGACAGAGGGAGCGCTTGAGCGGTATATTATTCTGATTGTTACCATTTATCTGCCTCTATAAATCGCGATTTTCCTTGAAGATTAGGGGGAGGTGCTTTTGCGGTATTTTAAGGTACTATATTTTAGCGATGAATCACATCTACATGGAGCCAGTACACTCTCTCAAAAAAGCATTCGAGTAAAAGCGAAGTTTCCTAATTTAGCTTTGCGAATAATTATTGAGTTTTTGAAAAATCCACAATTCTACAGAAATATGGAAAGTTATAAGCATATACATAGCCTAATTCATATTCTATGGTAAATAATTTTTAATATACGAAACCAACGTAGGAAGTTTATCTCTTACACGAATACCTTTTTGAGAGGGTGTGCGTGAATCATAAGGATAATATGGGAGCTAGGGATGGGATGGGGATGTCCCCTTTCTAACCGTAGGTATGGGCGTCCGTGACAATAGCCCACATGCTAAAAATGCAGCCCTCGCTATCATTTGGAGTAACTACTAGCAACAGGGCTGTCAAGCAATTTGCAAATCTCGTGTCCCGCAGCCAGTGATTTTTTGATGGGAACTGGCTGAGTGGCACGTGATAACAATTCTTCTTACCGCCTTGTTGCTGGTAGTTAGCCATTAACTCATTTACGCCTATTTTCGATAGCAGTCGAAAACGTTATTTATTTTTTCCTAGCCTTTATTCACGAGTATTGAACTTCAATTACACAAGATATTTTAACGTGAGCCAGTAGGATGTTACATGTTAATTTGCCAGCCTCACCATGGCACAGTGGTTAAGTCACTGGAAGTGATTGACGGGCGAAGTGTGAAGGTGCCGGGTTCGTGCCCCATCACGCGTCCATCAACCAAAACCGTTAGGAGTTTTCCGTGGTTTTCTCCAAAACTTAACATAAATACGGGTAAGGACCCCTTAGAAAGACCCCGAGGAAAGGCACCGCCTTGTGTTGTCCTTCGAACGAGGATTTATAAGTAGGTTCGAGCCAAGCACTCAAATGCGATATACATGTTCATAACACATACATATTTCAATTCTTATACATAACGATCTTAAAAGAAATCATCCTTTGTTCGGGAAGTTTGACATCAGAAATTTATCTATTATTTCGGGTATTAGCAAAAATCGAAAAAAGGCGCAAAAATATTTGGGCATAAAAGGGTTAAGGATCGCGTATATTTTCCATTCTTCAAAGTCGTCGATAATGGTTTTTAAGACTGGTTAATGAATAAATGAAACTCTAAATGTGTTTTCAAAAATATAATGTTTATTTAAACCTTTAGTGTGCAGTTTTGCGCATATGCAAAGCTGCATATCCATACGCCCTTCCACAAAGTATTCGAGTGCAAGTCAATTTTCCGGCACGGTTTCATTATAAAGTGTTACTCTGCATAAAACAATAGCTTTATTATCCCATTTATGCCTAGTGTCAATTTTTTGGAACGGCATTTCGCTATCAGTTATTTATTTTTCCTAGCCTTTATTCACGAGCATTGAATCTCTATTCCACAAAATATTTTAACGTGACCAAGTAATATGTAGCCATTTCAGTTTTTATGCATGATGCTTTTAAAAGAAATCATACCTTGTTCAAGAAGTTGACATCAGACATTTATCTATTATTGCTGGTATTACCAAAAATCGAAGAAACTTGCAAAAATATCTAGGCACAAATGGATTATACATATCATACTTTTTTTTCAGAAATTCATCAGTTACTCACAAAATTAATAAAAGAAATTTCTCTCATACTTGAATACCTTTTTGAATGGATGTACACCCTCCAAAAAAAAGTATTAGAGTAAGAGAAAAAATTTCCTACGTTGGTTTCATATATTAAAAATTATTTATCATAGAATATGAATTAGGCTATGTATAAATATGACTTTGCATATTTCTGTCAAGTTGTGCGTTTTTCAAAAACGCAATTATTATTCGCAAATCTAAAATAGGAAATTTATCTCTTACACGAATACTTTTTTCAAGGGTGTACATTTTCAAAGAATATAATTCCGTTATTCACAAAGTAGTAATGTAAGCTAAAGTTTTAAAATTGTTACTGCTTGTTTACAAAAACAATTATCACGTATATAATTTGATGATGCAAATATGTCGAAACCGTAAAATGCAGCAAAAGCGCTCCACTTGCTTTTCTTGTGCATTCGTTTGCTCTTAAAATACCGAACAAAGGCCCCTTAAGGTGCATTCATACTGGCCGTTCAGTGCCGCTCAGACTGCGTTCTGCCACACCGTTTTGTTCTGTTTTGAAACTTTGCCCACGCTCGAGCTTACGGAGCCGCAGTATTTGACCAATGAAATCACTCCATACGCTAGAGAAATGTGACGTCAGAACAATGCTCTTCGCTTTGCTTCTCTGAGTGACGTCATCTCGGCGTCTTAGCGGTACGGAACGGAGAGTATGAATCCAGCTTCACTTGAAGGTAGAGGAGGCGCTTGGACGATATAATTCTTAGATTTTTACCGTTTATCCGCCCCCCATCGATCGCGATTTTTCTTAAGATTGCAGTGGGGGGGGGGCACTTTTGCGGATTTTACGTTATCATAGAATATGAATTAGGCCAAGTATAGCTATGACTTTCCATATTTCGATCGAGTTGTTCGTTTTTCAAAAATTCAATAAGTATTCGCAAGTATACCTAACTGTTATAAGTATACCTAAACTAAGTATACCTAAAACCAATAAGAATACCTAGCTGTTCGGAGGTTTCCGTGGTTTTCTCCCGAACTTAGCATAAATACAGTACGGGTTAGAATCCCTTAGAAAGACTTCCGCGGAGGACCCCCCCCCCATGTGTTTACTATTACATTTAAAAGCGACCTTCGGGCAAGCGCACAAATCCGAAATACATCTTGCACAAACAAACAAAGTACTTGTGTAAGACAATCTGATATCAATTTCATTAGTATTCACTCATTAGAAGATAAAGCCCGTTATGGAGGCAATTACAACGGGCTCTAGAAAAATAATTGGACAAAAATAGGTCTACACCCAATCTTCGTCCACTTAAAATAAATAAACATAAATGTCTTCTTTAAAATAAATAACTTCATATTCAATTTTCATTATGAGTATACCGAAATGGAATTTCATAGTTTTATGGAAACGTGCGGAAACTTTTATCCCGCAAATGATTAATTTTTTACTCTCGGAAATAAAATGGAGCTGAAAGTAGCAAAGAAAGTGTGTGCGTGTAATCTTTACGCGCGATTGAAGTAAAACTTCTTTGACGTATACGATAAATATCACTGAAATTATTAGACTTTAACTTAAAATAAATATCATATTATAATTTAATTATATTTATTATTCATGTACTTTACAAAGATTATATAAATGTTATGTTCATTTTATTCATTGGAAATAGGAACTTGAATGTCATCATAATATTTTATGTATGAAATTATAGGTTTGTGTTAACTATACTGTGAAACATAAATTTTACTCTCTAAATTTGCTAACTTTCTTGAAAATACAGCATCTATCGTTGTACCGAAACGCGTTGTTGATTGAAGTCGAAAAGTATTCATAGTTAGATCCAATTTTTCTTTTTAAAAATCTACTGACGGCTGAGATTCTTGGTAGCGAAAATTAACATTAAAATCTCCAGTAAGAATCACCGGTAATTCATGATAATTATTTAGAATCCAGGAAGTGTCCATGTTGTAGTATTATTCTTTAACTGTTTTCTTATACCATTGTTCCGTCGGGAGTTTGGGTTTTAATGGGAGGAATGTCCATAGTCTAGTTTCTAGTATTATACTTTAACTCTGTTCTTTAACTGATGTTTTCCTCTGATTGTTGGGTTGGAATGCAGGTAGTGTAAATTTTTTTTTAGTGTTTTTCTATCACAGTGTTCTTAAGCGTTGATTTCGTCTGCTCGTAGGTTTCGAATTATTATTCTGTATCCGTGTTTTTAAACTGCAGGTTCTGTCTATTGTTTGGGATTGATTGCAACCAGTGTCCGTTTCTTTGTGGTGTTCCATCCCCGTGTTAAAGCGTTGCGCCGTCTTGAGGTTGGATTAGAATCCACGGAGTGTCCATTTGTTATTCTTTTATTTTGTTGTTAAACCCTTTGCAGCCAGTGTTTGTTTCTTTGTGGTGTTACATACCCGTGTTCTTAAACCGTTGTTCCGTCTGGATATTGGGTTAGCATCCAGGAAGTGTCCGTGTTGAACTATTATTCTTTCACCGTTTTCTTAAAATGTTTTTCCGTAGGGTTTGAACCGAGAGAATGTCTTTGTTGTGGTATTTTCTTTAACTGTGTTCCTAAACTGGTGTTTTCTTCTGTCGGTTGGTATCGAATGCACGTAGGGTCTATTATTGCGTTTTTCTATGGCAGTGTTCTTAAACCTTTGTTTTCCTCTGTTGTTTTTGCTCGAAGTATTATTCTGTTTAAAAATTTACATTTGGCTCATTATTATAAATAACTCAAAAACACATGAACAATATTAAAAGATTAAATATTATTTAAGTACAGACAAACAATAGTTATGCATCATGGCAACCAATTATGTCAAGTTTTTACTCATAATTCCATTAAATATTGTATTAATGCCATTGAAAACATGTGAGTAAAGCAACGGAATGCACCATAGTGCCACTTTCTGTATTCGGTACGTAGGCCTTGTTTATCAGAGGTGACGGGTTGGGTCGCCGCCTGTAACAACAGTGAGAGACAGTCAGCAAGATCACCGCCTCTTCAGCGAAAGACTTCACACAGTGGCTCTGACAAGAGCCGATCCACGTATCCACTGAACAGGGTCTTCAAAACAGGTAGGGAGTAATGTCGACGCGCAGGGAGCACAGTCGACGTTCTCAGGAACGAACGCCCGAGAGCTGTTCCGCAAACTTATAAACTTATAAACTTATAAACCGCTTAATTAAACTTATAAATCTGGAAAAAGCTTGTTAAGTGTGACGTCAATATGAAGTAAAAATCACTTGCAATAGCTAATTTTGTCACGCAAATGATTAACTTTTTTGACTCTCGGATATGAAATGTTGCTGAAAATAGCGAAAAATCGCTTAAAAATGAGGGAACGTGTGAATTTTCAGATTTTTAAAGTAGCGCAGATTGTTTTTTATGTTTTTATACATGATTATGGAAATTTTCAAGGGGATCGTACAAACAGTGTAGAAATTATCAGGCTTTTTGCCCTTGACATTGCAATGTTTTTGCAGTCATGGCGGAATGAAGAAGCAAGGGGGAAAAATACGTCATTTCCTTTACTGAGCGTTACTTCCGTCAGAAAAAAAATCTGAGTTACCCCCTAGTTGCGCCTAAAGAAGTTTTACTTCAAAAATCGCTTCAAAATTAGGGAACGAGTGGATTTTCATTTATAAGAGTACGCACTTTTTTTCTATATTTCTCTTTAGATTATAATGAAATATTTTAAGCCGACCGTGCAAACAGTGTAAATTAAGTTTTTGAGCTTAACTTTTTACTTCCTTGTACGTAGTATAAGGAAGTAATGTGATCCCGAAAAATTTTGGGGGCCAAATTTCGACATAAAAACCGATTTTGACTACCTCTAAATTTAATTTAAAAATTTTTTTCGATGCATCTCATCGTAGGCTAGCATGCACGATCATATTAACGCGTCTGCAACTCATTTTGACCAGTGGCGAGTCTACTGTGGCCAGTTTTTCCATGCCGTCTGTACGTACGTACGTACGTATGTACGTACGTATGTATGTACGTACGTACGTACGTACGTACGTATGTATGTAACTCGCATATCTCAAAAACTATGGGTCGTAGAATGTTGAGATTTGATATTTAGGATTGTTCTATGATCTAGTTGTGCACCTCCCCTTTTGGTGGCAATCGAATGGATAGTTTATGTACAGGACCGCCCAAAAGATTCGAAATACATTACGCTCTATGGGCCGAAATTCATTAAACTCGCCTAACTCGAAAGCTATTAGGCGTAGAATGTCGAAACTTCATATTTTGGATAGTTGTAACATCTAGTTGTGCACCTCCCCTTTTGGTTCCATTCGACTGGATAGTTTATCTACAGGACTGCCCAAAACATTCGAAATACATTACACTCAATGGGCCGAAATTCATTAAACTCGCATATCTCAAAAACTGTTAGGCGTTGAATGTTGAAACTTTATATTTAGGATTGTTGTAACATCTAGTTGTGCACCTCCCCTTTCGGTTCCATTCGACTGAATAGTTTATCTACAGGACCGCCCAAAAGATTCGAAATACATTACGCTCTATGGGCCGAAATTCATCAAAGCGTTTTTTAGAGGTATTGGGATATTTCAAACGACTCAGAAGTGATATATGCTGTAAAGAGTTAGAAAATGAATTTCTCCATTAAAAAAAGTGTCTTTATCATTTATAGTTCTGCTACAGGAACACTCAAAAGATTTCCAATACATTACGGTCAATAGCAATTTTAGGGGCATTCATCCATTTCAAGCACAATACCGTCCTACCACATAAGTTAGGTAATGGTCCGACCACGGTCACGTGCCTCCCTCAAGAACTATGCCAAAAGTCGCCAAGCTTGGCGACTTTTGGTGTACGTGTGTGCATATTTAACTCTCAAATCTCAAAAACTATTATGAAATTTCATATATAAGAATGTTGTAACATCTAGTTGTGCATCTCGATTTTTGGTTCCAATCTACTGGAGAGTTTATTTACAGGACCACCGAAAAGAATTTCAGTACCTTAATGTCTATGGACATCTTCATTATAATACAACTGTAGACAGTCATTGTTTGGTACATGCCCAAAATCTCGCCGTCTGTCCTCGACCTTGGCGAGTTTTGGCGAAATATCGCCAAATTTGGCGATAGTCAGTCATTTGGTCCATGCCCAAAGTATCGCCATTTGTCATCGTTCTTGGCGAGTTTTGGCGAAATATCGCCAAATTTGGCGATAATCTGTCATTGTTTGGTTTATGCTTAAAATCTCGCCAAATGTCGTCGACATTGACGAGTTTCGCCGAAATATCGCCAAATTTGGCGCCAAAAATTATTTCCTATTTTGTATAACTCTAAAACTTTAACCCGTAGATTTTTTAACTTTGTATTTAGAACTATTGTAATATCTAACTGTTTTCAATATCTTTTTTGACAGCAATCGACTGAGAATTTATTTATATGATGAGCCAAATGACTTTGAATACATTGAGGTGTATAGATGCATTCAATTCATTGAAAGTCTGTGGTCAATGACTACTTTGGCTATCCCCAAAATCTCGCTGACTATCACAAGTTTGTCGGCTTTTGGTGAAATATCGCCAAATAAAGTGTCAGAAGGAAATCTTTCAAATTGAACTCAGCTTGGCGATATCGAAATATTTGGCTAGAAATCGCTAAACCTTACCATTATTGATATTTTATCTCTTTCAAACAAATAAATTTAGAGGAAGTGCGTCGAAAATATTTTTGATCTAATGGACGTGCAAGGAAGTCATGTGTTGGACACATCAGATTTTTTATCTTTTGGAGTAATGGTTGTAAAAGTTTCATGTTGGAGTGGTTGAACGAAATTGTTCCAGAGTCAGTGAGTTAGGGGTCAGTGTAACTATATAGCAGGAGTATTAGTGAAATATTAATGAATGAATTTGATTAGAAGGAAGTCAACAAAGTTTAGGTTTCAGATCAAACTACTTAACGAATTTCACCAAATTGAATTAGAGACCATTCATAAGTGATCTTATTTTTTTATAGATATTTCTGTCTCTTCTCCCCGCCGGCCGTTGTCATAAAGTCTCACTTATCACCTTTCCCTTTTCCTTGCCTTTTGTCACATGCTACTATGTATACTTGCATTTCAGAAACAAAGCACTACATTATAGATCGGGTTTCAAATTTTATATTAAAACTTTGACTGTGTGTTTAAGTTTCAATGACATTTTTCAGAATGACAATAATAATGATTCGTGAACTGATTTTGTATGAACCAAGATTAAGGTTTTCAACAAAACCATAACGAAATAAAAAGTAGAAGGAGGTTATTCTTCTAAAGTTAAATATTTTGCTGCTATCCTATACTCAAACCCTAACTTGAATGACATATTTCTGAAAAGAAAAGAATATGAGCGAATAAAGAAACACTCGTGAAATTTGCTTTAGTCCTAATACACTCATGTCCATAAATTAAGGATAATGAAGTTCAGGCAAAGAAAGAGAAAGAAGCAAAACAAATTTGACTTATTTGAACAGTCTATTTATTAAACAAAAAGTAAAGAGCAAAAAAGATGCTATATGTTTGACATAATTAATAAAAATTGCAAGTTTTACTCCCTTGACCAAATTTCAAAAAAGAACCTATTTACAAAAAACAGTATAACATGGTTAGTAGGATGGTTAATACGGAGTATGTCTCCCGGACGATGCAATACAGGCCTGACAACGCCTAGGCATGCTGAGTATCAAATGATCAATCTGATCTTGGGGAATATTACACCACCCATCAAGCAATGCACTCCGAAGTTCCGGTAGACAGCTGGGAGGGGGTTGACGGACTGCAATTCGTCGGCCAAGCATATCCCACACATGCTCTATTGGATTCAAGTCCGGTGAGTATGCTGGCCAATGCATACGGGTGATATCCTCCGATTGAAGGCATTCGTCTACAATGTTTGCACGGTGAGGACGGGCGTTGTCATCCATAAACACAAATTCAGCACCCATGGCGACCCGAAACAAACGTACATGTTGTTCCAGAATGACATCCCGATAGATGTGGCCTGTCATCGTTACACTCTGAACATGCAGGTCAGTTCTGGAACCAAGAATAATTCCTCCCCAAACGAGCCATCCTGCACCACCGTAACGGTGTCTTTCAATGGTGTTCTCTTGGTGGTAACGGGTACCTGGCGCTCTCAAGATGAATGTCCGGCGAGAATCAGACTCCAAACTAAACGTGGACTCGTCGGAAAACATCACACAAGACCACTGTTGCGGTGTCCACAATGCATGCTCTCTACTCCAGGTTAATCGCAGGCGACAGTGAGTTGCGGTAAGTGGAACACATCTGACAGGCCTACGAGCATATAGACCAATGTGCCCTAAGCGTCTGTACACGGTCTGCCTTGAAACTGTCGTACCGGTAGCTGAAGAGAGCTGACGAGACAGGTCTGATGCTGTACTCCGTCTGTTTCTTTTGGCAGTAACTGCCAAATAGCGGTCCTCATTCGGCGTTGTAACTCGGGGGCGACCTGTGCTGTAACGTCTACTCACATTACCATCATCTTGGAATCGTTGCCAAAGCCTGGAGATGACACTCTGGGCGATTCCAAGTTCCTCGGATACTTCCAGCTGGGTACGTCCACATTCCAGTCGTCCGATAATTCTGCCACGTAAAACGTCATCCAAATGCCTCCTTTGTGCCATAACTATGCGGTTTTTGCACTGAAAGGCTTTCACAGCGTTTGCGAACAATTTTACTTCTTTGCCACCATTCCTTATATACCCCTCTCTTACACTCTCGTCATTGTGGCGTACCATCCACGCCATCTGGTGGTTTCCTGTAATTTGCATATTCTTCTTCAAGATGTGTGTGATCACTCCACAGGTGAAATTTTTATTTTAGAGATCAATTTCTGTGTGATTCTGAATTATCCTTAATTTATGGACATGAGTGTAGTTTTTCTACAGGGCTACGACAAAAATTTCTTTTATATTATGGCATAATGGTATATGGGGAGAAATTCTTGAAAGTGCGCTAGCGTTTAAACGGTGCATTCGATTGAGTTTTAATTTGGCATATATGTTTGAATTATTCATCGATTAAAATTTATTTAAATGCTTGGTAATGATCTTAATCGTAAGTGTTCGGAAAGTCGAGTTGAGTCACTCCAGATTTTTTCAATTTACTCGATACTCGAGGGTGTACGCCTTAAGCTGACTTAAAATTCGGGTTCAGCGGGTCGAAATACATGCCGCTAGATAGGTGGCGTTCGATATACAAACAACTTTTTTTTTTGTGCGTGCCAGTGAAATTAATGGTTCTTTCACAGAAAACATTTTTGTAAAACTGATAGTTTAAAATTTCCATTTCATTTCATTAATGAAATTCTTGAAGGCAAGCCCAATTTTATTAAATCTCAGGTAAAAAATTAGCTGAACACTTCAACACTTTTCTCAATGTGATTTTAACAGGTAGATGAAAGCGAAGTTTTTGACAAAATTTTCTTTCTGAATGTGAATCCTTATTATATGCTTTACCTCTCTTTAAACTTTGTCCCAATCACAATGGGACACCCCGTATAAAATGAGTCTGATTACTTTTAGGTTGTCATCTTGAGACGAATGTATTTTGGTATGAACCTTGATTGCAGCAATGATGCTCTGTTTGTGTATGATGGTCAACCGTCAAACCACAAACGATTCGCTAAATACTGCGGCCATCTCTTCCCGTCGACGTTGAGAAGCACGACAAATACTTTGTATCTGAATTTCGTAAGCCGAAGGATACCCCGGGATGTAGGATTCCAGTTTTACTTCGAAATTGCCGATCCTATTGGTATGTATAGCTTTTTGTTGATATATTTATGATTGTCAGACTCTAAAAGCAGGGCCTTATTATCGCGTGAGCAAATCGGGACTTTGTTCAGTGCCCCCGGATCAAAAGGGTCCCCAACTTCAAATGTTGTTCTGAAATATTCTTTTTAAATCAAAATTTTAAGAAAAATAAAGCAAATTTCATAGATGGGATCCCCTAAATTCATCAAGGCCCGGATCCCTATTGGCCACAATTAGCCCCTGTCTAAAAGCTTTTGACAAGTTTTATAGTCAGCAAGTTTCAGTATGGAAACATTTTAGATTATTGAATTATGATCAATAGGGAGTTTTTGCGCTACGTTTCTTCCCACTGTAACGCTAACGTTAAATGCCATGGGACAATACAGCGCACGCGCTCGTACAGAATCCGAAATGTGGTTGGTCAAAATACTCCGCATAGCGGATAGCGTTAGCGTTAACGTAGGAAGAAACGTAGCGCAAAAGCTCCCTAATAACTAATAAACTTCACAGTTAGGTTAAATTAACCGAAACTTTGTACAATAGCACACATAAAATGGTACTTATCGACAAAATGATCATTATTTATTTCAGTTACAGGCTTTCTGCTCTTGTGGATGTTTGAACATTTTGCTGCTGAAATGAGAACTAACCGAACTAATGGTACAAAATCATATACTGATAAGTACCATTTTACGTGTGCTATTATACAAAGTTTTTATTAATTTTATATTCTAACACCAGTTGTTGTTGAGTGTTCCTGTTCTTAAAATTAGACGCATAAAAATTCAGCTTTGTTTAACAAGAAACAAGTTATTTGAAAAAAAAGCACGCATTTTTGTGAAAAAAAAAAGAAAAAAAGAAAACGAGAGATATCAGAACTGCCTTTTGATTTTTAGCAAACTCTAGAGGGTCTTAATTTTAGTGTTTAAAAGTTTGAACAGTCTTTTGTGATTGTAAAGCTCAAAATGTTACACTTTGTGTATATCTTGACACCGATCGCAAATTTTAAATCGCAAATTTTGCAAATCAAGCTGTTACGCTATTAGAATATAAAACACGTATCCTGGGCCGTATCACAAAAACGACAATCAGTAATGGTTATTAGAGTACTTTTGCTCTAATAAAAACCTATCAAGAGTATGCCACTGCATCCCAGAGCTTATAGTCGAGAAGACTTGGCTAGGAATCGCAGGTTTTGGCACCTATTTGGGCTGTTGTCTCACTGAGTTTAGTTTTTAAAACTGCCGTACACTGCCAAAAAAAGTCTGTCAAATTTACAGAAAAAAACTGTCAGCCAGGACGCCAGTTTATTTCCGTATATTTAACAGAAATGTTCTGTAATTTTTTACAGATTCTCCGTTTATTTTACAGAAAATTTCTGTGTGTTTTACAGAAGTCTTCCATAATTTTTACAGATTCTCTGTTTATTTTACAGAAAACTTCTGTGTGCTTTACAGAAGTCTTTACAGATTCTCCGTTTATTTTACAAAAATCTTCTGTATGTTTTACAGAAGTCTTCCGTAATTTTTACAGATTCTCTGTTTATTTTACAGAAAACGGTGTGTTTTACAGAAGTCTTCCGTAATTTTTTGCAGATTCTCTCTTTATTTTACAGAAATCTTCTGTATGTTTTACAGAAGTCTTCCGTAATTTTTTACAGATTATCCATCAATTTTACAGAAATCCTCTGTGTGTTTTACAGAAGTCCTCTGTAATTTTTTACAGATTCTTCATCAATTTTACAGAAATATTTTGTGTGTTTTACAGAAGTCTTCCGTAATTTTTTACAGAGTCTCTGTTTCTTTTACAGAAATCTTCTATGCGTTTTACTTATTTCTTCTGTATTTTTTTAAATTTTTACAGATTCTCCGTTTATTTTATAGCAATGTTTTGTATTTTGTTTTTAGATACTCCATCTAATTTACAGAAATCTGTAATTTTTCCAGATTCCCCGTGTTTTATCTACGGTATACTTCTGTCAATGTAGCAGACTTTAACCATTTTTTTACAGCTTGATTTAAGGAATTTACAGAAAAAGCCAGTTTATTTATGAAATATATTTTGTATTTATAACAACTTTCTTTTGTTTTTAATAATTCAATACCTTACTTAAGATTACTTAAAAAATTTACTTACTTACAATTACTTAAAAAATTCAGTAATTTTATCATATACTAGCTTCTTTCGACGACCTTGGCCCTGTTAAGTGGTAAAAAAATTCTCCTACGAAATGTTAATGAAAATAAATTCTTGAGTATGTTTTGAAATCATAGGTGACATAATTATTTTCAATCAATTCCATCCAAGGGCATACTTTAAAATTAAGTAACTGTACAAAATAAAATATTAGTGTTGAAAAAAGAAAGATTTATAAGAACGATTGTTATCAATCAAGTAAAACAGTAATCAAAGAAGCTGATTTCAAATGAATCAATGCATTTCAAAGCACAAAAATTTATACACAAATCAATGGATCAGGGGTGGTAGTGTAGATGTTCCAAGCATAAAATTTAAAGTTTATTTTTGAATGCTTTCGAAATTATTTCTTGATATTATCCATCAAGTATCCATCAATTTCTATGTTCATGGGGATGGAAGCGTATCAGTTTGTCATTTCAATTGTCCCTAAATAAATGGTTGGGGTATTTGTAGAAAATGAAGTTAGTGGAAGTATTTACTGTAAGGTTTATTTTTTAGGTGATTGTAGCGCGTCATTGTAGTTAAAATAATATATATGTTTGCTTCTAAACTATTGATTAATGTAGTGATGGCGTCGTTCAAGTAAATACTACATATATAGAGTGAAGCCTCTGAGAAACAGCTACGTTTGGTCCCATAAAATAATGACCATTTTATGAGACAACCGTTCTTTGGAGGTTCACAATAATGTTAATTCAATAGTCTCAATTCAATTCTGTAAACTTCTAACAGTGTCTGTTTTAAGAGATGACCAGACTTCGGAGGTGACCGTTAGTAGAGGTTTTAATGTATATACATATATGCATCTTATTTTTCAGAAATAGTTTTCAGGAGTTTAAAATTATTCTTGCATGATATATCTATGCTTAGACTTTTGTAATATCCATTAATAATCAAAGAAATACGTCAGGAAAAATTGTGAAAAATTAGATTTATTTTAAGGAAAAAAATACAGTATTTATAAAATATTTACAAAGTACAAACAGAGGAATATTTACGAAGTTTATTGTTTATAATTTTATAAGTTTGCTCTCCAGTATTCATGGGTATTTCTTAATATATAATTAGTGGTCAATTAGCTCATATGCCGACATTTTATTAAGTAAATTGAGAATTTTCATATTAACGGCCTCACGTTTTTTCACATCAGGATTCTTCTTGCATCCTCTGTTAGGATTTATTCCAAGCAAACATCTAGAAAAAAAAATAATTTACTTCAGTGAATTAAACACATTTAAAAAATCACATTTACTTTTGACTCATCTATAAACTGAAATTTGTTAGCACAAGCTAGGAGCATAATAATTTTACTTTTCAGCAGCACTTATCGTAATTCCCCCTCGACAAGCACGTAGCCAGGGAAGGGGAGGCTAGAGGAGCTACACCCCCCCGAAAGTTCAAATATGTATGTTTATATACAGGGACGGATTTAGGGAAACAGGCTCTGCAGCCCCGCGTCCTCTACAAGAGAGGGGCACCCAAGCGCCCCATTACCACAATCCACCCAGTATTCTAGGGAAGGCTTATATTCTAGGGAACACCCTTATTCTAGAGAAGGCTTATTTCAGTATTTCAGACACTTCAGTACTAAAATACAAAAAGTTCCAGTGTATTTTAAAAATGATCACTATGCCGCGCCTATGTCGGAGGGTGGGGGCTCTTTCTTGCACCTTTCGTAGGACCCCATGATACCTATGTTTAACTTATGGTATTTGAATATTTGAGCCTCCCCGAATAAAAATCCTGACCATGGGCCTGCCCTTCCAAATTAAAATGTCAAAATTACCATCTTGTTTTAAAATAGAAGACTGTATGCATCATTGGTATTGAACATTCGAAATAAAAATACATGATAAAATATTTTTACTACATTTAACAATATGCTTAATTTTCGTGAAATCTTTTTGAAAAAATAATGAATAAGAAAAAAGAATCAAATTTTCAACTTTTTAAAAGCGGAAAGCTCAAATTTTTAAGCGTTCCTCTCTTTTTAAATGCAAAACTTTTATAAAGAACTGCTTACAGAGCGATCAGATCTGCGCTAATTTTTAATTACTTTCTTACATATTTCAACTTCGAAAAGTATTGAATAAAAAATTGCTATTTATGTTTAGTGTTCCTGATTCAGGATATTGGCCACTGACTACACTTATGATTTGAGATTTTGAAATTTAAAACGTTGATGATCAGACTGTATAATAAGCAACATATTAAAAAAATACTTTTATAACTAGGCACTGATATGAAATGGTTTTAAAATTTATGCATTAAAATAAATAAATAATTTATCTTGCACAAAGCCTCACCATGGTACAGTGGTTATATCACTGAAAATGGTAGACGGCCGAAGTGTGAAGGTCCCGGGTTCGGGTTCCATCGTAAATCCGTCGACCTAACCTTTCGGTGTTTCTCCGAAACTTAGGGTAAATACGGGTTAGGACCCCTTACAAAGACCCCCACTGAGGGTAACTCCCTTGTTTTGTCATTCGGACGAGGATTTACAAGTGGACTTCGAGCCAAGCACACAAATCCGATATACATGTTCACAACAGCAGCAGCTAGTCACTATAGTGCAAGCGGGTTGCACAGATGTGTGCTTCGAATGCATATACACAAGTTCATATACACAATATGTATTCAGTTATCACGAGCAGGCACGTATTCAGGAAACATTTTGGGAGAGGGGGGGGGGAGTCCAAACCGTAAAAAAGGCAGAATTTTTCACAAAAAGACTATCATTATAGTGACAAAAATCAAAATTTCAGGGAGGGGGGGGAGTGTCCGAACCCCCAGGACCCCCCCCCCTCTCCCCCTCTCCTCCTTAAATACGTCATATGTCCGTAAAATTGCCAATCACCGTAATGTTTTGGAAATATTTTGAGTATTCACGTAGCAGAACTATAAATGATAGAGACACTTTTTTCGATGGAGAAATTCATTTTGTGACCCTTAACAGCATATATCACTTGTGAGTCGTTTGAAGTGGCCTAATAGCTCTAAAATACGCTTTAATAAATTTCTGACCATAGAGCGTAATGTATTTCGAATCTTTTGGACGCGGTTCTATAGATAAACTATCAAGTCGATTGGGACGAAAAGGGGAGATGCACAACTACATGTTATAAAAACCCTAAGTTTCAACATTCTACGTCTAATAAATTTTCAGATATGCGAGTTTGATTAATTTTGGCCCATAGAGCGTAATGTATTTCGAAACTTTTGGGCGGTCCTGTAGATAAACTGTCCAGTTGATTAGGACACAAAGGAGAGGTGCACAACTACATGTTAGAACAATCGTAAATATAAAATTTCAACATTCTACGACCAATAGTTTTTTGAGATATGCGAGTTATACATGCATACGTACGTATCTACGTACGTAGAGTCGGCATAGAAAAACTGGTCAAAATAGATTCGCCATTGGTCAAAATGGGTTGCAGACGCATTTATATTATCGTTCATGCTAGCGTATGATAAGATGCATAAAAAAAATTCTTAAAATTAAATTTAGAGGTTGTCAAAATCGGTTTTACCGTCGAAATTTGGGCCCCGAAATTTTTCGGAATGTGATCCCGAAAAATTAGTATAAGGAAGTATAATTCCTTAAACTCCGTACAAGGAAGTAATAAGGCAAAGAAAAAAAAGACCGCGTTAAGAAAAAATTGCTCTCATAAATTTTCAGAAACATTTTATGATTGTATACGACCCCCCCCCTCCTCCCCGTGTACAAGATTTCCCAATAAGTAAAATATTCCCCATGCATTAATGTGGTGATTAAGAAATTTGAGGATTTTATCCTGAAAAGTGTCAGAGGTACGAATATAACATATACGCTGACTTAAACTGCTTTTCAGTGGCTCTCGTAGGGAAAAAATTCACGTCGGATGATCATATTCCAGGGGTTGTTCAGAAATGACGAAAGTTTTTTTTTTTTTTCACTCAAATAATAAACGTTCATTCGCATTCTCAAATATCCCATGATCATCTTCGTTTATAGATATCTCTGAGACGTTATATGACGTTTTAAGTCAAAAATTTTGTACATCACCGTATTAGTATATTGAGCACATTTGACTGACTGGACATATTTTTTTACGGGGATCGTATAATTTAAAAATCTCATGTTGACATCACGTGAATTCCGGTTAATTCCTAAGTTTAGGGTGCTTCTTGGCGCGTTTTCCCGTCTTGTCTCTGGGAGCTGAAACGCTCCCAAAGACACTACGGGAGAACGCACCGAAATTAGCGATAAATACACAAAATAAGAAAACTGAAAAGCATAAATATTAAAGTTTTAAAGAACAAAAATTATTGTACTTACATAACTTGTTGAACAACTGATTTTTTATTTTATTTAAATAATCATAATTGCCGTTTCAAAACATGAAAACATTCTGGAACCAAAACTAAAATATACCATATATGGTTCTGCTCCCATTCAAACACATACAGCTGACGTCTAACAAGTGCTTACATGTACATATAGATTCGGTTTAGTAAAATTTAATTATTTTTTATGTGAGGGCGGGGCTGTGCCCCCCCCCTCAACCCCCCCCTTCTCTTTTTAGTACATAAATTTAATAATGTAAACAAATAAGAGTCCCGTCAGAGGAAAAAAACGCGCGCTACAGAAACAAAATGGCGGATTTTCACATGGTTGCCAGAACGCAAACTAAAGTCGACAAGGTTACCACATTATGACTGTTATCGCCTCGTTGGCGAAGAAGCACCCTAAACTAGGAATCAGCCTGAATTCCTTGTACTTCTATTAAATCATATATTTTCAGTGCACTTCATATAAATTAATTTTGTTTGAAAGCGATAAGATACTGCTGTAATACTAAGGTTTAGCGATTTCTAGCCAAATATATAAGATACCGCCACCTGGGTTGTTGTTGATAATTTGGCGATATTTCGTCAAAAGCCGACAAGCTTGAGATAATTAGCGAGAAATTTTGGGGATAGCCAAAGTTGTAATTGACACAGACTTTCAATGTATTTAAAGTCATATGGGTGACCCTGTAAATAAATTACTCGGTCCGTAGCAATAATAATAAAAAAAGAGATTCTGAGTTAGATGTCAGAATAGTTTTAATACAATATTTCAACATTGTACGGTTGAAAGCCTTATGCGAAATACGTAATTATTTCTGGCGTTAAATTTGGCGATATTTCGGCAAAACTCGACTGAGTCGATGATAAATAGCAAGATTTCGGGGATGGACCAAACAATGACTGACTGCAGACGTAATATATTGAAGATGTCCATAGGCATATTTCGTGACTAACTTTGTAGTTTTTTCACCAGGTGGTGCCGTAGGCGGTTTAATTCACTAGCGCATGGCTACTTTGCTATACCTAGGCATCATTTTTAGGGGCTTTAGTATACATAGATTTAATCAGCCTTTATTTGCAATAAATAAAACTTAAAATGCATTACTTTGGTTCGTATTTGTTAGTTTAATTATTAGCACCAGAGTGCTATTAATTTCAACCTTGCTTTTTGTGTAGACACGATTTTGGTACAATTAGCATGTCAAGTCACTTTTGAAATGTGTTTGCTAGATAACGCGGAGGGGGTGGGGAGGCGTTTATAAAATGTTGAAAGTCGCACAAGGTTTGCGATTTTTGATAAATGATCGCTAAACTGGGTGCCAAAATGCAACAATTTATTATAAATATATTTTGAGTATAGTTAGAAAATGCCTGGCGAATATTGTAAAATAGTTTTAGTAGACGATTTAAATATAGATTTTAATTCCGAAGAAGTGTTTTATAGAATAGTGAAAACAAATACGGTACGCATCATAGATTATGATCACTTTCCAAATGGTATTTATAAAGGTGAAGTGTAGTTTGACTATGCTTGGCGAAAATTGTTAAACAGTTTTGGTTGGCGATTTTAATATAGATTTCTATTCCGAAGAAGTGTTTTATGGAACAAAGAAGGAAAACACGATACACTCATGGATTATGATGCTCATTCCAAACAGTATTTAAAATGTCTACAAGATATATTTGGAATATGCTTATAGTTCCAGTATGCCTGGTGAAGATTTTAAAACAGTATCAATAGGCGTAGGTTAAGATAGATTTGTATTCTAAAGATGTGCTTTATGGTTCAAGAAAGAGGTGATTC
Organism: Cheiracanthium punctorium; assembly: GCA_038373885.1. Taxonomy (NCBI): domain Eukaryota; kingdom Metazoa; phylum Arthropoda; class Arachnida; order Araneae; family Cheiracanthiidae; genus Cheiracanthium; species Cheiracanthium punctorium. The sequence continues at coordinate 1,424,343 of JAWZYV010002960.1, forward strand.
CTATTTTGACGACCCCTACTTTCGCGAACCTAAAAATTCCCCGCCCTTTGGAAAGCTTGGAATTCATGGGTCTCTAGGAGTTATGCACAAGTTTCAACGCTCCCTAAACAACTACATGAAAACTAAAGTGAACAAATTAGTGATAAACCGTCACCTTCGATATAGAAGGCCTACGCACCGAATACAGAAATTGACACGATGGCGCATTCCGTTGTCCAAACTCCGTTGCTTTATTCAGATGTTTACATCTAGTTTTGACGTGCTCGTGAATATACTCTCTGTCTCTAGAGTTGTCTTGTCAGTTATAAGCTCTTCGTTCAGAAGCTAATTTCTACAGGGAGAAGGTAAGTGGGAGTGATGACTCATATATCATTTTAAAGATCTTTCCATTACCAACAATTTGATACAAAATTTATTGTAAAATCATAAAAAATAACTAAGTTATGAATGTTCAAAATTTTGTTCAAATACGCAAATTTTTTTTTAATCGTTATTTCCATTATTGTTAATAGTATTATGACAATAGTCACCAAGTTACGTGAATTTCAATTGCATAATTAAATTATTTAATAGAATTATGTGTTAAAACTTGACATGATTGGTTGCCATGATGCATGAATATTGTCTGTACTTAAATAATATGTAATCTTGCTTTTAATATTGCTTATGTGTTATTGAGTTATTTATAATTCGAATTTTGAAAAAATCGCTTCGAGATAATGAGCCAAATGTAAATTTTTTACGTGGTATTTCCAATGGGGATTTCTTTTATATCTAAAATTGAAGAGGCTAACAACACATAAAAATATTTTTACATGTTACTCACAATGCACTAAAAAGAGCTATTTATGGTGTATATAAATTTATTCGATTATATTACATGATTCAAGAGGTATAGAGCACTTAGATATAAGGAATTTTGTCGCCAAATGCCAATAAATCTCTAGCACTTCCGTTGTTCTAATGATTTCTAGGCTCATAAGAATAGCAACCTATCTATAATTTCATGTGTCCGGCATTTATCTTGGCGAAAAATCCTTTGTCTTGGCGGACCGCCTCCGGGATTATACGTAAATACCTAATTTTACATATATTTTTATTAGATTGGTAAAAATCTTGAAATGAGTGTTGTATTTATGCCGGAAAGAGTATTTTTTTTTTCTACCCAAATACAGTAGAAATGTGCATTTTGACTACTTAAACTGCTACTCAATTAAAAAACGTGTTTAATATGAAAACATCTTTCCCTCTTGCAAAAAAGCTGAAATTTTGCTAATTAAGCATTGATTTTTATGGATTAAGTATATTCTATAAAAAAGTAATACTTTTAATAGTTTAAACCACAAACTTAATCCATAAAATTTCTTCAGGTGACATTTCCAATATATAATAATTCAATTTAATCTAAATGTGATTTCACTGCTACATAAGAATACTATTAAATAAATCCTCATGAAAAGACGTTGAATTTGATGTAATAAATTTATGAAATGGATATTTTTTTTTCAAATTAAAGTGGTAAGTTCTTATGAAGAATTTTTCCATTCTCATAAAGGCAGTTTCATGTGAATGGATATTTTATTTACTGTTCAAAAAGAAAAGGTTGGGCACTGTTTCGGTCAAAACTCATTCAAATGAACGCAGAGCACTGAACTACGGAGTCGGCCATTTTGAATCGGTGTGGAGGCCTTCTATATCGGAGGTGTTGGATAAACGCACTAGTTAAGGAATAACACTTAATTATTAAAACTACATTAATTGGAAACCCAAAATAAATAAAAATGTAACGGAATGCTGTACTTACAGGTTGTTCCAAATCGCCATTTAATTCTAAATTACGATTGCCACATAAATACAAAAAATCGCCATGGTTACTCTATATGTTGAATGACCGCCACCTTGGCGAGAGTTGGGGCGTTAAAGTAAAAATCGACCCAAGAAAGACAAACACGGCACACTCATGGATTATGATGCACATCCGAAACAATATTTAAAACTGTGAAGTATAGTTGTAATATACTTGGCGAGGATTGTAAAATAGTTTTATTAGGCGATTTTAAGATAGATATCGATTCCAAAGATGGTTTTTATAAAATAAGGAAGAAAAATACTGCTCACTCATGAACAGTGATATACTTTCCAACCTTATGGAATAAGGAAGAAAATAGGGACGACGCATAAATTATGATACGCTTTTAATATATAGAACTTTGGTGCGTATTTAAAATCTGAAAAGGTTTCAGATTTTCTTCATTTTTTTCATCTTTTCAGTCAGCAAAAGAAAGACAATCTTAGAGGATTTCAGTTTATTTTTTTCACCAGATCAAAGATTACAGGCACCTGTTTTCCTATGCAAGTAAGGATTTAAAAAGAAAAAAAAAAGTAGGAAAATCTGTTTCAAAGTAAAGTCGTTAACGAAGCGAAAATGCTTATCGACGTCACCCTGGAAACGTCTCTTTCTCACACTGCAGAATTGATAAGCGATCGGTTATGGATGGAATCGTCATGTGTCGACCGTTCATTTTGTTGTGTCATAGATGAATGTTCTTGCAAGCGGTAGGATACGCAGAATAATCCATCACGTGAGCTAGCACCGTCGATAAAAGACCGTCCATTTTAAAAACGCAAAAAGTCTTCGACGTAGGATTTTGCTCCTCCATAACGGTCCCTTGTAAAAAAGAAAAAAAGAAAGAAAAAGAAATTTCAACGGTATTGTAAAGCTTCAATATCACTCCGTTTGAAAACTAACTGTGGGAAATCACAAGATGAATTGATTCAACTATCCGGGATTTCTTTTACGGCAGCCAAGGACGCCATAAATTAAAAATTGCGTGAGATTCACAAACTTTACCGCAATACGTTTACGTCATATGAACATTTTCCACGACTCTATGAAGAGCTTCGTGAGATCCCACAGTTTGATATTTTTTACAAGATTTCGCAGTTGAGGATTTAAATAACTAAATTGATCACTTATGGAGGAGGAGCGAAGATAAATAGTATTATTATAAGTGATAAGTGGTATTAGTAGATTTGTTAGGATAATATGAAAGAAAGCACATACGACAGGTTCATAAATTTTTGTGAAATTAAAAATATTTGTTGTATTCGCCATTTTTCAAAGGACGCCTTACAACTAACTGAACCTTAAGTAGGGATGGGTGCAAGGCAAAAAATAAGCCTGTCTCGTCTCAAAAAATCCCTATGTAATTAATGACAAAAATGTCAGTCTCATTTCACATAAGAGCCTTAAATCTCTGTCTCGTCCTTCATTTCTCATCCACCCCTAACGATAAGTAAGCCTATGTTAATATTTCGGACCAAAAAAATGAGTCCTCAAAACTGAACCTAGCTTGGAGACATTTTCTATATTTGGCAAGAAATTGCGAAGCGCTACTGTTACACAATGGTAATATTAATGTCTCTTTTTAACCCATTTAAAATCAATAAAACCAGGGGTGGTGCTCACAATCTGTCAGAATATTTTTTAAAATTTATTTTACGCGATAATTCTTTACCATGTGGACCGCTTTCGAGAATTCTTTCTTTCTTTCTTTATTATTTCATTGGAAAGGGAGTACCTTAGAGATGGTCGTAGATTAATTTGGTTCTGATCGCATGATTAATTACAAAATAATGGAACTTTACTAGTCTTATGAGCACATGAATGATACTCGGACGAATCTCTTAGCGTATGGTGACATTTGAGTTACCGTGATGTCATTATAGTGAAGTAAGTTGAAGTCGGTTTTATTTCCTTCTTTCTTTCTTTTTTGTAATCACTTCTTAAGGAAGAAATATTTATTATTCTGAAAATTATTGTCGGATTTTAATTCATCACACACAATGTAGACATCTGTAAAAACTGGAGAAAGTGGTAAAAATGGTTGTCAATTAAAGTGTTAACAATTCCACTGTAAATTTCTTTTCAAGATTGAAAAAATTAAACAATTGAAATAACAAATCAATTAGAATATGAATTTCTTTTGAACAGTGTTTCACAAACCATGAGCTTGGTATGTCTTTACTGATGCCCCACCAGGGCCGAGTGGAGAAAGACACGGAACATGGTAGACGTCTGAAGTGTGAAGGTCCCGAGTTCGGCCTATCTCCGGACATTGGTCTAACGGTATGGAATTTTGGGTGATTTTCTCCAGATGTAGCGTGAATACGCGTTAGAACCCCTTAAAAAGTCATCTGCCCAAGCACCCCTCCTTAAGCAGATAGCTCTGGAGTAGTTTTACTTTAATACACAATACAATACAATGTTTTTATTGATTTATATGACTGAAGTTTTATATCTATGGACAAAACAATAATTTTGTTTTTAATACATAAAAAAGCAGACGAATCTATTCATGTTAGATCCTTGCTTAAGTGAAACGTTTCTATCCCCAGAAATTTGAGGGGATTGAGGTACAAATGGTTTAAAAAAGTCGCTTGGCGATTGTTAGCATATTTTTGCCCACTCACTCAAAACAAAACCATTAAGTTTTAATTCATCTGTCGCCGCTCGTACCCATATGCTATTATTTTATTCTATTTACTGCTGGTCATTTCTCATCGCATCCATTTCCACCTTTGGATAAATGTAGCGTTTGAAACCAGTTTTACCTTCAAAACATAAGTAGATGCGCTTAGCTACAAAATTGACCGATGGAAGCAACAAGGACACAGGAAGTCGTGGGTCGAAGATGGAAAATACTTTTTTCGCATCTCTTGGAAGATCAGTCACAGGAGTTCAAGCAGCGTAGTTAACCCTCGAAAAACAATTAAGGGGTTACGCGAGCCGGAGCATAATCAGGCTATTTATATATATACATATAATCAAATAATGAAAAACTCCAAATAAAACCAAGTCATTTACAAACAGAAAATTAAGTACGACAAATCCATAAAACAAATTGAAAAATTACATTAAACCTGACATATCTTCAGAGGGAGACCGGTGTAAGTGTTATTAACAGGTTTCTGTGCCGGTGGCTGGAGATTTTTTAACTATTGCCATTTTGGAATTTAAAAATATTAATCTAATATCCAGATATATATTAAGTGTTTAAATATGATTAAATTTACCGACACCAGCTCTGCCTGACCTGTACAAACTTTAAACAATGTTAGAAATGTAATGTAAAAAAAAAAAAAAAATTACCTCAAACTTGGCTGAAAGCACAAACCAAGCTGCATACTTCAAAAGAACAAGAACAAAATGAATCCTGAAATCATAGCCATGTACCGGTCCAATCAGCATCCATCAGTGTCTCGTTCCCACATCCGTCTGCACGCGTCCAAAACTCTGATACAGTGCTACGCTTTAGCTAACAGACATTATTCGCAATCTACCGTGTATATACAGGGTGATCATAAAAAACAGCCTATATATGGACCTGCCATTCACCGATTCAACCGATTGGGATAAGATTTCAGATTTGTTATTCGAACGTATGAGCTAGGAGTTCTGTGAACGGCAACAAAATAGCGTTCATAGATATTGTTACAGGTACAGAGATTTCGAAATTTTCGAATAGCAACACCCACTTTAACCCTTTGAGGCGCAACTCTTTCCCAGTGCTGAAAAAAGGTCAGCCGTTGCCATCGCTCGACTTAACTACCAGCAAGATGGCGGACGATCGAAACGTTCATCACGTGCCACAGATCTAGAGACCCTTTTTTGACGACAGCTGGCTGTGCTGCAACAAATTAAATGTCCCAGTGCCTTTGTCTCAGAAAAAAAAAAGGAAGAAAATTTGAAGTACTCTCAGATTTTAAATACGCGCTAAAGTGCTAAACATATATTAAAAGCGTATCATAATCCGTGCGTATTCTCTAAGAAACTTCAAGATCCCCCCCCCACACACACAGACCACCACGTTATCTGGCAAACACATTTTAAAAGATCTTCACGATGACAGTTCATGCCTGCCAAACCTCTCTACAAATCATGTCTACAAAACCTGTCTACGGATCACGTAAACAAAAATCTGGTCACGCATACAAAAATCTGGGACTGACCGAAATAGCACTCTTAGCGCTAAAAAAAAAAAGTAAGAAAATCTGAAACACTTTCAGATTTTAAATACGCACTAAAGTGCAATACATTAAAAGCGTATGATAACCCGTGTGTCTTCCCTATTTTCTTTCCTTATTACATTAAATTGGGAAAGTGTATCATTATTCAAAAGTTTGCCGTATTTTGCTCAAGAAATAGAATGGCGATGCTTCAGAAGATTCACACAACATTGGGTACAAAAATATGGACCTATGCGCACGAGCCAGAAAGTAAAGAGGAATTGGCTGCATGGGTGTTTAAAGACTTCAAGAGTCAAATTCAACAAAAGTTGTTTGCACTAGAAGCACTTCGAAACAAATGGTCGTCTGTTATTCAAAAAGACTGGTCATGTTGTAACAGTGCCATTTAGAGGTACTTAAAATGGCCAGTTCTGAATGCCACAACTATTTGCTTGCCGGAAGTCTTCGGTGAAATCAGGAAAACGAACAAGTGCCGTCGGATCATTCTTCAACATGACTATGCAAGCTCTCATACACCTTTTCTAACAATCTAATATTTCAACAATCAAAAAATCGAATTAATGGTTCATCCGCCTTAGAGTCCTGATTTAGCACCCAATGATTTCTCTTTTTCTTCCCCAAATGTTAAAAATAAACTACGTAGGCAACGATTTTCGTCGGCAGACGAAGCCATTGATATGTACGAAAAACATGTTTTAGAGATATCTCAAGCAAAATGGAAGAAAAATGCTTTGAGAAGTGCTTCGAACACCTGCAAAAGTGTATGTATCATGAAGGAGAATACTTTGAAAAGAGATAAAGTAATTTTCAATGACAAATTAGTGTTTTTTTATTACTAAGCTAAAAATATTTATAGTGTCCCTCGTATTACAAGTAAGCATTAAAAATAGCATCTCCTGCTTTTTGAAGTCGATAAAAATTTGCTCTAAGTTTACATGTACGCACAATGGTAAAATGAAACATCAGTAATATATCAACAAAATCTAGAGAAATTAAAAAGAAACTAAATGCTGAATTTTACCACCAAATGCAAAAAATTCTGCGAAAGATTTGGCCAGCATTGATTGTGGGGGAGTTATAGATAAAATATTTATGTTAAAAGGCATAATCCTCCTATAAAAAATGAAAAATATATAAACTTTTATGCTATAAAATTTTGGGGAGGGGTGATCTCCCAAAACCTCCCCTTGTGTACCCCACTTCACCAACTTCTATATAATTCTAATCTCTGGATTAATATGATTTTAATCCCAAAGGGAGCTTTTTGCTAAGAAATTTAGCACCAGATGGGATTTGTAATTAATCTCAATAAATAAATAAATAAAAAGGCTCACTAATTCTTTTCTATCATTCGAGAGAAATAAACTAGTTCGGTTTGGTTTTCTCTCACTATTCTACGAGGAAAGCTGTGTGACTGAAAAATGAAGTGTTAAAGAAGGTCAAATTCAGTTCTGAGATCCACATTTCAATCTTTTACTCTGAAGCTATTTTCCATGACGAGGAATTGCTATTCATTTTTATTTGGAAAATAAAGAAAAATGCGTCATTCTGTTTCAAGATTAATGTCTCAGTTTATATCTCCCCCATTAAAATTAACCCTAAAGCAACTAAAGAATACAAAATAAAGAAACTGGTACAAAAAAGAACATTCACAGATCTCCTGCACTTAACAAGGCCATTAAAAACGACACGGAGGCAGCGATAGCGTCCGGAAAAAGAATTTATTTCCATTTAATTACTTCAGTAACGTAAGAAATAGATGCCAAGCGATAGGCTGTATCGCCGCTGAAATTCTAAACGATTAACAGGATTTCTTGCGGAGTATTGGCAGTAATCTGATTCAGTAGTGTATAGAAGTATTGACTGTTTTGGGAGTATTTTCGGGTTCTACAACTTATTTTACGGATTTGGAAGATAAAATACGTTTTGATACGTTTTGGATTCGATATTATTTGTCAGTGGAAATCTTTTGATAAAATATTAATTATGATAGAATATTCTTACAACAAACAAAGAACATACATTTTTTCTAACCTTCTATTGTCTATCACGATCCTTATAATATACGTTTTTTAAAATAAAAAAAACGTGTATTTTATGAAAAGAGTTATTGGTACTAATAACTCTTTACATAAAATATATTTGTACAAGTATGACACAGCTTTTCTATATCAACCATCAAAAATACTTATTTTCTTTTCAATTTAGTGCCCTATGACTTTATTTATACAAAGCATTGATAAGTGAGCGGTATAAATGTATTTAAATTACCCATTTAAATGAAGGTTCGCGCTTATTAATTATACATTGACATATTTGGCCTCCAAAAAAGTTCCCAAAAATTTCGATTTACTTGCGACAATAAATTTCAACTTTTATTTTCAACAACCATTGTGATCTTTAACTTAAGATCATAATATTAGATCAATTGGTAACACTTAACAAAAGATTACGTTCTAATGGAGGTGTTTGAAGGAAATGCTTTTGATTGTTTTCGAATTGTTATATATTTATAAATTTTTATAAAAGATAACTGGGTTGGAAAGTGTTTGTAATAGATGCGAGTGGGATGGTTTATTTTTCTTGTTTATACTTAAAGTATGAGATAGTTTTTTACTGGTAAACTGCGGTTGAGCACTGAAATTCATTAAATCATTCTCACTAAAACATACTAATAAATAAATCATACATTCATTATTCTGCTCTAATATAGCATTACAGTAAATGAAATTACCATGGCAGCTGAAAAGTCCAATTTAACCATTGTCAACTTTACTTATGTTACATTTAAATGAGAGAAATCTGATAATTTCACCTATCACGATTTTTGACAATGACCAAATAAATAAATAAATAAATAAATAAATGAAAATGAAAAACCGCAAAGTCCGATATTGCTATCCGTTACAAACATTTAAGTTTGAATGTAATATGGAGTTATTTTGTACGAATGATTTTGTACATTATAACGTAAACCTCTTGTCCAGTTGCTGTTTAACGAAATATCCAAAGTCCACTAGTAGATAGTTCATATGCGGTACATTTAACTCAAAGAAGCAGTAAACAAAATTTCATTCAACATGATCTTAATAATGATAAACTAAATAAATAAATAAACACGGAAAATTTCAATATCATAGTAACTTCAATCCGTTATAGTAAATACTCGAAAGTTTGAATATGATTTCAAGTTATGTTGTACATTGTCGATTTGCACGTCATATAAATGCTAACGTAATCCTCCTACCCAGCTTGGAAGGTTGCTGGCACTTGAACAATGTACGATTACTGCTCTGAAAAAATTCGCAATCCACCAGTTCTGGGATAGGAATAGGCAGCTTATCTTGGCGTTTGCGGAATCTTTCTAGATATCGGATTCCGATTTGCTCAAAATGCACCCATCCATCTATGAATTGTTTTTTGAATTGTATTGATTTCATTTCTTTACTATTGTATCCATTTTACAGTGTAATGTGTTCAGAGAAGAAATATTTCACTTTCATTTAAATCATTTTATTAATGCAATTGTGTTGATTTCATATAATATTAGGAAGATTTGCGCAACGTTTCTTCCCACGTTCACGCTAACGCTATCCGCTATTTAGAGTACTTTGACCAATCAGGTTTCGGAATTTATTCGTGCGCATGCGCTGTATTGTCCGAGGGCATTTAACGTTAGCGTTACAGTGAGAAGAAACGTAGCGCAAAAACTTCCTATTATTTAAAATGCTCTCGTTAATATTTTTATATAGGTGTTATTTCCATAAGCTTTTACTTCAAAAAATCATTATTTCAAACCTTTTATTTATTTATTTTTTAAAAGTGCAGATCATCTTAGATTTCCTCTTAGGGAATAAACTTTTATTTTCTCTAAATGTATCAGCTGTTCAAATGCTCTGTGATTAATTGAAAAAATACTCAAGGGCTTGAAGATAGCCGTGCTCGGTCTCAAGTGTTCAATTAACTGACCACTCCTTCCAAGATGTATTCAGAATGTAAATGAACAAAAAGAACACTATCAAAATTGCTTCCTGCAACTAAACGAACAACTGTTTTTTTTTTTAACTTTTTATTATTGAGCTTTCTTCTTCTGCAATGAGGACATAATAGTCATCGTAACAAAAACTTCTTACGAAATTCATCCAGACCAATGCCTCGCAATTAATAGGAGGGAAAAAAAAACATCTCCAGACCGAACTCAATTCACAGACATTGACACGTATATGACACGATAAATGTGTTGATAATTCGAAAATATAAATCACACATAATGTTATTTATCGTTGCCTTCTCATTAGAATTCCTGCTGGAGCATTAAACACACAAGAAGCGTTATATATTATCCATTGCCGAACATGAAAATACAATTACTGAATTCATGATGTCTGGGACATTTAATTTGTTGTGATAATCAGTTAAAAAAAGTCAAAGAAAGAAAATTTCGAAGGCTACCTGTCACGATTTTGTTCTGGCATATGCTTTATTATTTTTATAGTTATTATTATTCCGCATTTTAAGACAATGGGAAGTTCCCAACAGCAAACGGTGTCGACAAAACGAGAAAAGTTCGATCAAGGCCTGACCACGCCCGATCTTGGATTTGGCAGTTACATGGTGATGAAAGATAAATTTGATAAATAGGGTGGTAGATATCTGATTTACAGTTATCGGACCCCCCCCCTCCCTCCTACTTTAAGTAAAAGTTTATTTTAATTTTCTTTTCGCTGGCAAGTAAAGGATTAGTAAAATAGTTTGGGAAAACATTCTGTGGGTAAATGGATAAACGCATTGCCAACTGATTGCATTTTTCTGCATAGTTTTGATCTGGAGAACTGTGCAGACTCTGTTCTGTGATGTGCACGCCCTATGTCTCTTGTGGATTCCATTCTGTCAACGAACTAGCACCTAAAATGTTGCTCACTGAAAAATTAAGTAAAACATCCTTGGGTATGGAATTATCGGTGGCTGCCCGCATAGAAGAACAAATCAAAGCTTACTTTAATTGTAGAATTAAATGCTCTTAATATCAAAGCAAAATAATCTGAACAGAAAAAAATATCCTTTGTTAAAAACTGAAAATTGCCACTGTCCATTCATCATTAAAATACATCAATAAAAATTTTACAATTGTTGAATGATTTTTTAGGAATTGCAGTATTATTAAATTAGGATTTTACGGTATTTTTTGCATTTCCGCACCTAGCATTTCAGAACAGAAAAACTGTAAAAGTCACGCCATCTTTAGACAAAAAGAACAATGTTTAATAGCGAAAATTAAAAGAGGCATGAAAAATTTTCTTTTATATTGTTATATCTCAAAAGCCATGAATAATTTTATTTTAAAAATTTTCAAAAGTTTATACACATACATACAACACAAAATTATGAGGCCACCATAGGTGAAAAGTGAAAACTTTATCTTTTAGATTGAGTACAATCATTCCAAAAATACCAGGAGTCTTTTTTTTCAGTCTTTAGTAATTCTTTTAGTTTTCCTATGTGCATAAGTACTAGCTGAGTAGCCTGGTGTTGTCCGGGTGTACTAAAAATGCTAAAGCATTCCTTTATTTTAATGGCAGGCATTCGACGTTTATAGGCATTGTCTACTATGAACCTATTTAGCCAGAAGTACTGATCACTTTACTATGGAGACATCTTATAAGTGGATCAGCGTTGCCTCCTATAAAGGACAGAACTGAACTACACTCAACCCCATGCCGGGAATCGAACTCTGATTCGTGTTGTGGTAAAATGAACTTCTCTAGCCACCACAAAAAGATGTAAAAGCATAGCTTGCAAAAAAATAATTCTCAGCTGCTGTGAGCTTGTTTAGTCAAGAAATCAGCTAGTCAAGCTCTTTGCACGGAAATGAGGCTTGCTTTTGTAATCACTAATTCTTAAAATATATCAATTACAATATATATATATATATATATATATATATATATATATATATATATATATATATATTGATATATATATTGATATATATTCTTGCATGAATAGGAGCCTTATAATGCGCAGCCGGCATTAGGAGTGTATTTTAAGATTTTAAGGCATAATTTGTAAAAAAAAATCGTCAGCCCTAATAGTATAGATGGTCACAAAACAGTCATTGTGACGTCACAGGTGACACAGAGTGACACATGATATTCACATTTTGACTGACTGGTAAATGATGTAATTTACTGTGTGCTTTCTGTGACGCTCCTTTGTGAAAAGTCACCGAGTGACGTCATGGTGAAGTCACAATGTGGCTGTTGATTCTTGCGACTCAAAAGTTACGTCACAGTAGACGTTTCTGTGACTTTTATTTTTGGTTCGATTAGAGACGTAGCGAGAAAAAAATTTCGTGGAGGATGGGGGTACCCAAAAGGTGAAAAAGGTAGAATTTCTCACAAAAATGCTTAATTTATTGACATCCAATTTTTAAAAATCCAAAATTTCGGGGGTTGTGGTGGTGGTGGGGTGCTCAGGCCGCTATGGCCCACATCCTGGGACTCGATTGTTATACACGATTTAACGAGCAATTTAGATAATAATATTGAAAAAATAATGAAATCTTGTTTTAGAGGAATTTTGTTTAAATTAATTTGAAAGAAATAAATTTATTGTAATATTTTAATTTGAAAATTCACCTTTATGTGTAATGTATCAAACATCGTAAAAATATAGTACTTCATAAGATTATTTTTTAATAACAAATAATATTAAAGAAAGTATTTGCCTTTTTCATAAATAAGTTAAATAAAAAAACGACTCCTAAAATATCATTTCTGAAAGAAGAAGGAAAAAAAAAGATTTTTAGCGAACAACAATAACAACAAAAACAATGAATTTATATCATATATATACATCGAATATTTTTTGATAGACACAGCAGTAGTAGAAAAAGGAGAGTTCTGCCCAGCCGGATCCCATGTTAATTCACCGGATCCGTTCGGATGCTTTCCCTGGGTCGAGAGAGAGAGAGGGGGGCGTGGTCGGACCGGATACTAAGACCGGATGTTGGAAGGGTTGATAAGAATTTTTTTTTCCTTTTTTTCAAATAAGGGGACTTGTAATTTTTTCAGACTTTAAGATATTTTTGAAATAAGGGTACTTGGAAAAATTTTCAGATTGTGACATATTTTTTAAAATAAGGGGACTTGGAAAAAAATTTTCAAATTTGAACGCGCAACCTACAAAAGAATTCATAGGCTAATGATTCATAGGCCGAGAATCCTTCAGGTATAAAATTGTAGGTGTTCTAATTTTTGTATACCGTTTAAGATTATAGCATATATTTAATAAGTAACAGTTTACTAGAATATTAAAGTAGGGTTTAGGATACCCATACATTTTCTACAAATTTCTTCTACTGTTAGGGAAGTGAGAAAATTATACCATAGAACGATTTTACTACCTATAGTTTTTACAAATAATGATTTAGATAGTGTATGAACTTTTTTATCTAAACATTTTTTTTTTTTTTTTTTTTTTTTTAAAGAGATTTTTACCCAAGTTTTAATTTTAAGTTAAATAAGTAATTTTACAACAAATATTTTTTTTAATCAAGAATTAATTTATTTTTTAACCAAGTTTTAATTTTAAGTTAAATATTTTACAACAAATATTTTTTTTTAACCAACAGTTTTAATTTTAAGTTAATAATTTTACAACAAATATTTTTTTAATTAAATTTACAACAAATATTTTTTTTTAATCAAGAGTTAATTTATTTTTTAACCAAGTTTTAATTTTAAGTTAAATAATTTTACAACAAATACATTTCTAAATTTATTTTTTTTAACCAAGTTTTAATTTTAAGTTATATAATTTTACAACAAATTTTTTTTAATCAAATGTTTTTAATTTATCAAGAAAAAAAAATTAATCAAGAGTTTTAATTTTTTGTATACCGTATTTTTGTTAAGTAGACGTTTAACACTAAAGTAGGATATCAATACATTTAAGGAAGTAAGAAAAGGGATATATTTAGGGAAGTAAGAAAATTATACCATAGAAAGATTTTTACAAATAAAGATATAATCTTCTATTGCGAGAAAATCACTTTAGCCATATACCCCCCAAAACTCAAGTTTTCGTATACGAAATGCATGAATACGCGTTAGATCCCCTTAGAAAGTCTTCCTACCAAGGCACCCCTCATCCTAGGCAGATACCCCCGCGTGCAGGTTTACCTTAAAGCACAAACAAACAAAGTATTAATCTAAACATTTTTTCTTACCCACACATTTTTGATAAATCTTAGGCAACGATTATACTAGTTTATATTTTCTATAGATCAATTAGAGAAAAAATTACATTTTTAGTAATCCTACAAAATATTTTTACTGTATATCACAAGTAGAGTACCATGATTTATAGAGTTTGAATACGATACGAATTGTATATCACAAGTAGAGTAACATGATTTATAGAATTTCAATACGATACGAGTTCGATTGTTTATGTGCAACACTCATTGCAGTTTGACTATGAAAGCATAATTGTATACATGAATCAACCTTTTGAGTGGTATGCACTTAACCTATTTTATAGAAAGGTGAGCATAACTAGCACAAACTTTTAGACTAGATAGTACTATTGTTAGAAAGTTGAACTATTGGAAATAAAAATTGAAGATTCGTTTTAGCACAATTGCATGTACATAAAATATCTTTCAATACTTAGATAGTTTAAATCACAAATCATTACTTAAACTAAAAAATACAAGGTTTTTACTTACGTGAAGGGACATCGTTCTAAATCTTCGAGTCTCTGGACAAAGTACCAACATCTATACGGCTAGCAAGACCGGAAAATCGAATAATGATTCAAAATACATTATCCCTAATTCCCGGTCCAACTAGCACATTTTCATTCATTCTTAATACCATCATATGCTGAAAATAGACATAATATTTTGACACTAAAAACAAAATAACACATTTGAAGATATTAAACGCTTTAAAAGTAATTTTTTTTCTTATAACAATTTACCAGATTCACAATACTATTTTATGTAGGATAAAATTAGTTAGCATGCGAAAATTTAATCTTAATTAGAATTTACTGAAATACAGATATCATGCATGCCTTATTTTCTATTAGGAGAAAGCCCTAAAAACCCAGTTTTCGTATACAAACTGCTTAAAGTACTTCTACCGATAATGCCTATTGCTATTAATTACACTGGATTACCAACTTAAAATTTTGCAAAACACCAAAATACAGAAAAACATACATTAACAAAAAAATCACACTTAAAAGTACAACACATCAAAAGTGGAAAATATAATTACCACATAATTATTTTCAATTAGAATTACGGTATCAACTTATATGTAACTAAAATAATAGAAAATATTACACTTACCCTGTACTTGTACACGCGAGAGGCGAAAATAATAAAAATATTTAAATAATTCGCAAATAATATAGCACACAAATCGCACAGCATAAAAACAGCCACGTGCCCGCCATTTTGCTGATAACAGAAATTGAGATAAGAAAGTGCCTTGAGGCTCTACAGAGCCGGTACAATAAGAGTTGGCCAGTTTACCGATAAGATAAAACCAGGGAGGCTGTTAGGGGTATGCAATTGGGGACACGTGTTTCATTCTGCGTTCAAAAATGGGGACTTATGGATTAAGATCATGTTAGATTAAAGCCATTTCAATAAAAATCTATCCTTTTTGTAAACATGGGCATTATATCCTAAATTAAAATATCAAAGTTAAGCTGCAACGATTAATATATTTTATATAGTTTATGAAACTAATGAATCATTAAATTAATTTCTGTGAAACAATTAGCAAAGATCATTATACTAAAGCAAATTATTTTTGTTAAGTTTTGATAAATAACAGTAATAAATTATAGGCATTGCAGATGAATGAGTTCACGTATAAAATAGGTATTAATATTATTGTTTAAAACAATTTTTAGAATAATAAACTAAAATTTTTATTTAATAAAGTCATAAACTAAAATTATTAATGAAAACTTGTTAATAAATTAAACATATCAAAATTTTTACACTCAATTTTTTTTATATACTTAAATTTTACAAAGACATCCTTTTAATAAAATCATAAACTAAAACAATTTTTACAATAATAAACTAAAATATTTATTTAATAAAGTCATAAACTGAAATTATTAATGAAAACCTGTTAATAAATTAAACTGATGACTCTAAAAGATAGCTAATCACAACATATATCAGAAAAAATATAATCAATTATAATACCTGAAAAATAGCGGACAACACTCTTGCTGCATGCGGACAAAACATCGGTCAGCTCGGCTAAAGAATTCTTAGGTATCCGTTGCAGGAGAATTTACCTACGCCCAACCTACAAACTCTACAAATTTAACGGCAACTGATTTTCTCTTATCAGGTATCACAGATCAGATAAGAGATAAGGAAGTGACATGCGCAGAAGACACCTGATAGTGACGTGTGCAAATCTGTGTTGATTGAATATCCGCTAGGTTCGTTGGCAGGATGTGCTATTTACAATTAGGGGCAACTCTCAGAACAGGCTAAGACAAGTTAGATGATGCAATATCTACAGGGTTGAGGAAGGTAGAGGGCGCTTGGGTAATCACGTGATTTTTTTAAAGAATCCGTATAGAGACATTTTAGTTAGATAAAGTGGTCAGGTGTGTGTTGCGAGACTCCCTTTGCACTGTGTGCGCCTATACGTAAGACGTGTGTTTTAATTGATTTTTCGCCGAGTTTCAAAAATGTCTTTGCTTGAATACACTCCCGAGTTTTATACTCAAAGTGATGCGGATGTGTTGCTGCAAGAAATAATACAATTGCCTTTGGATGTAAAGCCTCTGCAAAGTATTGAAAAGAAAATTTCCCCCGAGTTTTATACTGAAAGTGATGTTGATGTGCTACAGCAAGAATTGTTTCAATTACCCCTGCAAAGTAGTGAAAAGAAAATTTCCTCGACCCGTAAAGTAATTACTTTTGCTGATGAAGGAATCGATTACAGTTTACCTAGAGCAACAGTCTCTGTTTACTCTTGGATACCCATTTTGCAAAAAATACGTGAAGATCTACAGAAAGTGACAAATTATGAATTTAATATGGTGCAAGTGAACTTTGGCTCTGAAGAACAACCTAAAATTGAAGACGGCAACTACGAAGATTTTAATCTAGACCTATCATCAGGTGTATGCATTCTAAGTTTTGGATCTAAACGAACTTTGGATTTTAAACCAGCGAACTGTGAAACCACTACCATTAAATTAGAACATGGCTCAATGTGTAAGATATATCCTCCAACCAACAAACTTTTAACGCATGGTATTCCTTCTGAACCTTATGTGACAGACCCGCACATTAACCTAACATTTGCCAAAATGTACATTTATGAGCCTTCCCCGAAAAGGGCAAAGTTGGACGATTGGACGGGCGATCTTTACCATAGCTTATATGCTTCTGTAAATAGTACATGGCACTTGGAAAGACTTATCTACGTTTCACTTCACGATGAAAGAACTGACTTGAAGATTTATATTAGACAATTTATACAGAATGCCCAATTAGACTATATACCAACCGGTCAGGGAGTCGTGATGAACCCTTCCACATGGATCGAATTTATTGTAAAACTATTAGATTTTAATATAGGTCATAGCAATAGCTCTTTTATTTGTAATAATCAATTATCTGTATTTAATGATGATGGAAAATGCATCTTACAACAAATTTACAAAACCGGAGATTCATTCACGTTAAATCCAATTTCCTTAACACTTTTAAATGATCAAGTAAAAAAACTTTGCGAAATGAGAAATGAAATATTGGAATGCATTTTAAAAACGCTATATACGACGACCCTGCCTCATTTAATTTTAAAATTAAAGCCACAAAAATGTAACCGCGAACCCCATTGTACTTATGATGAGGCTAAACAACAATTAATGGATATAGTACATCAGGAAATTTTTAAAAACATAGGCCGGGTTCAAGATCATCCTTCGCAAAGGATACATGCTTGCTCGAATAGAACACATGTTGATGAGAGAGAGGATCTTATAAGTAGTAAAGCATGGTTTATGGTCAACATGTCGTATATTGCAAGAGAGATATGCGAGAACAAATGTACTTGTCATTATGACGGAGAATTTTTTTCAAACATTTTCATTGAAGACTATATGAAGTATCTTCAAAATGTGCTATTTAATACATTTTTTCAACCGTTTTCAGATTTTGCTAATTCTAAGGATGGCAAAACATGTGTAATTATGTGATGTTATTGGTGTATAACTAGTATTGCGATTGTAAAAAATATATTAAAACCATTGTGATTATGTAGAAAAGGCATGCTTGCTTCTACAACAGTAAGATTTTACTGACTTATGCATGCTTAGTTATAGAATACTCATTGAAAAGTTATTATTTTCTTAATTGTGTAAATAGTTTGTGTAATTTAAAATATGTTTTTGTAAATAAATAAGTTTAAACATGAAAACTTTTCTGTGTTTTCTTTATGTGTATGTGCGTGCTGATTACTTGCAAAATAAAAATATATTAAATAAAAAGTGATAAAGTTAGCATACTTGGTCACGATTTAAGGTTCTCGTTTTATACTTATCTTTTATACAATACAAGGTAGAAAGTTAGAAATTTAACAAAATTTATTGAAGCATGTACTATGGAAACATTCTACTACATAGAAATAAAATGTTTTGATTAAAATCATAAACTTAAGTGTAATAGGTAAATTGTGTTACATGAGAATTCCCAAAGTACTAATTTTTTATAAAATGAACTTAACTAAAAAAGTTAGTTTCCATAATTTTATAACTTAATCGATTTTACAGGTTTTTCAAAAATAAAGTGAGATAAAGAAACTTAGTATTTTTTAAATAAAGATTTTTTAGGTGTTCTTTAATGTAAAGATCTTACCATATTTTACTTGAAGTAACAGAATATTTAAAATCATACACTATGTTTTTAAAACATTAGAGTATTACCTTGGCATATTTTTATAATTTTTATTAAGTAATGGGCTTGAATATTTTTATGAGAAATATCAACTAAGTGCACATGTTACACATTTTACTGATTGAGATGGTTATGCTTACAAATTTTAAATAAATATGCTCTTACTTTTATACATGTTACTTGTTCAAACTAAGTATACTTTTGATTTGTATACGTTTATGAGTTCTCATAAGTTATGAAATTATTTCTCGAAAGGAACTTAGCTATTAGAACTTTGTAAATTTCGTAGAAGTAGTATGCTTAACATGTTTTTGATAAAATAGATTTAAATGTGGTACAGAAATGATCAGCTATTTTAGCATAGATGTATAAACTTATCTTTATGTAAACCTTAACTAATTAAAAGTAATATAATTTATGTCTGTACAAAGTGAGGGACTTAAACTATTTTTCAGAATTATCAAGTAAAGGATTTTACAAAATACTTAGTAAACTGCATTAATAGATTGTAAGTTGTATTTTTTTCTTTTAGAAGTTTTGCACATTGGTATATTTTATGTTCTGATAAGTCGTTGAATATGTTTTTGAAATAAACTAACATATCTGTACTTTGAAAATTTTATAGAAGTGACGAACTTTGGTATTTTTAGAATGTTACGAACTTGATACATTTTTTCTGAAGTGCTAGATATGTGAAATTGGCTTTTTAGAAACATTGAATTATTCAACTTAGTACATTTGAGTTACTCTTTCAAGATAACGGACTTAGAATTTTTTACACATAGCAAGCTAGTAACTTGCTAAACCTGCTTCTTGCAAATATTTTTAAATACCGTTCTTAAAAATTATCAAAGTTGTAACTACTAAAAAGAAATAAACAAATTAAAATATAATAAATTATGTATTTAAAAATATTTGCAAGAAGCAGGTTTAGCAAGTTACTAGCTTGCTATTTGTAAAAAATTCTAAGTCCGTTATCTTGAAAGAGTAACTCAAATGTACTAAGTTGAATAATTCAATGTTTCTAAAAAGCCAATTTCACATATCTAGCACTTCAGAAAAAATGTATCAAGTTCGTAACATTCTAAAAATACCAAAGTTCGTCACTTCTATAAAATTTTCAAAGTACAGATATGTTAGTTTATTTCAAAAACATATTCAACGACTTATCAGAACATAAAATATACCAATGTGCAAAACTTCTAAAAGAAAAAAATACAACTTACAATCTATTAATGCAGTTTACTAAGTATTTTGTAAAATCCTTTACTTGATAATTCTGAAAAATAGTTTAAGTCCCTCACTTTGTACAGACATAAATTATATTACTTTTAATTAGTTAAGGTTTACATAAAGATAAGTTTATACATCTATGCTAAAATAGCTGATCATTTCTGTACCACATTTAAATCTATTTTATCAAAAACATGTTAAGCATACTACTTCTACGAAATTTACAAAGTTCTAATAGCTAAGTTCCTTTCGAGAAATAATTTCATAACTTATGAGAACTCATAAACGTATACAAATCAAAAGTATACTTAGTTTGAACAAGTAACATGTATAAAAGTAAGAGCATATTTATTTAAAATTTGTAAGCATAACCATCTCAATCAGTAAAATGTGTAACATGTGCACTTAGTTGATATTTCTCATAAAAATATTCAAGCCCATTACTTAATAAAAATTATAAAAATATGCCAAGGTAATACTCTAATGTTTTAAAAACATAGTGTATGATTTTAAATATTCTGTTACTTCAAGTAAAATATGGTAAGATCTTTACATTAAAGAACACCTAAAAAATCTTTATTTAAAAAATACTAAGTTTCTTTATCTCACTTTATTTTTGAAAAACCTGTAAAATCGATTAAGTTATAAAATCATGGAAACTAACTTTTTTAGTTAAGTTCATTTTATAAAAAATTAGTACTTTGGGAATTCTCATGTAACACAATTTACCTATTACACTTAAGTTTATGATTTTAATCAAAACATTTTATTTCTATGTAGTAGAATGTTTCCATAGTACATGCTTCAATAAATTTTGTTAAATTTCTAACTTTCTACCTTGTATTGTATAAAAGATAAGTATAAAACGAAAACCTTAAATCGTGACCAAGTATGCTAACTTTATCACTTTTTATTTAATATATTTTTATTTTGCAAGTAATCAGCACGCACATACACATAAAGAAAACACAGAAAAGTTTTCATGTTTAAACTTATTTATTTACAAAAACATATTTTAAATTACACAAACTATTTACACAATTAAGAAAATAATAACTTTTCAATGAGTATTCTATAACTAAGCATGCATAAGTCAGTAAAATCTTACTGTTGTAGAAGCAAGCATGCCTTTTCTACATAATCACAATGGTTTTAATATATTTTTTACAATCGCAATACTAGTTATACACCAATAACATCACATAATTACACATGTTTTGCCATCCTTAGAATTAGCAAAATCTGAAAACGGTTGAAAAAATGTATTAAATAGCACATTTTGAAGATACTTCATATAGTCTTCAATGAAAATGTTTGAAAAAAATTCTCCGTCATAATGACAAGTACATTTGTTCTCGCATATCTCTCTTGCAATATACGACATGTTGACCATAAACCATGCTTTACTACTTATAAGATCCTCTCTCTCATCAACATGTGTTCTATTCGAGCAAGCATGTATCCTTTGCGAAGGATGATCTTGAACCCGGCCTATGTTTTTAAAAATTTCCTGATGTACTATATCCATTAATTGTTGTTTAGGCTCATCATAAGTACAATGGGGTTCGCGGTTACATTTTTGTGGCTTTAATTTTAAAATTAAATGAGGCAGGGTCGTCGTATATAGCGTTTTTAAAATGCATTCCAATATTTCATTTCTCATTTCGCAAAGTTTTTTTACTTGATCATTTAAAAGTGTTAAGGAAATTGGATTTAACGTGAATGAATCTCCGGTTTTGTAAATTTGTTGTAAGATGCATTTTCCATCATCATTAAATACAGATAATTGATTATTACAAATAAAAGAGCTATTGCTATGACCTATATTAAAATCTAATAGTTTTACAATAAATTCGATCCATGTGGAAGGGTTCATCACGACTCCCTGACCGGTTGGTATATAGTCTAATTGGGCATTCTGTATAAATTGTCTAATATAAATCTTCAAGTCAGTTCTTTCATCGTGAAGTGAAACGTAGATAAGTCTTTCCAAGTGCCATGTACTATTTACAGAAGCATATAAGCTATGGTAAAGATCGCCCGTCCAATCGTCCAACTTTGCCCTTTTCGGGGAAGGCTCATAAATGTACATTTTGGCAAATGTTAGGTTAATGTGCGGGTCTGTCACATAAGGTTCAGAAGGAATACCATGCGTTAAAAGTTTGTTGGTTGGAGGATATATCTTACACATTGAGCCATGTTCTAATTTAATGGTAGTGGTTTCACAGTTCGCTGGTTTAAAATCCAAAGTTCGTTTAGATCCAAAACTTAGAATGCATACACCTGATGATAGGTCTAGATTAAAATCTTCGTAGTTGCCGTCTTCAATTTTAGGTTGTTCTTCAGAGCCAAAGTTCACTTGCACCATATTAAATTCATAATTTGTCACTTTCTGTAGATCTTCACGTATTTTTTGCAAAATGGGTATCCAAGAGTAAACAGAGACTGTTGCTCTAGGTAAACTGTAATCGATTCCTTCATCAGCAAAAGTAATTACTTTACGGGTCGAGGAAATTTTCTTTTCACTACTTTGCAGGGGTAATTGAAACAATTCTTGCTGTAGCACATCAACATCACTTTCAGTATAAAACTCGGGGAAATTTTCTTTTCAATACTTTGCAGAGGCTTTACATCCAAAGGCAATTGTATTATTTCTTGCAGCAACACATCCGCATCACTTTGAGTATAAAACCCGGGAGTGTATTCAAGCAAAGACATTTTTGAAACTCGGCGAAAAATCAATTAAAACACACGTCTTACGTATAGGCGCACACAGTGCAAAGGGAGTCTCGCAACACACACCTGACCACTTTATCTAACTAAAATGTCTCTATACGGATTCTTTAAAAAAATCACGTGATTACCCAAGCGCCCTCTACCTTCCTCAACCCTGTAGATATTGCATCATCTAACTTGTCTTAGCCTGTTCTGAGAGTTGCCCCTAATTGTAAATAGCACATCCTGCCAACGAACCTAGCGGATATTCAATCAACACAGATTTGCACACGTCACTATCAGGTGTCTTCTGCGCATGTCACTTCCTTATCTCTTATCTGATCTGTGATACCTGATAAGAGAAAATCAGTTGCCGTTAAATTTGTAGAGTTTGTAGGTTGGGCGTAGGTAAATTCTCCTGCAACGGATACCTAAGAATTCTTTAGCCGAGCTGACCGATGTTTTGTCCGCATGCAGCAAGAGTGTTGTCCGCTATTTTTCAGGTATTATAATTGCTTATATTTTTTCTGATATATGTTGTGATTAGCTATCTTTTAGAGTCATCAGTTTAATTTATTAACAGGTTTTCATTAATAATTTCAGTTTATGACTTTATTAAATAAATATTTTAGTTTATTATTGTAAAAATTGTTTTAGTTTATGATTTTATTAAAAGGATGTCTTTGTAAAATTTAAGTATATAAAAAAAATTGAGTGTAAAAATTTTGATATGTTTAATTTATTAACAAGTTTTCATTAATAATTTTAGTTTATGACTTTATTAAATAAAAATTTTAGTTTATTATTCTAAAAATTGTTTTAAACAATAATATTAATACCTATTTTATACGTGAACTCATTCATCTGCAATGCCTATAATTTATTACTGTTATTTATCAAAACTTAACAAAAATAATTTGCTTTAGTATAATGATCTTTGCTAATTGTTTCACAGAAATTAATTTAATGATTCATTAGTTTCATAAACTATATAAAATATATTAATCGTTGCAGCTTAACTTTGATATTTTAATTTAGGATATAATGCCCATGTTTACAAAAAGGATAGATTTTTATTGAAATGGCTTTAATCTAACATGATCTTAATCCATAAGTCCCCATTTTTGAACGCAGAATGAAACACGTGTCCCCAATTGCATACCCCTAACAGCCTCCCTGGTTTTATCTTATCGGTAAACTGGCCAACTCTTATTGTACCGGCTCTGTAGAGCCTCAAGGCACTTTCTTATCTCAATTTCTGTTATCAGCAAAATGGCGGGCACGTGGCTGTTTTTATGCTGTGCGATTTGTGTGCTATATTATTTGCGAATTATTTAAATATTTTTATTATTTTCGCCTCTCGCGTGTACAAGTACAGGGTAAGTGTAATATTTTCTATTATTTTAGTTACATATAAGTTGATACCGTAATTCTAATTGAAAATAATTATGTGGTAATTATATTTTCCACTTTTGATGTGTTGTACTTTTAAGTGTGATTTTTTTGTTAATGTATGTTTTTCTGTATTTTGGTGTTTTGCAAAATTTTAAGTTGGTAATCCAGTGTAATTAATAGCAATAGGCATTATCGGTAGAAGTACTTTAAGCAGTTTGTATACGAAAACTGGGTTTTTAGGGCTTTCTCCTAATAGAAAATAAGGCATGCATGATATCTGTATTTCAGTAAATTCTAATTAAGATTAAATTTTCGCATGCTAACTAATTTTATCCTACATAAAATAGTATTGTGAATCTGGTAAATTGTTATAAGAAAAAAAATTACTTTTAAAGCGTTTAATATCTTCAAATGTGTTATTTTGTTTTTAGTGTCAAAATATTATGTCTATTTTCAGCATATGATGGTATTAAGAATGAATGAAAATGTGCTAGTTGGACCGGGAATTAGGGATAATGTATTTTGAATCATTATTCGATTTTCCGGTCTTGCTAGCCGTATAGATGTTGGTACTTTGTCCAGAGACTCGAAGATTTAGAACGATGTCCCTTCACGTAAGTAAAAACCTTGTATTTTTTAGTTTAAGTAATGATTTGTGATTTAAACTATCTAAGTATTGAAAGATATTTTATGTACATGCAATTGTGCTAAAACGAATCTTCAATTTTTATTTCCAATAGTTCAACTTTCTAACAATAGTACTATCTAGTCTAAAAGTTTGTGCTAGTTATGCTCACCTTTCTATAAAATAGGTTAAGTGCATACCACTCAAAAGGTTGATTCATGTATACAATTATGCTTTCATAGTCAAACTGCAATGAGTGTTGCACATAAACAATCGAACTCGTATCGTATTGAAATTCTATAAATCATGTTACTCTACTTGTGATATACAATTCGTATCGTATTCAAACTCTATAAATCATGGTACTCTACTTGTGATATACAGTAAAAATATTTTGTAGGATTACTAAAAATGTAATTTTTTCTCTAATTGATCTATAGAAAATATAAACTAGTATAATCGTTGCCTAAGATTTATCAAAAATGTGTGGGTAAGAAAAAATGTTTAGATTAATACTTTGTTTGTTTGTGCTTTAAGGTAAACCTGCACGCGGGGGTATCTGCCTAGGATGAGGGGTGCCTTGGTAGGAAGACTTTCTAAGGGGATCTAACGCGTATTCATGCATTTCGTATACGAAAACTTGAGTTTTGGGGGGTATATGGCTAAAGTGATTTTCTCGCAATAGAAGATTATATCTTTATTTGTAAAAATCTTTCTATGGTATAATTTTCTTACTTCCCTAAATATATCCCTTTTCTTACTTCCTTAAATGTATTGATATCCTACTTTAGTGTTAAACGTCTACTTAACAAAAATACGGTATACAAAAAATTAAAACTCTTGATTAATTTTTTTTTCTTGATAAATTAAAAACATTTGATTAAAAAAAATTTGTTGTAAAATTATATAACTTAAAATTAAAACTTGGTTAAAAAAAATAAATTTAGAAATGTATTTGTTGTAAAATTATTTAACTTAAAATTAAAACTTGGTTAAAAAATAAATTAACTCTTGATTAAAAAAAAATATTTTTTGTAAATTTAATTAAAAAAATATTTGTTGTAAAATTATTAACTTAAAATTAAAACTGTTGGTTAAAAAAAAATATTTGTTGTAAAATATTTAACTTAAAATTAAAACTTGGTTAAAAAATAAATTAATTCTTGATTAAAAAAAATATTTGTTGTAAAATTACTTATTTAACTTAAAATTAAAACTTGGGTAAAAATCTCTTTAAAAAAAAAAAAAAAAAAAAAATGTTTAGATAAAAAAGTTCATACACTATCTAAATCATTATTTGTAAAAACTATAGGTAGTAAAATCGTTCTATGGTATAATTTTCTCACTTCCCTAACAGTAGAAGAAATTTGTAGAAAATGTATGGGTATCCTAAACCCTACTTTAATATTCTAGTAAACTGTTACTTATTAAATATATGCTATAATCTTAAACGGTATACAAAAATTAGAACACCTACAATTTTATACCTGAAGGATTCTCGGCCTATGAATCATTAGCCTATGAATTCTTTTGTAGGTTGCGCGTTCAAATTTGAAAATTTTTTTCCAAGTCCCCTTATTTTAAAAAATATGTCACAATCTGAAAATTTTTCCAAGTACCCTTATTTCAAAAATATCTTAAAGTCTGAAAAAATTACAAGTCCCCTTATTTGAAAAAAAGGAAAAAAAAATTCTTATCAACCCTTCCAACATCCGGTCTTAGTATCCGGTCCGACCACGCCCCCCTCTCTCTCTCTCGACCCAGGGAAAGCATCCGAACGGATCCGGTGAATTAACATGGGATCCGGCTGGGCAGAACTCTCCTTTTTCTACTACTCACAGCATAACAAATCTTTTGGAAGATTCGTACATAATTCAAGAGTAAAATCGAATTTTCATAACTGGAAATGTTATTATAACTTTATAACATTGCAAATATATCTTAACATCTATTAAAAGTCCTTCGCCCAAAACAACACCTCCTTTCTAGACAGTCGGCCACCGTGAAGGTTTGCCTTAAAAGACACGATACAATAAAATGCAATTAATATCTTTTCAGATAGTTCTAACATACAACAATTTAAATATTTGTGTTTAAATTTCTGTATGTGTACTATTTAGAGAATTAATAAATTTTACAAGTGCAAGGTAAAGTTGTACGAGTGGTTTTTACGTAGGTGATATTCAATTACTTAGAGTTTCGAATTCATAAGTTTGTTTTATGTATTGATTCTAAGTAATAAAACACGGTACATTTAAATCTAAGGATAATTAAGTTAAGGAGATGAATTTTATACTAACAAAAAAAAATGGATTCTAGTGCTTTTTTTTAAATATGCAACAGGTTATGTTAAATTTATTGTTATTGCATGCAGATATTCAAATTAACTATTTGTACTTAAGTATTAGGTTGTAACGAAAGTTTCCCGCCACCGCAAACATCGTCAGCACACAGTTCGCGTTGGCGTATTTGTTCATATATTTTCAAACGGTTTTTGGCATTTGAAAGAAAGAGGCTTATTTTATAACACTGTGTTGTGAAATCTGTAAAAAATATAGTTATCATTAAGTATAAGGTGTCCCAAATGGAACTATCACTCTAGAGGATTAGAACCATCATTTACTTCCATTTGTGTTGCAAAAAGTGAGCTACATAATATCAACAAATTATGAGTACAGCTTTAAGTACTATTGTTGTATCATGTGACACTGTGCAGGTTTGATACCGAAAGTTCAAAATCAGTTATCTAAGGAGTTAGAAGTTAGTTTTTCAGGCAGATATTGCGGAAAACTTTCGTTACAACCTGATAGAATTTCGTAGAATATATTTCCAGCTCCTTGCAGTTACCGAAATTTTAAATAATTCTAAATCTAGAAGCTTATGTCATACTTCATGTAAATTTTGCTGCTGGGCACTATTTAAAATAAGAAAATATAGGATTGGATTAATACATCTGATATAAAAAAAATGCGGAATTCCTTGAAATTATTCTTTTTTTTTCTTTCAGTTAATGAACTTTTCCATTACGGTTATATTCTCCCCTATAGTAATATATACGAGTATTTTGTATTAAGCGAAGAATTTGTAATTCAAACATTAATTCACTCTCAATCGATTGGGGAAAATACCAATTCCTTTTTCTTCTGATCTTTTTTATTCGACTTGCAAGTACTAAAATGGAGGAAATTAAAAACTGGCCAGCCGCACCTTTTTCTTTTTGCCTTACCACCCGCAACGCTTCTTTAATGCGGCATTTATATATTTTTATTATTTCTTATCCCCTTTTCTTTCTGTGGTGAAAAGTGAAATCTTGACCCTATATAAGGATAAAGGTCGGGTGGTTTTTTCTTACTAATGGCCAACTAAAATGGCATTTTGATTGACTGATGGGTTCTTATTCCATTCGAAGTAACCCCACTGGGTAGCAGAATTTTTTTTTGGTTAATTTTTTTTTAAACATATTTTCGTGAGAGGACCCATTCGCGAGTCTATCAGTCACAGGGCCCTTTCCTGACAGGACCCCATCGAATATAAAGAAACGCGCGTAATAAGTCAGCTCATTTGACGTTAATTGACTTACGCTTGCAACGCTGGGATATGATACCAATAAAGCAACGTGAAAACTGCTGAAAGGGATTGATTCACTTTGAAAGCTGTGGTCTGGTTGAATGAAAAGTACCATTTATTTCTTCCACCCGTCACGTTCTTGAATGAAAGTTGCTTTTGACGCCAGGAAACACAAACCTCAAGAATTTTCTTCTGCTACAAGACATTATGAGTCTAATTTCAATCACGCGCTTTGTAGAAAAATAAAAGATGTGTACATGGTGATTCATAAAAGATTAGCAGAACTTCAAGAGGGGATAGCACATATTCAAACAAACAACTATCGTCAAAGAATGCATGGTCGGAATTAAAACATGAAAGCGTTAAAAGTCTTCGAAGGTAATGTCATTCGAGACAAAAATACACAGAGAACGATTAAGTTACAGAAGCAAGTTTAATGAAACTTGACTATACAAAGTGTTCATAGAAGTGAAAGGTATTAGCTTTGTAGACAGTACAACGGCGATGGAAGAATTGGCAAAGATTGATTATAATTACACCTGGCTACAAAATTTCCTGCAGATTCAATGGAAGTTGAAGAGCCTTTAGCTGTATTCACAAAAAGATATCGAGACATAAAAGATCTGAAGAGCACGGTGGCCAAGCTACAAGGTCTTATTGACCAAACCATTGGTTCGGAAAGATTACGTAAAGGTAATTTCGCAATTCTCATGGGCTAGTGTTCTATCCTGCTGGATCCCCATTACCCACTGAAAGTGTGTTGAATGTGTTGAATCCACATGTTATGCAGAACCCGTTTCAGAAACTGAATGTAATTTTTCTCGATAAGGCTTCTGGAAGAAAATAAGGTCCGAAAATATGGTCACCGATTACTTTTGCCAAAGTATTGATAGGAAAGCGTCGTTCATGCGCATGTGGATTTATATCTGTCCATATACCAGGATGGTCCAGTCATCCATGGAGAGTACCTTCGACGACCTTTACAGCCTTTGTGTTTCATTTCCAACCATGTATTCCCTGATGAAAGTTGTTTGTTTGGATATGTACTATCAGCATTTAAAGTTTTGAATACGTTTTATAAAACACCCTGCATATAAGAAAGTTTGCGTTAGAAACCGTCCTGTATGTGTACTCCACTGGGTTGTATTCGAATTGAACCTACTCCGATTGCTTACTTCAAAGCGTTTTCTAAATCCCGAGAAAAAGGTGTGAGAAATTCTATTCCTACGATGTTTTCCATTGTCATAGTAACCTGTAACGTTTTTCCAGCCAAAAGGTACTCCAGAGAAGCACAAAGAATTTTCTTGAATAATTTGATGTCACGCATATTCCGTAAACTACCATTAACTGTAGATCGCAATTCTAACCAATAATGGTCTGTTCTTGGTCATGTGATATCACCTATAGAAGAAGCGAGCTCTGGGAGAAACAACGGCTACTGGTACATTTTTTTTTTTAAACTTCAGTTTCTTACATGTGCTTTCCCTGATTTGCTCCAATATCTCTCGACCTGTAATCTCGTAACAAAGACTGCCTTTTAACTCCCATGTCTTCATTTCTCCAAATTATCCCTATATGTTTTACATTTATGATTTCTTCTGAGTGAAATGTAAGTAATGCGATCGAATTTCGCACCGAAGTTGCAGTAACATCGGTATCAGAATTTTTAGGCATTATAGAAATATGCTGAAGCAAGATTCAATATTGACATTACTAGCTGTGTAATCTTTATTCATAAGATTAACTATTAATGAACATTTGTAATGGACGTGACGTGGCCACGCTAATTCACAAACACACATTGAATTAATTATATGCAAGTATACATAATTAGATTTGCATAAACTGAGGGAATATACGGATGCTCTTCGCAGTTTTTTTTTACTGCCTACGTCACTATCCGACCCAACGCTACAGTCATTCATCACACCTAAAGTACGAGTTGTGCTTAAGAAGCTGCCATCGTTTCGGAACCACGTTCAAGTTCAAATATTTTATTTTTTCCATCATGAAGAATTAGTGCATTGTTGTAGTAAAATCGACATAAATACTTCTCATTATTATAAAGAAAAAATATGTTTTTTAACACGCTAAAAACTGAAGAAATAATTCGAAACGATTTCGGCAATTAAAGATATTTTCATTAATTTTAGTAGTTTTGCTGATACTTGTGTCTATGTTCTTGGAATTACTTTACAACTTTTACAGTTTTGTCCCTTTATTATCTAAAAATTACATGTTAAAAATGATATCTTTCACATATTTACTATACAAGAGATGTTTCGTGGCGAACAGCTGAACGCAACGACTTGTAACTTAGATTAAAAATATTTTTTGTACTTTTAGAAAGCTTCTAAGATACATCGTGACCATTCATTGCGATTCTGCTTACATATCGTAAGTCAACACCCCCATGAACCAAGGAAATTATAAACACTTTAAACTGTCGGAGCAGTTAAAAAAAGAAATAAAGTAATTTTCCCTTGCTTTTTAGCCTTCAGCGCCAGAGCTATCAACAACTTTATCCCCGAAGCTATCATCTTCTAAACGAAGGTCACTGAATTCCTCTCCTTTGTTTTCCGATGTCATGGATCCCATTTACCATCTCTCTATTATAAAGCATCCCAAATGAAAATCAAATACAAGTTTTGCGAGTTCTAAGTGATCCTCCTTTATAAATCAAGGATAGGAATGTAATTGTTACATCGGTTGATTTATCGTCTTCAAATCCAGCATAAAAAGTTTTTATTAGTGAATCCTTAGGATTCTAGGGACAATTAAACAGTGAAGGGCAAGTACAATGACTTTTGTGAAGTTAATTGAAAGACTCAAAAATAATAGGATATATTTTTTTAATTGTTATTCGTTATAAAGTATTACATATAAAGACTGATACTCGTGATTGTTCCTTATGTATTTGTAAAATCATGTCAAGGATCCAGATGCCGCGTAACATTATCAGTAGATCAGTGACAACTAATAACGAAAAGGACTGAAAGCATTTCGTCTAGGATATTTTGTTGTAATTTGCATATAAATTGAAAGCCATGAAAAACTTCTCTTTATTGAACTTGAAAGCTTCCGTTTTGTATCTGATACTTCAGTTGCCGGTTTATTTGATTACGAAAAGAATTGCGCTTTTCTACCTTACGCACCTTAGAATGATAAACGTACTTAAACATAAAATTGTTGCTTCATGGCATTGTACTTAGTTGCTCATTTACTATACCCTGCAGCTTAAATAACGTCTTTCTATCTTGATTAAAATCAATGAATTTTATCATGTGCGCACAACTAATTTAAGGATTTTAATTTCAGAGCTGTAAATGTAACTGTTAATTAAAAACTTTAATTAATATGTCCTGTTGTTTCCTATATAGTATGGAATTATACTGTCTGCTTAGTAAAATATAGTTCCTTTCTGATATAGTTCGATTATCTCAAGTGCCTAATTTTCAAGCCCTTTCATCAACATTCTAGAGTTTTATTAATCAAATGTGCAAAAATTATACAGCATTTATAACTTACAACTTTTATACACGAATAAAATATACTGCAAGTAGATTCTTCTGATCAACATATAAGAAACTTGTGTATTTTCTCCTTGAGATTTTCAGTATTTCCTTTAACATGACTCTATTCTTTGAATGATTATGGAATATTTGTTCATACTAATTTCGAAATTAACTATCCCCCTCTTTCTTTCTTTCATTTTTCTCTAAAATGACATGAATATAAGATTTTTTTCTTGTCTTCGTTTTCACCCACTTTAATAAGGAAATAATTTAGAACTTTCTGCACAAGTGGAATCTAATATCGAACTATTTAGCCATCTTTGAATCACCTCCATTTGACCTCTGATGCATTTATCCCATACCTTGCGAATAGAGTCGCGGGTTTCGGATCTAAGGATATACGGATGGAGACATACTGGCAAAGGGGAAGGAAGGGGGTTGAAAAAAAAAGGTAAAACGGAACCTGTGCCCGCTCATTTTTCGCATAGTTAGATCCGAAACCCGACTCCTGAAAAACGAAGGTGCTACATATGGGGACAGGAAGAAAGGTCCGATTCACTCAAGTGGATCCCGACACTCTACCGACAAGAACCCGTGGTGCATGAGAGCTCGTTAGCGTAAGGCCGACCTTTTTATTTTTCCCGATCTATATTATCATTGTGGAGGAAATAGTTTAACCCTTTGAAGCGGCGCACCAGTTTCCCAATGCCGTAAAAAGTGCAGTCGTTGCCATCGCAGTTGCCATCCAGTAATATGGCCGTCGATCATATCGTCCATCACGTGCCACAGAGCTAAAGGACATTTTTGACACGGCCGGTTGCGGGGCGGAGCACAGCCGACTGTGTTAAAAATGTCCTGTGCTGGTAGTTAAATCGAGCGATGGCAATGGCTACACATTTTTTCGGAATAATGCTATATGTCCAAAGGATCGGGTGGGGTGCCGGGGACAGAGGACTTTTTAAAAGGTTCTAATGTGGAAAAAAAACAGTCCAAAATTCCGGACCTTTGAATAGACAGCCACGCAGTCGGACAGAACCCTGAACCTTCACAATTCAGCCATCTCCTAATTTTCGGTGCCTTATCCCACTCAACCATTGATCGGCTTTAAACTTTGTTATTTATTTCACAATAAGAAAAATAACATTTTTTTTCTTTTCTTTTCCCCAGGTACATGTCATTTTAAAGCGACTGTTCATCTAGAATGTAGTCGTGGAGAGAAAGGAAAAAAGGAAGGGTCTGAAATTTTTATTTCTCTTCAAAATTCAGCTTTTTTGAAGAGACTTTTATATGATCTTTGTGCTGTAGATAAGGATGTCGTCCTTTCACAATGTAGAAGTTTCAGCCAGATCCTATAGTAGAGCACATGCCGTAGAGTAGGATAACCGAGGAACACCACGCTGAACCAAAATTAATAATTTACTTATACTGTGAATCAAAGAATTAAATGCAGGCAGTAGTGTGGTGGCTGGCAATAAAGCACAAAAATGGGTACTTTTACAGGCAGAAGCAAAAGTAAGTGACGCAAAAAGGTACGAAAACACAGTAAGCTAACTTGGCGATAGTGCCAGGAGCATGACAGAACGCTCGCCAATTAAACATTCAAATTGCAAAAATTCCAGATGGCAATTAGAGATAACTCAGTAGTAATAAAATTTAAATATAGGCTCGCTAACAGCAGATGGGTAGGAGAGCTTTCAACTCTAGAAATTTTATTGAAGCTCTGTGGGAAAGTTCTGGGAGAATGAAGAAGCATGCCAAGGAAAGATAAAAACAGTCTATAATGATGAAATCCAAAGTAATTTACAAAATGGAACTAAGCTAAAAAAGCGGCCAGAAAGATAGGAATTTAAAAATGGCAAAGAGTATTATATTTAGAATTGGAAAATTAAAATCAGACGAAAATAAAAATATTGATGAACTGCATCACAGTCTTGCTAATTTCTACTCCTGAGTTTAAATTAAAGGGAAACTGTTTAGCGTAGATTACTTTTGCATTGGTTTTCCATACTGATTGTCATAAATCACATACATACGCGCACAAATCACGCACAAAAAGAGAAATTATGTTGCGCTTTTCTGAACCCAAATACACTACTTTGATGCAGCTATATACTCCTGACAGAAACTGTACTGATGTTGCGAGTATGGCGATACAAATAAGGGTTTCCATCAATATGTGGATGACCTTTCTATTGGCTGTGTTGTCTAACCATTTATTAATCGACGTGGTGCTCTGAAGCTTTACCATTAAATGAATTGGTATTTCCCCTTAAATTGATTATGTTGTTCTGTATATTTATATCATCTTACTATTGAACTGTACAACTTCAAAAACCCATCAAACAAGGAAAAGATATCTGTTTCTCCACAATTTTCTGAGTAAAGATTTTACTTCGTCTTTTTCTTTTTCTTTTTTTTTTTTTTAATCGCTATTAGAATTTTTATACAAATATCAGTTTGCATAATACACTGAAGAGCAATTGAATTAGATAAACCTTCCCTAGCTAGCCGCTTTCCTTTGGGGACGGCTACGATCTGTGTTGGCATGAACTGTAGTAGGCACTAGAAGCGATGGAAAGCCATACTTATCGGCAACTCCTGAACTACCTCCCACAATTCACTAAGTTTAAATGGAAGGTGGATGGAGCCACGAGCTTCTGTCTGAATTACATCTCAGATGTCTCGATGGGACTGAGGTGAAGTGATTTTGGTGGCTAGAAAAGCGCGTGCAGGTCTGCAGAATGCTCATCCAACCATCTTGGTACAATTCGGAAGTGATAGCGCGGTGCAGTGGGTTTTCGTGAGAGAGAAGATTGTCATCAAGATATACCGGTAACGTTCATCTGTGAGAGACGATGTCACATGTTAGAGGGGTCCCATTTAAGTCCATGTGAATACTCCACAGACAATAATCCCACCTTCGCCAGCTTGAAAAGCCCCCTGCTATCAGGAACGATTCCATCGCTTCATGTCGTATACGCCGTACACTTACAGTGCCATCGGCATGGACCAAAGTGAATCTCGACTCATCACTCCGAGCAACATTTTTCCACATCTTGACGGTTCATTAGCGATGTTCCTGTGCCCATGCTAATCGTTGAGCCCTGCTTTGGGCAGTCAGCAGAGGACACTCTTAGGACGATGACTGTTATACTCCACTGAGAGGAGATGGTTTTGCAAAGTGTGGTAGCTTACACGTCGCTGTGCATCAGCGTTAAACTGACGGGTGATCTGTCTGACCAGACAATATGTGAGACCGGTCTCGAGGTCTCGCGCGAGACAAGACTGCGAGACGATACCTACGGATGCGAGGCGATACCTTCGAATGCGAGACGATACCTTCAGGTGCGAGATGAGACCGCGAGGCCATACTTCGATGTGAAAGTGCGAGACGATACGAGACCTGTGCTATTTTTCGTCTCGCATGGTCTCGCGTCCTATCCCTATTTGCATGATCTGGACCTCTTTCGATACCTGTGTACGTGTCACTGGTGCGCGTGTTTCTATCAAGCAGCAAATTGATCCATAAAAGCTTCAAGTGTGCCTGCGTTTAGGGGGGAGGGATGAAAAATCTGTTTAAATATTTTATTTGAACATGTAGAATCTTTCTAGAAGGATGTGTTATTTGGGTTTTTTTTTTTTTTTCGAACCAAGGTTTAACCTATGAGATTTCATCATTGGAAAGGGGCAACATTAGAATTCCGCTTCCTCAAGGCTGAATCCCAGTGAAGCATTGAAAGACAAGTAGATAAGCGACACTAAGCTATTCACCGTAAGAGAATCTTCATAGCTGCTTTTTTTCAGTGATAAGACTGAAGAGGTTGAACCTTGGTTGAGTCGTGGATTGAACTCTCCCTGTCACTTACACTGTTACTTGATGTTGTTATGGAGTGAAAACAATTTTTGCTTTGTTTCCAAGACGCTCAGAGAGCTTATTATTTACAAAACAAAATGAGGGGCCCGATGTTCTGTGTAAACCTCGTTAACACTCCCAGCTTATAAAAATAATCCATTTATTCACCAAATACAACCAGGGCGGTTGATTTATTTCTTATTTATTTGTCAGGAGAGGACAGCTCACGTCACTGAAGGTGTCCTTTAAGGATACGTACGTCCCTCCTGGAGTTTCCCGCCACAATTTTGATCCTCAAATAATGTGGGGGGGGGGGCCTACTGAATATTAGCATTCCTCGTAAACGACCGCCAACGACCGCCGGCAGGACTTTCGGAACCACCGATTTAACGTACACATACACCGCATGACACGGTGGTCTTTAGTAGTGCGCCAATATCGAACCCGAAACCTTCCGGTTACAAGTACACCGCCTAAAATTAATCTCATAATACTTAGAATACAGCGAGGTGCGATATTAGCTTACATTTTTAGAACAACAACCAAAACATAATCAGTTTCGGGCCTTAAACTGTTCTGTTCGTAACCGCAGTGCATGTGGAAATGGCGCCACGCGTTGCGAACACAAGAATTCCGATCTACATTCTGAAAGTCTTCTTCTTCTCTCCGCGGTCCGGTAGCGATCCCCCCGTTTTCCCTCTCAGGATGCAAGAAGCACCTCATCTCGTCTCGTCATCCCCTGGTAAGAAAAACCCCACGTCGGCGCGTGCTCTGTTCAGGTTGGCCGGAGCTGTGGCTGTCGCATTGTGACCGCCGGAAGAGTGGTCAATGCATGGTTTGCGTTGAATGGAGTTCGGATGTGCAACCAGCCGACGCTCACCGCACGAGCCCCAGGCGATACGCTCAAGATGCGGAGGAGGGAGGGAAAAAAAAAAAATTGGTAAAAGAAATATTCATTAAACTAGAGTGAAAAAAAATTCTTGTTCCTTCGCAGGAGCAAAAAAGTGCAGAGGAATAGAAATAGTCATGAATTTGCTCAATTTTTAGATTTAACAATATCTGCATTACCTAACAATAGTTTAAGAATTAATCTATGGGATAAAGAAATTATTCTAATTTTAAAGTAAATAGTTTTAACCCTTTAACGCGCAGTGTTCCCGCTCTGGGAACACCAAACTCTGACGTTTCGACTATTTCCAGTCACGAAGAATAGATTTGTTTTCTATAAAAATAGTTGCGGATGACGTAGCTCTACGACAATCCTTTACTTTTTAGCACGTCAATTCCCGTAAAAAAGTCACGATTATTTTTAACAGCACTGACATCTGCTGAAAAATGGAAGAATGCGAGAACAGCTGGATTGATGGCCCAATGCTGAAAAAAAACCCTTTTTTGACGCAGCTGGCTGTGCCGCACAGCCAGCTGCGTCAAAAAGGGGGTCTCTAGATGTGTGGCACGTGATGAACGTTTTGATCATCCGCCATCTTGCTGGTAGTTAAGTCGGGCGATGGCAACGGCTGCCCTTTTTTCAGCATTGGGAAAGTGTTGCGCTGTAGTAGGATTAAATATCTACGTTCGGATCAGTTTAAAGCAATCAGTTATAAACTTTTATTTCAATCTGACAATAAATATAGCTATCCATGTAAATTTTTAAAATCTGTTATATACCCTCGATCTAAATAGTGTGTCTTTTTTTTATTGCTTTAAAAAATAAACGGAGGTCAGGAGAATTTGGTATTTGGGTCATTTCAAAATTTGGTGACATTTGGAAATTTTAGCACGTAAGTAAAAATATAATTTAAGTTTTTTTTTCTCCATAATATAAAACATACCTTGTTTCTGCACATTATTTGAGTATTATCCATGCATTTTTCCTTTTATTTAATTTTCTTAGATTTTTTATAATTATCAGACTTTATGAAAATTTTCATGTCTGTTACCGGACATTTTCTTTGAAATATTTGTACACATATGTTCAGCACAAAATAATGCAAAGTGATACATTACGTAGAGTCCTTTTGTCCATATAATATAGCCTTTTCCATTTAAAAACTTTTTACTTATTTATTTACAAATTTTTGTTTGTCATGTCTGTTGCTTATTATAGTAACAGACATGACATTTGAAAGAACAAAAATTTCTCTTAATAAAGTCTAAATAATTCCACAGGAACATGAGAAGAGACATTAATTTAGACTAAAACTATAATAATCTAAATTAATCAATTGAATTGACAAATAAATAAATATATCTTTTACAACTAATTGAGGTAGCAGACATGACTTGCAATTAAAATACTTATCACAAATATACTTTTACTTTTTCAGACAAATGCCAAAAACTCAAGATGTCTGTTTATATATTTTTTTTATGCTCTAATGGTAAACAGCTGTTGCTATTCTCAAATTTCAATTTTGTTGCTTGAAAATAATGTATGGTAACAGACATGACATCAATGTCCGGATAGCTATATTTACCTATTAAAAATGTTGTATTTTTCTTAAAACCTTATAAACATCTTTTTAATAATGTAATTCAAAATCTAATTCACAATGTTAAAACATGTCAGGGCAGACAATTTAGCTGCCGTCAAATTGTCAGGGGAAGACTCTTTTTCTGTTTTTTTTTTCTTAGTGGGCAAATTTTCAGATCTTTTCTCAAACTTAAAGTAAACGTACTGGTATTAAACTTACTGTTTTGATATTCCTTGTACGAAAACGTAACTATGCGTTTGTTTTACAAATAACATACACTGCTACTTATTGAGGTAGCGTCAAAGTTCCAATATGGTGACGGAGCAGGTTTTCCAACAGCAAACGGGGCACGTATTTCAACACGTATTTCAACACGTATTTCGCTGGAAAATGCGCTTCGAACTATATCAGATAGTCCTGTTCTTATTGTGTAATAAATAGTCCCAATAACTATTACTGACTGATATTCCCGTTAAAAAATAACTAAAAATGGGAAAGGGTTTATCAAAAAAGAGGAAATTGCAAAAGGAATCAGATAAAACGGAAGAGTGAAAAAAAGCCGGTCCTGACCAGGAAGCTATTTCGACTTTCGTCTTTACATGTAAAAGGCATTAAACTATCAAATTCTGAAAAAGAAAATAGTATGTTGCCTAAAACAAAAGAAAAGTACGTGAGGTACTCGAAATTCAAGAAATGAGAACATGAGCACTGACCTTATGGAGATGTTATATCTTTTGTAGCTTTTATTATGATTCAGATTTGTTTTTAAAAAGTATGTCATTGTACAATGGTTAAGTGACTGCTTTTGTAAAACTATTAAGTGGCATTTGTTTTCCATATCCAGTTACTTTCTCCATTACTCTGTTATTATCTTACTAATATTACAATGCCTTCTTAGTTTACAATAAGATATATATTAAGTCAGCGGTTCTCAAGCTTTTAGCTTCGCCCCCCCCTCAACAAAGACTAACTTACGGTGGCGCCCCCCTCACATTTTTCAGCATACATTCAGTTTTTTAATCTTTAACAATGGTGGTCAACGGGAACCAGCGTCTATATCATACATACAGCTGAAAATAACTGAAATTAGCAAGTCACGTTCAAAAACATAAAGTAAATAAAGTAAGAATGGCAAGTCCAGAGATTGCCCTATTTCCTTGGCCAACATTGATTAGTAATTTCAGTGCAAATTCATAGAGGTGATCTAACATTTGAGCACATAATATTAGAAATATAAATGTGAAAAAAACGTAATAATCTTTAACACTTAAATGTTTAGTTAAAAAAAAAAATTGTTCTGGCTTGGACTCTCATATTAGTTATACTTCACCGACTAAAGTTCCTATCTCTATGCGTCTAACTTAGAGCCAAAATACTTTCAACGCTGTTTTATCATGATCACCGAGTCTCTAAATCACCTCAACCGTAATCGCTTCTCCCGGGACAGAGTCTATTCTAATCTTCATCCGATCTCGTCCATGCTTTAAGGAGGCTCACTTCTGGCACGCTCCGCAATTCCGGAGAGTGTGTACATATGTGCATCTCCTCAGATACGCAGTTCTTGCTCTGCGGAGGAAGTCCTTTTCCCAGGTGAAGATTAAGGGGTTATTTAAGGATTTATGAGGTCGCTTCCTGGAGATAGGGATCTAGCGGTCACTTTCACTAAACAGTAGATCACGAGATTTTGGAAGCAGTGGGGCAGCAAGCCTAATTTATATTGAGTGGCAGAGCGTACACAATTTCTTCTTTTGTTTGGTTACGCAACGAAGAACGAACGAGCTTAATCTGTTCCGAAGAGTAATAATTCGAAAGGTGACCATGCTTTAATCGGTCTAACACAGTGGCGTACGCAGAAACTTTTCAAGGGTGGGCGGTCAATTTTTATTTTTCCTCTTTTTTTAATCTCACTGGAACAGTGTTAAAAAACTCTTCAAAACCATTAAAAAGAAGAAAATCTTGGATCTAGAGACCATTTTTGACACAGCTGGCTACGCGAGGGCAGCAAGTTGTGTCAGAAATGGTCTCTTCTGCAGATCTTCTGCATGCGATGAAAAATTTTATCGATGGTCATGCTGCTGGTAGTTAAACTGAGCGATGGCAACGGCTGTCCTTTTTCCTGCTTTGCTGCGCTTCAAAGGGTTAAGAAAACAAAGAGCAGCATGAACTTGGATCCAGGCAAAAGGGAAGGGGGAGGCTTAAACTTTCTGTGACCCGTCCAGTACTTCACATGTATATGTTTCTTCTGCGTGCTAAATTTGGATCTGTTGTCTAATATTTGTTTCCTTAAACCATATCTCTCTCATCTTTATAAGGATGGGACGGCCTTATTCGAGGCAGAACTCACTTTAACGGGGAGTACTTATTGTAAATCGGAAACTGGTAATCTGCGGAATTCTGTTGATATTGCGACAAGAGGATGAAGAAATGTATTCTCAAAGATTGTAATATACAATATCAAAAGAAGTACTCCATTCATGGAGTTTGCGAAATTTTATCGGATGCTGGATTTCGATTTTTGCCGGGAATAGCTGCCTTTGAATACCCTACTGAGAGTACCTGGTGCCTTTGAATACCGCGCTGAGAGTATTTAAAGGACAATGTAAAGAAAAGAAGCTCAACACAGAAGGGGAATATTCGCCACTGAGTTTTTGCAACGATGAGAACGAACATTTAACGCTTGAATTTTATAGGGAAGGGATCTTAGCAGTGACCTATATAATAACTTCCGTTTTTCCATAGTCTGAGCTTCCTACTAGTAGGACAAATTTAAGACTTTTGGATGCTGGCGATTAAAAATGTAGATATATCCAGTAATTTATAATACCCAGTTTTTCCTTTCACAGCCACAAAGCCTCTTAAAAATAGTTGGCAAGAAGCAGTCTGCTAAATGTACAAATCCTATCACATTTATTGAAGAATCCCGAAAAAGTTGTCCCTATGCCATTAATAGTCTCAGATCCATTTTAATATATAGAAGTCTTGTTACCTAAATTGATTGTCATTCATTCTCTTTTATTTTGACGTATTGTTAATTTACTATAACAGGAAAAAGGTGTGAAAATTTATGTGATTACTACATGCCCAAGGAAAAAGAATTTCGTCAAATTTCCCCCTCCTATTTTGAGGAGTTTTGCAGGATGTTGTGTTTTCATTTTGCAAATGAGCATTTTTCGGATCTCTTTTGCATTTCCTTTTGATAAGTCCGTGAATCCGGGACTGATATTTGTATTACATTATTTCTAATTTATCATGCATCATAAATATATGATAAAGCAAATAAAGACGCTCAGATCTTAAGGATTTTTAATAAGTAGTTTATATTCACTCAAAACTCGTTAAACGCTTTTTCCATTGGGACAAAAAATACTTCTACGTCCAACCGTTCAGATGGAAATGATAAAAAAAAAAAGGTATTAAAATGATGAAGACCGAATCTTCGATACAGGTAGGAGATAGTTTATTATTTAATTATCTGCATTTTTGCGTTTAGTATTATGCGATGTTTCTTTCCCTCCCTTCCAGCATCGACGTGTTTTATTTATTTTTTTTTTCCTTCTTGTTTCTTTGTCTGACAACCTCTTACGAATTTGCAATACCAAACTACAAACTAACAGTGGCGGATTAATACAAGTTTGTCGGGGGGGGGAGCGGTTAGGTTATGGGTGGGGGCGGTTAGTTTGTTTGCCAGGAGAGGACAGCTCGCGTCACTGAATGTGTCGCTTAGAGCTACATATACGTCCTTCCCGGAATTTCCCGCTACAATTTGGAACCTCATCAGAAGGTGGGGGACTTCTGAATATTGGCATCCCTCGGAAACTGCTAGCAACCGCCGAGAGAACTTTCAGAACCACGGATTTAACGTTCACATACACCACATGTACACGGTGGTCTTTAGTGGTACGCCGGTATCGAACCCACAACCTTCCGGTTACGAGTCCAACGCCTTAACCACTGGGCTACCACCGCCCAAGGGGGGGGGGGGCGGTTAGTTAGAAGATTCACATATACATCCATTTTATGGAAGTAAAATAGGATCTTTTACATTAATTTCTTATTTCTCGGGGGGGGGGCGGTTGCCCCCCTCCGCCCCCCACACACACATTAATCCAATCCGCCCTTGGAAACTAATAAGCGCGGAATGATGTAGGACGGATACAGATAAGATGAATATTCCAATGTTTCCCTCAGAGAACCAAAGGATATTTTTATTCTTAAAGACATCACAGAAAAAGAAAAGAAAAAAATCTTTTGCTCCATCTATTACTAGCCTTAGCTTTCTTTTTGTTTTCCCCTTCTTTAACAAAAAAAAAGAGAGACAGACAGAGAAATCCCTGTTCAATATCCGCTAACCCCCTCTTATGTTGTTTGCCTGTTTTGCAGAGCTCCGCACCACAGCCAGCAACATGCACTTTCGGATTATACCCTGTGCACCTGTACGTCAAGGGCCCAAGGTCACGATCGAATCAACCTGTTGCCCGGTGGTTTACCGTACCTGAAGACAGAACGGTTTCCTGTTTCCGGTTCTAGATGGTTGGCCTACCACGCGACAGAGGGAGTAGTGGGTGGTGGGGGGTGCTAAACCAACATCAAACTTGTGTGCTTCCTGTGAGGGTGGAAAAACAGCATTGCAGAATTCTTTTTGTGCATTTGTTGGGGGGGGGGGGGGGAATTGGAGGTATGCGCAATACAAAAGAGAGTAAAATTATTTCTTATACTTTAGTTGGGCAATATGCATGATCTATGAATCGGTTATTTAAATAACCGCGTAAGTGACAATTTTTTCGAACGCAGTCAAACAGGGTTTATAAGATACATATGTATATATATATATAAGCTCATTTAACCCTTCAGGCGCAACCCTTTCCCAATGCTGAAAAAAGGGCAGCCGTTGCCATCGTTCGACTTAACTACCAGCATTGGGCAATCTGTCCAGCTTCTCGCACTCTTCCATTTTTCAGCAGATGTCAGTGCTGTTAAAAATAATCGTGAAAATTTTTTTTACGGGAAATGGCGTGCTAAAAAGTAAAGGATTCTAGTGGAGATATGTCACCCGCAACTATTTTTATAGAAATCAAATCTATTATTCGTGACTGGCAACAGTCAAAACGTCAGAGTTCGGTGTTCCATAGGGGGAACACTGCGCGTTAAAGGGTTAAAGCTCATTTATAAATCGGAACTTGTATTCTTCT
This sequence comes from Cheiracanthium punctorium, assembly GCA_038373885.1. Classification (NCBI taxonomy): domain Eukaryota; kingdom Metazoa; phylum Arthropoda; class Arachnida; order Araneae; family Cheiracanthiidae; genus Cheiracanthium; species Cheiracanthium punctorium. The sequence goes on from JAWZYV010002960.1 coordinate 1,467,894, forward strand.
TTTCCCATTCAAGTGCTGAGTTGCTCTATTTAAACTAGAACTGAAAACTCCAGCTCGGTGTTACACGAAAAGCATAAAACTTTCATTTACCTGTCCAAAGACGAAATTCTGGATATGCTGAAAAGTAAAGTGGGTGTTCAGTTAGATGATTTGATAATCCAACAACGAAACCAGATTGTTTCTGCGGAACTTAAATTTGTATATTTATCAGTGGCGTCTGCTGACTTCAAACTCGGGACTGAAAAGCATGCCATCCCTCTAGATCGAGTTCAATTTGTTGCGTATAAGAGGGGTGCGATATTATATATATATATATCTATATATATATATACAGGGGCCGCGCTGGCTTTTTAAAGTTTCGCCAAATTAGATTTTGCAGACATCATTAAGAAATGCAATTGCCAATATTCGCCAAACTAATTTTTTTATCGCAATTTGCGATGTTGGCGATCGACAGCTCGACCCCTGTATATATATGGCCCAGGGGCGTAGCCAGAAATTTTTCATGGGGGGGGGTTATGACTACTGCAACTCATATATATGTATACGTGTGTGTGATAAAGTAGTGAAGAATATGCATTTTGTATGGCAAAAAATTCCTCATGGGGGGGTTATGACCCCCCTAACCCCCCCCCTTGGCTACGCCTCTGATATGGCCGTACCTATATATATACCTATATATGGCCGTACCTAGAAAAAAAAAATTGGGTAGGATGGAAACGGTGGAAAAGGTAGAACTTTACAGAGACAGGCGTCATCATCATGATTTTCTCAACAAAAATCGAAATTTCGGTGGATGAGGGATCCGGACTCTCTCTGGATCCCCAACCCCTGATGCGACCCTGTATATGTATGCATAATGCAAATTTTCAACAATAGTGAATTTTAGTTAGCATTGTAGGAGCACAAAGAATAGAATTAGCATATTGACAGAAGCGAAGTTATAGCTTCGGTGCATTGTTAAAGGATTGCAGGTTAGAAAGAAACAAAACGATGAGATAAATCGTTAATACAGAAAATATTTTATTTTATTTTATTTATTTATTTATTTATTTTTGTGGAGTGAACTCTTAAAGTCAAGAAATAGCCTGTAACTAAATTTTGTTTGACTAACTGTGCATATTTCAATATTATGCTACATGAAATTTTGGACCATTTTCACATAAAATCTAAGAAAGTAAATAAACATTTAAAATACCTGACGAAATTTGCATAAATTGAATAACCAGCTATTATGTTACCTCCAGATGCATTAAAGCGATGTCCATCGCCCGATGCAATTATCATTTGTGGAAATTATCATTTGTGGTTATTATCATTTGTAGAAAAAAAATTCGATTTTTATTGTTTTAGTCGTAGTCAATCATGCCAATCATGTAAATAAATTTCATTTTATTCTATTCGTTTAAGAGGTATGAGAGAACAAGGAATTACACTTTTCAAAAGAACACAAAAATATATGAAATATTTAAAACAATTTTAGCGTCTATAGCTGAATTAACTTACTATCTAACACAATTCCAAATTTTATTCGATTCTTATGGCGGTTTTCAGGAATAGAAAGAATATTTACTCAATTTTCCAAAATTTAAAAATTCATTAATTATTTTGAAGTATTTTCACGCTTATAGTTTAAATGTCCACTAATGATGCTATTTTTTCCCCCGCTTTAGTGGTTGATGCTCAAGGAAAACTTACGCATTTTGAATAAATGTTTGCAAAATTTCAAAATCTATTTCCAAATTTTCTAAAAAAATTAAAAGTTTACAGTTTAAGTTGAGTGACCACCTATCATGTCACCAAATTTCATTTAATTCACTTTAATCGTTATTCCGTGATAAGCGGACAAATATTTGAGCATTTTAAATAAATTTTAACAAAATCTAACACAATTTTTAAAAAAATTGCCGGGTTTAAGTTTAGTGAGCCCCTATCCTATAGTGTCTCTAAATTTCATTTCATTTGTTTTTGTCGTTTATGACGTAATGAGCAAACAAAAAGTTACGCATTTTGAGTATATTTTAGCAAAATTGAAAATCTGCTTGAATTTTTTTTTTAAACTAGACTGCTATTAGTTTAAATTGAGTGATCCCCTATCATGGTTCCAAATTTCTTTTCATTCATTTTAGTCGTTACTGCGTGATTCACAAACATAAATTTACGTATTTTGAAACGATTTTTCTAAAATCTCAAATGCTAATTTAAAAAAAAAAAAAATCCACACCTTTAGTTTATGTTGAGCGACAGCCTATCGTAAAACCAAATTTTGTTACATTCGCTTTAATCGTTACTACGAGATGCTTTTAGAAAGAAAAAGCGTCACGTACAAAATGACAGAATTTTTTCTTTCTTTAAACGATTGTACTTGTTTCCCAAGTGCTTGAATCGAATAGAAATCGAAACATTTTTGAATTGCAAGTAATGTACAGACAAAAGTCTAATTTTATTTATGTAGATATATTTATTTTTCAGCACAAATTTTGTTAGGGGTGACACCTGTGCAGTTTATCATGTAGCTGAAACATACGACACTTAAACGCATGTAGAATTACTTAACTGTATTAAATTAAAAAAGAGCAGGGGAGAGTGGGGTACAGTGTGTCATAGAAGACATTTGTGGTTCAGTGAATGGATTTCAAAAGAAAAAATTATCATCTGCACGAAAATTGAAGGAAGTAAGACTTTATGTTATTACGCTTGAAATTTGTCAAGTAAATATGAGGTATGTGTGTGTCGTATGTCTATATAATCTAAATTACTTTCTTTTCTATTATGCTGTATTTAAATGAATATTTTAACGAATTGGAATTCTGAGGTGAAAAATAATACATTCTTTCACATGGGGCACACTGGGTCACCTGAAATGGGTTACAGTGGGTTAGCGACCTGTTGTGTTCCCATTCAAATATTTATTGTCTTTCTGTAATTTTTTTACTTTTTAATGTTTGAATGATCTAAATTTTTCTAAATTAGACGGCACATCAGCCATAGAATCTTCAATTTCACAAGAAAATTATGTGAAACAAAAAAATGTGACACCAGAAATGGCAAAATCCTTTTCCTAACGGTGATGCAAAAGAGAAAAAACTGACAGACAACCTTAAAAAATCAGAAATTCTTACAGATACGCTTGTGAAAATAGCAATCCAAAATGAGACGATTGAAAGAACTAATGATGTGAAGCAGGAGAGAGAAAAAATTGTAAACAGTTACAAGAATAGCTCAACTGAAGAATGAAAAGAATCTTCTAGTAAATCTGACTCAGAGGATTTGAAATTTGAAGATGTAGAAGATTTTAATGCTGACGCTGGAGATTTCATTTCAGTCAAGATCTACGGCAAGACAAAAATGAAACTGAATTTGAAGTACACTACATGAAAGGAATTCAGCCAGGTTAGGCACTTATCTTTGATGAGGCAGACATTTATATAGCATACAGTGAAGATATTGTGAGAAAGTTGTCAGAACGAAATATATTGCAAGGAACTAAGAGAACAGTGACAAAGTTGGCTTTTGCTGTAGATTTTCAGTTATATAATATCCAATAGTTGTTTTAAAATAACAGTTTTTCATTTAATGTAAAATAACTATAAAACTAAAAATTTATAAACTTAACAGGACTTGAAGTGTTATTATCTAACTAAAACCTCTTTCTTCAATTTTATTAAAAAATTTAGTGTTTGTATATTTTAGAACCACACACACACACACACATATAATTATTTACTTTATAAACTTTGAGCTACTTTGATATCTAACTTAATACAAAATATATTGTCAGACAATAAAAAGTTTAAATTACTCACTTTCGAGTGAAAGAAATTTTTTTATTGTGCTTCTCTTTAGCTGACCCACTGTACACTACTTGTTTACCCATTTTACCCCTTTACGTCCTACAGTGGATCAACAAAAAGTACTTAAGAAAAACTATTTTTTATTATACAAAAACTTTATTGTACAATACTATTATACTATTATTGTACAACAAGTTAGAATTGAACTAAAATTAGGATACCCAATACATTAGTTTGATATTCTATTTTTAAAGTATTTTTAGAATTATATTTAAAAATGTAAAAATTGATCTACTTTATCCCTGTTTCCTTACTTGCAGCAACAACTAAACACTCATATGTAAGAAGGTGAAATTAAAAGTGGTGTACGTTTTGTAAATAGGTTTTTGAGAAATAACAGGTTTTCTATGTAAACAATGTACTCCTGTCTGCTGTCAAAATTAACTGTCATCAATTTTGACAACTTTTTCTAACTTCATACTTAAACATATTACTTGTAACGAGAAACCATAGTACATATTTCGGAAATCGTCTTATTTCTCTTTTGAGTTAGACATGACTTAAATCTCTTTAATTTTCACCGCTTCGTGCAATTTCTAAATGTACTGTTCTTAACCAAAATCTTGAATAATGTGCAGTAGTTTTGACTTTTCCATATGCCATTATATGGGCATCACTATTCAATGAATTATTTTAAGTGTATATCTATTGAAATTGTTATATCCTTTAAATATTTTATAAAATATTCTTAAAGAGATGTTTGATACAAATTTCGGATCACACAAACCGCAAACCGCTAGCTAAACAGGATACTTTAATGTGGTTTGACCTAATACAAGGCGGAAAGGATTCTTAGCCGTGCTTTTATGAATAACCTTCAATTACAAGTCACACTCCGATTTTGCAACTTGTTATATAACCTTTTAAAAATATATCATCCTCATTTTAGAAGTATAAAAATGGACTTAATATTAAAAAAAAAGAATTCCCTGTGTGAGACTGTGCAAATTTTCTTCAAGAATCTTCTGGAATTAAACTCAATGGCAATAGTAAAATTATTTAATGTAAGTTCAATGTCTGGTCAATTCATAGCTGTGAGCTGCGGAGAAATATCACATAGGGTAATTTCGTTAGATGGCCATAGTTTTTCTTAAGTTAAACAAAATAAAATAATATTTATATAATTAAACTTTTATTTTCATTATAACTATTCATAATCAGTCTTCTGAAAATCCCCGTAGGATCAGATGATGTCTTTTATGTGAGAAATAAAATATGAAATGCCTTAAAAACAAGAAAGATAAATCATGCCAAACAAATCGATTGTAAAACACTTTCCAACAAAATAATTTTGCGCAAAATTTGACGATGTATTGTACTTAAATCCCCCCCCTCCTCACCTTGGGGGCAGGACCTTTTAACGGGTTTCCCAATTGCAAATCGGTCACGTAAAATAACGCTTTAAAGATTGACTGCTCATAGAGCGTAATATATTTAAATTCTTTTAAGTACTCCTGTAAAAGACCTATAAATGCAATCACATTATGCAATCCTACGGTGGAGGAAAATGTTTCGGCGAGCAGACACCCCCTTAAGGGGTACCTCATTTAACAATTGGTTTCGTTATCTCTAGTAGACAACATTCTTCTTAAAAAAGAAATATTTTAACGGTATACGAAATTTAATTTGAACCTGCGGTGCCCAAACTTTTTTCTCGCTTATTTCTTTCTAAAAATTAATGCAACTTTCTCACCAAGGCGACCTCACCCACCCACATAACGCAGATATGTTTTTTTTAATTATTATTATTATTAATGATATTAGTTTGAACGGACAAGACAAGGGCACTCACACCCAGGTTGGGAGCCTCTGCTTCAACCCTTTGAAGCGCAAACATTTCTCAATGTCGAAAGAGTGCAGTCGTTGCCATCGCACGATTTAACTACCAGCAAGGTCGATGACATCGCCCAGTGAGTACATACAGAGCTCAAGAACATTTTTGAAACATCTGCTCTGCTGTGCGGCGCAGCACAGCGATCAGTTTCAAAAATATTCTCGAATTCTGTGGCACGCACTGGGCGATTCGATCGGCCGCCATCTTGCAGTCTATCTAGATGTCCTCTTTGAGTATTTAACTGAAATCGAATCTATTCTTCGTGAATCTAAGCAGCCTTATTTCAGAGTTGTGTCCTTGCAGTGAGGACACCGCGGCTTAAACAAATAATTCATAATGTAGATAATGATCCACGGTTTGAGTGTAGAGATTTTTGAATATCGGAACATTACACATGACCACCCGTGGTTACGCTTTTTTTTTTTTTTTTTTTTTTTTTTTTTTTTTACTCATGGTGCGTTTAAACTGCCGATCGCCGAGAAATTTCTCCAACGCTGAACTTGTGAGGTTAATTCCTGTAAACGAAGCCTCGGTTTCTCGACCCACTGTGAAATGTCGGTGTCAGAAAGAAAGAAAGAATGAAAAAAAAAATTCACAAAAACAGCGAAGTTCATTGTCACCACTTCCGTCGGATGTCAACAGGGGCGTTGTCGATTCTATCTCTCTTTTTACGCTCCGTAAGTTACAATCTTTACATAATGCGCCAAAAAGCATTATGAAACGAACATCATCTTGCAGCGCCTCATCAGCACCCAAAACCAATTCTGCCGACTTTTTTGTTGCAGTGTCGATGAGCATTTACGGAGAAGTGGTCTTCACTCGGGTGGATAAACTTTGCGATCATCAGCACTCACTTTACGTTGGCCGAAATTTCGCAAGACCTAATTCGATATGCCAATATGCCTATCGCGAGAAAAATTCTGAGGCATTCTCTTTAGCAAAAGAAAGTTATGAAATGATAAATAGTAGAGAGGAGAAGGTGGGATACTGAGCATACCGTAATACAAAAAAAAAAAAAAAAAAAAAAAAAAAAAAAGAAAAGAAAATTTTCAGAAAAGAAATTTGTATAAATTTGAATAACATCAGCCGAATTTCGATTTTAAGAGCTTTTATGAGTTTTAAAGTGATGTTTTCAGCTAAAATGCTTCAACAGCATAACCAGGAAAATATTTCACCATTACTTTATGAAATGTTTAAGTTATTCTCTAAACATTCTAAATCAGCTAATAGCTTAAACAACCTCAGTGTATTTTCAAATGCTGCTCTCTAAATTAAAGCTATAACTTTTTTTTTTAAATGACTATGTCATTTTATCTCTCACCCCCTTTATTGAAAACTGTCCCAAAAAAGCGACATAAAAATGCGACATAATTTTAGATATATTTAAATACTATTAGTTCCCAACAGCTTTAATCAATTGTTACAATATTTCGTAAGTTGTAGAATATGCATCCCATGTATTTTTCTATAAATAGGTTACAATCATAAAAATTTCAACATAGGGTTACCAGGCGAAATACATGAAATATGAGAGATAAAATGACATAGTCAATTAATATCGTTTTAATATGGCAATAATGAAACTAAAAAATTAGTTCAGGGGGGTTCAATGGGTCTCCCCCTGACGAGGCTCGAACAGCCCAGTTTTTTTTTATGTATTTCTGTCTTTGTTGAGATATGTCTTATGCTATCTATACAATCAATATTTATCTGGTACTCTTCATTTTTTTTTAATTTAGAGAAGAAAAAAATACGGCGACGTCTACATTACCATTTTAAATACTACATCCTTTCACCCAGACATCTCTAAGCACACGTCCTGAAAATTTTAGCCAAATTTTCTGAAAAAAATTAAGGTTATGGCCTTAATTGCTACCTTTTTTTTATATTGGCAAAATACCATGCGGTTTGCGGGAAATTATCACATCCTTTTCTCTTTGGGCAGACCTTTGTGCTGAGATTAATCACATAAGCATATAATCAGTGGATCATCAGTGCGCGCTTAATGGGTTCATCTTTCTCCAGAAGTGTGTCGAAATCGTGCAGTTGACAGCCCATGTGCAAGAGACTTTGACATAAAGTTTAATAAAAGAAGGTGCGCTCCTTCTACAAATTGGCCCTTCTTCTTGTTGTTTTTTTAATAACAAAGCCCGATTTACTTACAAAGGATGTATTTACAGGTGTGAGTCAAATGCGGACAGGGCGATGTAACCAAGAATTCATTATGCTAGCTAATTTAGTGCCGGAATTTCGGAAATTTTTTTCCACGAATCATTGTGCTATGCGGAAACTCGTGGATCCATTGAGCTACTTACGGCAATTTCCATAATCTGTAGTAATTCCGATGGTACATCATTCATTTCGTTATTCATAGTCAAATACACTGAGTCACATTAGTGTGTTTTGAATGGGAGAAGTTTCTTATTTTCTCTTTACCCAAATTTTTTTTTTTTTTTTTTCACCGATCGTCTTAGAGAACTTTCATTTTCAAAAATGTTTTAAATGAGGCATTTTATGTCATGGCACTTTCATAAAACTGAATTAATCATATGTATAAGACACACATGAACAAAATGGCATTCTACGTAACGTTTCAGAAGACGTTCAGGTTTTCTTTTTCTAGTTTGCAGAGTATTTCGCTGTCTGGGAAAAAAATAACAAAATTTAAACAGCAAAACAAAAAAAAAGTTTGAAAAAAACATAGAATGTCATTATTGTAAAGAAAGAGTAAGTTTAAGAAAAACAAGGGAAAGAAACAAAAACGTGAGATCAGAAACTACAGTTAAAGTTCTATAGTTTATAATTTAATTGGAGTACCGTTATTTTACTCATAAATAAACTAAAAAATAAATAAATAAATAAATAATAACATATCTCATGGGTATTTCAAATCAAAATTAAAAGTAATATTTTTTTCTAAATTCTGGGTATATTCTAATCTTTTATAGAGATTCTAATCTTTTGTGCAGTGGATAATCCAAATTTTTAAAAAAGTGTACTTATTCTTTAAAATATCGTTGGTAAAACTTTTCACCTTTTATTTCAGAAGTAATAATCTAATCCAAAAATTTCAATTAATAAAAGTGAGATGTTTTCATTCAAGTATTAATAGCTATATGAAATTATCTTCTAAGTAAGTCGCCTTAGTTATCTCTAGACGTGTTGAGTTATTAGAGACAAGAAACTAATAGACAGACCAAATGAAGATAATCAAACATAGACTCCCACAGTATATTTTGTGTGTGTGTGTGTGTGTGACGTAAAAGATAAACAACACTGAACTAGCCGAACAAAAAAAATTTCTCAATGAAGTCCGAGTAGGTAATTGGACTTAAAAATAGACAGGTAGGCATATCTTGGGGATATGCAGTGTGTGCTACATAGTTGTTTCAAAATATATAAACACGGCCAACGTTTCCTGAAATACAAATTAATTTTAGAGACTTACAGTAAATTAGAGACAAAGCTACGAAGTCTTATGTTTTAATATGGGAAAAATTATTTCACTCACAGTATCCACAATTTGTAAATATTTTGTTTGGGTTTTAACTCCACCGTCTAGCTACCGACACAATAAATAGTGTGCACTTTTTGAAACTTTGAATTTTTTTTCCCAGTATTTTGAATATTCAGTTGAGATCTGTTAAACCAGTTTTGTTAATAACTGGATAGTTTAAAATATTGGCAGAAAAATACAAACTTTAAGAAAAACTTGTTAAACGTACGTGCATCACCTTGGTAGTTTGATGAAGAAAAGAAAATCGAAGCAAAATAATAATAATTGTGGAGCTACACGTGAAACACTTTTTTTTTCCATAGGATAACATAGAAATTTGCAACTTCATTTCGACGAGCAGCTATCGCCTGAACAGTTTTGCTTGAGGACGTTCGGTGCTGCAACTTCTCTAATTTGCCTAAACGTAACTCGCGCGCTCACTTTTCTTTGTCAATACCTTTATTAGCCAGGCATTTTCACATTTTTATCCTACTATTTTAATAGACTTTTCTTGGTGGATCGTCAGACTCGAAAATACATGTAACAGTGAGAGAAAAATAATAACTGGCACCAAGGAATTTCGCCTTATTCTTATTGATTCAATGGAAAACACTTTTTAGAAGTGATTTATTCAGCCGAAAAATTAAAAATTCTAAGGCTGACAAATGAGACAATGCTTTGTGAGTGACATAAGAGAAAAAGGATTGAAGAAAAATGGAGAAAAAAAGGAACCGCATTCTTCGATTTTGAAATTAGGGCTTATCTTATTTACATTTTTTTAGTTTTATCGTTATAGTATAGCTGAGTTTTGAAATGAATTCAAAGCATAACGTGTAAGTACTGAAAATTGCATGCCGTCGATATCCAGTACTGGGTCCTTCCATGTTAAATCGACAAATGGGTTGTGCTCACCATTTTTGATTTTCGAAAAAAAAAATTATAGGTGATATCTACCTATCTTGGGTATCCCAAAACAGTTTTTATATTAATTTTTAAAAAAATTTCTTGAGATATAGCTATTTGTTTATTCCGCGAATGAGTAAAAATCGCAATTTTAGGCTCATTTTCTAAAAGCTGTAGAATGTTTATTTGAAATAGCAAGATCAGATAAGGCTTAGTGGAAAGCTTAAAGAATGGACTTTTAAATGCGCATAATAAGTTAGATTTATGTTAAGCTTAAATGCAGTTTTCCGCACATCAAATAGTCGTTCACAAACTAATGTTTTTTTTTTCTTTTTGTCATTTTAAACACTATAAACAATGAAGGACTTTTAGTAACAAACCAATTTTTTTTTTCACTGTTACACCTACATATCAATACTAATATGCAGAGATAAAATTGAGCTGTTACTCCTCCATCCTGAAAAGTTGCTTAAATTGAAAAATGTGCTTTTTCACCCCCCTAAAAAGTCATGTAGGACAGGTGATAAAAATCTAAAAATGACATGGTACGAAGCTATTATACTTTATTTTAAAATAAAACAAAAACTGTCATGTTATTACAAAACACAGAGGTGATAAACGCTTTTGAAGTAATATAAAAAAAAAACGATCCTTGCTATTGATAATAGGTTAACTTTTCACCCCCAAAAAAGTCATGTGGGACAAGTGATAAAAATCTCAAAATGACATGGTAAGAAGCTCTTATATTGTACATTAAAATAAAGCTAAATTTGTCTTTATATTCTAAAAGACAGAGGAGATACACACTTTTGAAGCAGCACTACAAAAGCAATCATAGACAGTAGACATACATCCAATCTCCCGACAAAACCAAATGAATCACTGTACCTCGCCCAGCTCGGATATGATGGAAATTTCACTATCTGCCCGAACGCAGAAGCACAAATCGAATCTTAAAAAGTATGTATCTCCTCTGTCTTTTGGAATATCAAGACAACTTTTGTTTTGTTTTAAAGTACACTATAAGAGCTTCTCACCATATCATTTTGAGATATTTATCATTTGTCCTACATGACATTTTTGAAAGGTGAAAAAGCACATTTTTCAATTTTTTGAAAGTTTAAACAATTTTTTCAGGAAGAAGGACCACTAGTAACAGCTCAATTTTTTTCAGCATATAGTATTGATATGTAAGTGTAACAGGGATAAAAAGTGGTTTGTTACTGAAAGTCCTTCATTTTTTTAATACCTAAAATGACAAAAAACATTTGTTTGTGAACGACTACTGTATGTCCATAAAACTGTATTTAAGCTTAACATAAATCTATTTTACTGTACGCATTTAACAGTCCATTCCTTAAGCTTTCCAATAAGTCTTGTCTGATCCTCCTACTATTTCAAATAACAATTGAACATCTTTTAGAAAATGAGCCTAAAATGGCGATTTTTACTCATCCACGGAGCAAACAAATGACTATATCTCAAGAACAAAAATTTTAAGGAATAAAAAAAAAACTATTTTGTGATACAGAAGATAGGTAGATATCACCTACAAAATTTCGTGAAAATCAAAAATGCTGCGGCACAAAGATTTCTTAAAATTTGTCGATTTTGCATGGAATGATCCTTACTGTAAAATGAGCTTCCCTGTTCAGTTAGTTTATGGGGGAAAAGCCAACTTCAAGTAAAATGTATAATTTATCTGTTGCAATGAAACATTATCATGATTTAATACATTTAACTCTTGTGACAAATTTGTCTGATGGCTCGAATTTATGTAATCAATCTGAATGAAAAAATGTCCATTAAAAATGAGTATTTTTAGACAAATGCGACAGAAAAATTAAATTTTTGTTATATTGATATCTCTATCCTTAGAAATGGTTGTTTTCAAGAATTAAAGTTTCAGTTTTCAGTCGTTTTCTGGAAGGTATTACTCGGCGCAAAAGTGTAGACGTCAGTGCTAGCGATCGGAAATTCTTGCCTGTAGTGTGTACGTACCTTAAAGAAATTTTCCCTTCTTCAGATGTGATTCTTCATAAGTCATAGTTTTCGCCTTCTCTTTGAAAGAATGTAAAAGTATTTAGTTTCATAAAGAAACTAAATACTTATATATATATGGATATAGTGAAAGTTCTATGAGCGACCACCTCTGTTAAGCGACCCTCTCCTCCAATGACCAATATTTTAAGGCACTGATTTTTTACTCTATCTACTTAACGCTAATGTTCCTCTAGAAGAGACCGCACAAATCTCTATAAGCGACCGGTACAGGGTTCCTGTCCGAAAATTTTCTGGAATTTTTCCGGAAATAAAGTAAGAAATACCACATTCCAAACCAACAAATCGACAGCTGGTGCTAGTACACGCACACATCACGTACAAATCTTTAGGTAAGAGCAGAGGCATGCCTAAGCGAGGGGTGATTTATCTTTGGAGCTTTGGATTTTGATGTGATCGAGTCACATGAAAAAGGAAATTCGGAGAGGAAGTCAACGGTTACTTTTGGTTGTGGGAAAACCCAAAAAGCAAATTTAAAGCAAATAGATTTTATTATGGGAAATTTAGTAAGCATGAAGAAATAAATGATCTTTTGACAGCTGTTAGAAATAAAGTAGGGAGAGGAGTGCTCTACTTTGTATCTTACGGGAAGAGAAATAGAATGAAACAATCCGAAAATGTTAAATATTTTGTTAAATTTAAAATTTAAAAATATGTTTATGCAATTACTTATGCAAGATGGAGGACTGCTTAATAACTGCTTTTTTACTAAACAAAGGATGGTCGCCCTCATGGGCGTCCCCAGAAAAAAATTTCGGAAGGGATCCAATAGAGTGGGGGAGGGGATACGATCCTCTGGACTACCACTCTGGGTACGTTCTTGGTCGCTCCCGCAAAGTACACACACACACACACACACACACACACACACACACACACACACACACACACACACACACACACACACACACACACACACACACACACATATATATATATGCAGGCACAGATAGATAGTGGCCAGGGGAATAGATATCTGTAGATTCTCTTGCACAAAAATTTACAGTCGAAAATAATTCAAATTGAAACTAATTTACTTATCGCAAATCATTCATGCATAAATATTTACTTTGCATTAAAATTTCGAAAGCCACAATCAAAGCGCTCCTGAATTCCTTTTAGGGATGGACGCGAGACGTGCGAGACGAGAATCGGGGCTGTCTCGTCTCGTCTCGCAGTGGTAAACCTCTGTCTCGTCTCGCGTCTCGTCTCGTCTCGCAAACACTGTGTCTCGTCTCGCGTCTCGCAAAGAAATTGCTGTCTCGTCTCGCGCGAGACGCGAGACGTCTCGCGAGTCTCGCAAAATTAAGGACTGCGATTTCGTTACCATTTTATACTAACTTATTATTGGGATTTTATTAAAAATTAATATTAATAATAACAATTTCTTACATATAGCCACATTAGTAGATATATTAATAACTATATCAGCATATATCGGCATTTGAAGTAAAAGAAATTGAGATTTAATCCGTATATATAATGTCACACCGAAAATATAGTATTTATTTTTATTTACTAGCTGCGTGCCCGTTCTTCGCACTGTAGTAAACGAAAATTTTCCTAACATGAGTAATTTGAATTAATTCCAGTGATGTGGAATCTAAAATAAAAGCAAAATTATTTGACTCTTGATGTAAAGTTTGCGTCATGAGTATTAACCTGGCATCGTTGCAATATAATGACTCAAAAAACTACGTCAGTGTTATTCGCGATCAGAAAAGTGAAAAGCTTAGCGGTTTGCAGAGAACTCCCGACTTTCAAAATGTGTTATTTCTACATCATACTGTAGTTCTACATCGTACTGTTCAAGTTGTAGCATTAAATACCTCAGACACTACATGAAATGGACAACCGTTTGTTTTAAAATATCTGCGCACCCGCTGTTCATACGAGAGGCAGCGAATATTTTACTAAAATCATATCTGCATGAGACAAAACAGATTTTTTTTTTTTTTTTTTTTTTTTTTAAGTTCAAGTAATCTCCTCTGTTGAAATTACTGCGGGATATATTAACACAAATTAGAATTACTTATCGTTCAGTTGGTTGTAAGATAACCCTTGAAAAATTATAAACAGAACACTTTTACTCTTTATTAAATCTCTACTATTTACTTTAACGTCAATTTCAAGTCTCTGAAATATGTGTAATTTTTATATTAATGAAAACAAGATTATATTAACGATAATTATAATTATTTGCCTAATATTTCCAATAACATTACCGTGTGTGCATTTTTAGATTTCATTATAGTATCTCAGCTGGTTAATAGACGTCTTATTTTTTGTTTATATTTTAAATTACTGAACAGTTAATTTGTTGACGACTATCCGTTTGTACTTTTCCACAATAATTTTTAGCGATAGTACTACAGTCATTATGGTCGCCCTGTTTACAGAAAAAAAATCTGATGTGTCCAACACATGACTTCCTTGCACGTCTATTAAATCAAAAATGTTTTTTACGCACTTCCTCTAAACTTATTTGTTTGAAAGATATAAAATATCAATAATAGTAAGATATAGCGATTTCTAGCCAAACATTTCGATATCGCCAAGCTGAGTTCAATTTGAAAGATTTCTTTCTGACATTTTATTTGGCGATATTTCACCAAAAGCCGACAAACTTGAAATAGTTTGCGAGATTTTGGGGATAGCCAAAGTAGTCATTGACCACAGACTTTCAATGAATTGAATGCATCCATACACCTTAATGTATTTAAAGTCATTTGGCTCACCCTGTAAATAAATTCCCAGTCGATTGCTGTCAAAAAAGATATTGAAAACCGTTAGATATTATAATATAGTTCTAAATACAAAAGTTCAAAATTCTACGGGTTAAAGTTTTAGAGTTATACAAAATACGAAATAATTTTTGGCGCCAAATTTGGCGAAACTCGTCAATGTCGACGACATTTGGCGAGATATTAAGCATAGACCAACAATGACAGATTATCGCCAAATTTGGCGATATTTCGCCAAAACTCGCCAAGAACGATGACAAATGGCGATACTTTGGGCATGGACCAAATGACTAACTATCGCCAAATTTGGCGACATTTCGGCAAAACTCGCCAAGGTCGAGGACAGACGGCGAAATTTTGGGCATGTACCAAACAATGACTGTCTACAATTGTATTATATTGAAGATGTCCATAGACATTAAAGTACTGAAATTCTTTTCGGTGGTCCTGTAAATAAACTCTCCAGAAGATTTTAACCAAAAATCGAGATGCACAACTAGATGTTACAACAATCTTATATATGAAATTTCATAATAGTTTTTGAGATTTGAGAGTTAAATATGCACACACGTACACAAAAAAGTCGCCAAGCTTGGCGACTTTTGGCATAGTTCTTGAGGGAGGCACGTGACCGTGGTCGGACCATTACCTAACTTATGTGGTAGGACGGTATTGTGCTTGAAATGGATGAATCTCCTAAAATTGCCATTGACCGTAATGTATTGGAAATCTTTTGAGTGTTCCTGTAGCAGAACTGTAATAAAGACACTTTTTTTAATGGAGAAATTCATTTTCTAACTCTTTACAGCACATATCACTTCTGAGTCGTTTGAAATAGCCCAATACCTCTAAAAAGCGCTTTGATGAATTTCGGCCCATAGAGCGTAATGTATTTCGAATCTTTTAGGCGGTTCTATAGATAAACTATCTAGTCGAATGGAACCGAAAGGGGAGGTGCACAACTACATGTTACAACAATCCTAAATATAAAGTTTCAACATTCTACGCCTCATAGTTTTTTAGATATGCGAGTTTAATGAATTTCGGCCCATTGAGCGTAATGTATTTCGAATGTTTTGGGCGGTGCTGTAGATAAACTATCCAATCGAATGGAACCAAAAGGGGAGGTGCACAACTAGATGTTACAACTATCCAAAATATGAAGTTTCGACATTCTACGCCTAATAGTTTTTGAGATATGCGAGTTTAATGAATTTCGGCCCATTGAGCGTAATGTATTTCGAATCTTTTGTGCGGTCCTGTACATAAACTATTCATTCGATTGCGACCAAAAGGGGAGGTGCACAACTAGATCATAGAACAATCCTGAATATCAAACCTCAACATTCTACGACCCATAGTTTTTGAGATATGCGAGTTACATACATACGTACGTACGTACGTACGTACGTACGTACGTACCTACGTACGTACGTACAGACGGCATGGAAAAACTGACCACAATAAACTCGCCGCTGGTCAAAATGAGTTGCAGACGCGTTAATATGATCGTGCATGCTAACCTACGATGAGATGCATTGAAAAAATTCTTAAAATTAAATTTAGAGGTAGTCAAAATCGGATTTTTTGTCGAAATTTGGCCCCCAAAATTTTTCGGGATCACATTACTTCCTTATACTACGTACAAGGAAGTAATTAAACCATAATCCCCCTAATGTATATCCAGTGTGGATTTTTTTTAAAAATGAAAAGACATCTAACAGGCGAAGATAATTTTAGAATAGGAACCCAACTGCAAGATAAAATGATGGGGAGGAAAAAAAATTATAAAAGTTTTGCAAGCCGAATTAAGGGAAAACATGATAATATAAACGAAAAGAGAAATAGTTTTTAAAAAAAATTGCTTGCATTTCTTTCCGTCCGATATTAATATATAAGAATAAAAAATGTCATTTAAATCTCTTTAAAATAGGCCAACAATAGGGATTTA
Organism: Cheiracanthium punctorium; assembly: GCA_038373885.1. Lineage (NCBI taxonomy): Eukaryota > Metazoa > Arthropoda > Arachnida > Araneae > Cheiracanthiidae > Cheiracanthium > Cheiracanthium punctorium. Next base: position 1,484,737 of record JAWZYV010002960.1, read on the forward strand.
ACCACCTCTAGAAAGTTGTTACCAGGTTGGGCGCCCCCCCCCCTACGCACGCCGCAACGTGCGGGAAAGTTTGAGGATAATATCGGTACAAGGATATTCAACCATATTTCAACCTACTCAGACTAAGCATCAATGCGAATGCAAGTTGCTCTACTTGTAATCTCTCTCTGATATACCCGCAACCGGATTATCACAGGGGCAAGGGGGGGCGGTAGTCCGGTGCCCCTGAAGAAAAAGGGGGCCCATATATATCCCGATTATCTAAATTATAAATTCATATGTACTGAAATAGTAATTGTGGGGAAAAAATTGAATTTCCTCTATAATATAGGTATTACCTAATTGTCTATCACTAGATCAAGTTAGAGATATTTTTTTGGGGTGATAAATACGATTTGATTAAAGTACAAAAATTACAGTTAACTGAAATGCAATTTTCGAGTACAACAGCGGTCAAAACTGGGTTAAAATGCTTAAAAAATGGGGGCCCCAAACTTAATGCCCCGGGCCCCGTCTAAAAGTGGTCAGATTTGAACTTACCGTACCGCCTTTCCTATTTACTTATTATTTTTCTTTCAACTCTTCTCTGTTTTCTTTTTTTTCCGTCTCTTTCTTTATCCTCTCCTTTGTGTGTTTTGTATATCTCTCGTCTGTTCTAATTTTAAATGTTACGTGTTTGTGCGTATTGTAGAGTGCTGATAGTATACCAGGACCGAAAACGAAGGAGACGCAAGTTAAACGGTAGAGGCTTCAGGCAAATTGTCGCTTTTCAGATCGTATTTATGCGAGACGGAAAAAAATGCGAGAATTCTCGCGAGAAATCTCGCGCGAGACAAGACTCTGTCTCGTCTCGCGAGACGCAAGACTGTCTCGCGTCTCGTCCCGCAAAATATTTTCTTTCTCGTCTCGCGTCTCGTCTCGCGAGACAATGCGAGAATTCTCGCGTCTCGCGTCCATCCCTAATTCCTTTGGTTGAATTCATAAAATGTATTAAATGAATTAAGTTCTTTCCCCCAGTGAAAATACACGAGAATATAAAATGAGGCAAGATATTATTGTTTCAAACAAAAATCTCCTTTTTTTACCCTTTTTTAAAAGTTTGTGAAGGAAAATTGACTAGAATTTCGCTTACCCATTTTTTGACGTACTTGTTATATATAGTTATTTTATTAGGTAGGATTCAACTTATACGTTTTTACGCAAGTTGCAACAATCCTTATAAATAGGAAAATAAATGTAAATTTACTAAATTGAAATTTTAAAGTAATTTTCATGGATTTAATTCATTAATCAGGCATTTTACCTTGATTATCAATGAAGAAATCACCCGTTTATAGTGTTTGAAACATAATCTAACCCTCTCGTTACCCTGAACCTCATATGAGGCTCCTACTTCAAATAGCAATATTTAGAGAAATAAAAATTGAATTTAGTATTTTTCTTTCAGTGATATCATTATCATTAATTCATGTAGAAAGTATTTGAGGCTCTTAACTAGAGGCATAAATCGTGCCTAGATTGCAGTACTAGTCAATTTAGATCAATTTTTACAGTTTTCGCTTCATTGTTTCAGGAGAAAAATTAAGAAAATATTTACGCTGCTTTTTTACCGTTTTTTTTCTTTTTAAGGTAAGTATAGTTTTTTCTTATTCCTCAACTTTTACCTAATGGGTGCATCCTTTTAAACTAATTTTAGCATAACAAAATGTTTCGAAAATGCAGAAATTAATATTAGAAAAAGTGACATTAGAAAAAAAAAAAAATATTTTTGCATGATTTATAAGAGTATTTCAGATGCATTAAATGCTAGACAGTTTTTTTTTCTATGATTTTTCATAATTCGGTGACGAGAGGATTAAGTATAGATATTTTGATATTACGTGGAAAATTTCGAAGGACCCTAAAAATGGGGCCCCAGAGCACGTGCCCCGAATCATCAGTATATATATATGCGTGCCCCTGTCATAAATCAGCCCCTCTATACAGAGCAATTCCATATGAACATGTAGTATGAGTTATCATACCCTTGATTCAATAACCAATTTTATAAAACATGCCATACAAAACTGAATGATGCTTTGTGATAAGAAGAGTACAAACTACTCATAAATATTATAGCACTTAAGAAGCAGAATTTTAGCATACAACTGTGCCTTTTCTGCCCATGCATCAATATCTGTATTTGGTAGCATGGTTTATCATGCAATTTTTAGTTGTAGCCCGCATACAGTTAAACCTCTCTATCGCAAACCTGCATATCTCGAAAAACTCTGTAACTCGAAATTTTTAAAATTCGGTATATGTACAGTGTAAATTCAATGTACTTTCCATGTTTATCTCGAAAAAAATTTCCTTCAAAATTTCTATATATCGAATTTTGCTTAGTGTAAATTACAGAAATCAATGCCTAAAGACCAACTTTCTTCAACAAAAGTTGCCTTCCGATGCAACTAAACAGACAACAAACATAGCAGAAAAGGCCTTAGAATTCTCAACAACAACTTTTGGATAAATTTGGTTAAATTTGGCCACAACTTGGATAAATTTGGCCACGAGGGATTTGCAGCTTTTGCTAATCTTAGAAATGCTAATTGACAGTGGCGCACACAGCATTTTCTCTTGGAGGGGGTTCAACCCATAAAGCTGTTCCGCCGCACAGCCAGCTGTCGTCAAAAAAGGGTCTCTAGATCTGTGGTACGCGATGAACGTTTCGATCGTCCGCCATCTTGCTGGTAGTTAAGTCGAGCGATGGCAACGGCTGCTCTTTTTTCAGCATTGGGAAAGGGTTGCGCCTCAAAGGGTTAAACCTCGATAACTCGAAATCTCTTTATTTAGAGATTTTTTTTTTTACCTTTCCCATGAGATTCGAGATAAAGAGGCTCGAATGTATATGTGTGTATGTATAAAATATAACTATTCTCTCCCAGCCAAATTGCGATCCCCCTCCTCCCCCTCATTTACATGGTATTACCATTCGGAACTATTTACCTGCGACTGTCACCTATTCATGGAGAACATCCTCATCGCATCCCTGATCCCAAGGTCAAAACCTGCGGAGGAAAAAAAACCAAATGTCTCCCCGGCATCTTCCACGCCGAAGAAGCACCACCGAGAACCCCCCCCCCCTTTCTCCACCGCTATCAAACAATTCTCCACGCACCGTTTTGCATGGGGCGCGATAAGAAAACAAACAAACAAACAAACAAGCACACATCTCTCTCGGAAGCCACACGACCCACGGAAAGAAGAAGACACCGCTTTCGCACGCTCCACCGCCCCCCGAGACGTGCGATTGGCGCGCGCGGGCGCCCCGCGACCCTCCCTCCAATCGCCCGACAGCCGATCCGGCGGGCCAAACCACTCGTCCACCGGACCTCGAACCGCGCACAAGCACGAGAGAGGAGAGCGGAGAACCTTCTCTTCACCATAGCAGCACAGCAACCCAAAAAAAGAACCGGTCGGTTTGTTTTTTAAAAGTTTTTTTTTCCATCCGGCACAGTAGCGAAGGGCTCTTCTCCGACCGCTGTTTCGGGGATATTTCCTTGCCGGAGCACATGTCGGTGGCCATGGGGAGTTCTGTGGCGGAAAGCGTGCGGTGGCAGTCGCCGCATGCACCGGTGAGGAGCGCGCCGGGGGTCGGAGTGGCTTCTGAAATGGCCGATTTTCAAGATGTGAGTAGATCTTTAGTTATTTTTTCCTGTTTTGTTTTTAAATATCCGTATTTAGTTGAATGATGGGTATAGCGATGGCCGTGTAACTGGAACCATCAGTGCCAACAAGCAAATATTTCTCTCTTAGATATAACCTTACATTGGCGCACACAGGATTTTCTCTTGGAGGCAGGGTTGTTATGATTTTGCCCAACCCGAAAAAACCCGGGTGGGTTTTTTCGAAAAAGCCCACTTGAAAAAACCAAATTGGGATTTTTTTTCAAAATTTCAACTTTAAGTACGTAGATAATCCATCTCTTAATATCAGCACACCACTTGTAAAGTTTATAAACAGCTCCCTACCTCCACCCACACCACCACTATCTAAGGAAATAAAAAATAGACTTCATATAGGCATAAAAACTTTCTAGAGTAAATTTTTATTTCTATCTGTATTAAAATGAATGAGGATTTTTTAACCATAAAAAATCATTAGTTTAAAAAGTTCTAATTAAGCACAAGTATATCACTGTTAAAATTATTACTATTAGTCCATTTATCTAAGAGGAAACCATGATTGGGATTGCTATTGTTTTCGATTATACATTTTTTCATGCATGATTCGTAATTATAATTAGTTATTACTATTAATTTAACCATTTTTTATTTATAATTGATTTTTGTAATCAATTAATTGCTTTAAGTTGTATTTAGTAATAAGCATTTTTTTTCAAATATTATGAAACCCCATTCCTTCTTTCTGAATAAACCCTGATAAAACCCCCAAAACCCTGAAAAAACCCATTGGGTTGGGTTTTTTCTGAAAAAACCCGGGTTTTTTACAACCCTGCTGGAGGGGGTCCAGTCATAAAGATGTGACGCAGACCTCCTGAAAAAATAAGGAGCAAACTATTTTTTCTCGTGACCGCTGTTTATTAAAGACTCATCGCCATTCAATGCTGCATGTTTTGAATTGTGCTTTTATTTACTTATCTTAACTGCTGAAAAGAGTCTTATGATACATTAAAGTGTCAAAAACTCCAGAATAATTTTACGAAGTTAGGTTGATAATTTCTTTGGGAGGGGTCCAGACCTACCCTTGTGTGCGCCACTGTAACCTTATTAAGGAATGTGCAGCTTTCAACAAGAATTCAGTGGGCGCTATTTTAACTGAATGATTTTGATGGATCAACAACCCATTTCGTTAAAGAAATGAAACATTCAATTGGAATTAATAGACGTTTTCTTGGTTTGCTAAAATATCAACGAGAATTTTGTTGACCCAACTACGTTATTCGGTTGAAATAGCACTCGTAATATTTTGTAGAATTCAAGAATACATTTCTTTTTCAATTCACAGGAGAATTGTATTTTATGCTTAGACGAGGAACGAAAATATTTCGTTTCTGTATAGCATTAATTAAAAAAGTGTGTGCAATTAAAATAATTTTACGATAGACTGAAATCTTAAAGGAAATAGCTAAGTTAAAAATAGCAGAAAAAAATTTTGATTTTTTCAATTTAAGTAAACTTTACACTGAAACAAAAGGTATTTATGGTGCTAAATCAACAAAATATTTTATTTCAACATTTTGTTATCTTTTCTCCAGTAGATAAAATGTGCAAATGCATTAATTTTTAAAGTCAAGCAATTGTATCCAAATTATTGCATCAATTTTTATTACAATCAAACGTCACATAATTTTAATGTAAAATAAGAATATTATCATGAAATTCAATTTATTGATTTATGTTATCAAAGTATTTTATTTATTTGTGAATTCCAAATTGCTCAGCTATGAATTTTGTTTTTCCATTGACACTGGTCTTTCATGAATATTATCTCTTTCTTCGACTTCAACGAAAAAAACTACTTTCTTTCTCGAATTTAATAAATAAGTTGTGTATCACATTTCAGTACTGAAATATTTCCTTAATTTACAGTTTGAACCCTCCCCTTTTTCTTTGATGTAACAAGGGTAACAAAGGAGTAAATAAATATATGTATCTAAAAATACAAAATATAGTTAAATCTTTAGCGCTGCGGGTGGGGGGGGGATCATAACTGTGTTCGTTAAGAATTAAGAATAATATACCTAAAGATGAACAAAATTGGAAACACAAAGCAAAGAATTCGTTCACCTCATGATGCCTTGAACACAAAATTTAAGAAAAGTTCTCTATTCTCTGCTGAGTCACTGGGAAGAAATGGACTAAAACGTAATTTAAAGTTACTTGAATATTTTTATTTTATTTTCTTCATGGGAAAAGAAATTACCTTGAGAATGCAGCTTTTAATAACAATTGGTAATCCTAATATGATACAGTCGAACTCGCTTATAACGAATCCTGATTTAACGAGAAATTGGTTTTAACGAGGAAATCGGAAATATTTGGTTGGTACAATGCTAAGTCTATAGGCGTATAGTTCGCTTTTAACGAGTAAACCCCTGTTATAGCGACCAATATATATATATATATATATATATATATATATATATATATATATATATATATATATATATATATATATATATATATATATATATATATATATATGATTTATAACACTTCCATTGACTTCCATTTGAGCTAATTCTTGGAAAAAATCTATTAACATTAAGTAAATGAAAGTGATGAATATGAAAAATTTCAACCTCAACTCCTCCCAACATACTCAATGGCTTTTCAGCGTTCAGAAAAATTTAACTTTTTTTGAAGCGACGTGTGCAAACGACGATGTTTTTGCACCACGAATCTTTGCTAAAGAACAACACAGAAATAAGACAAGCAAATTAACTTACTTCTTTTGAACTGTAGATAAATAAAAAATAATGATAAAGTAAATAGCAAAATAATTTGTATGAATTTTTATTATTTTTTCACTAACCCTTTTTTTAGGAGCACTTGCTTATAACGAGCAAATATCGCAGCCTCTTAGTGCTCGTTATAAGCGAGTTTGACTGCAATATTATGCCTCAATATTTTTCATATGTAATGCCCATATGATGAATTTTAGATTTTAAAATGCTTTATAATTAATAAGAAAAAAAAATGATTAAACTTTCCAGATTTTAATAATACACACATTTTTGGACTATAAATATCTACCACAATAATTTGAATATCAACCTCAAAATATTAAACATGCACCAATTTTTTATAAAATATCACTTTTTTAGACAGGCTCTGTAATTCAAAAAGACAATTCTTTTTTCTTTTGTTCCTTGTTTTCATGCTGGTGAATATGCATTTGTTAAACAAGTAAATTGCCTATAGATCAGCGTGTCTTAACTATTTTGTTAAAAAAAATGCAAACTTTTATCGATTAGTTGAAATTCTTAGTTTCTTTCTTTCTTTCTTTTTTATTTATTTGAACTTTGATAAGGAATTGTATTAATTCCCAGAGTATGTAATTAAATTATATCGATTTACATACAGTGTTCTATAACTTCCATCTAATAAACAGAGATACTTCAAAACACTATAAATGATCGTATAATAAATATATAATTCTGAAGTTTTTACATTTTAATTTGCGTTACAACCAATCTTTTTAGTTTTATTAATAAGGATTATCATCACTTAACTGGTGGTCATGTCTCAATAGCAGATACAAGTGATTGGCCTAGGAATCCCCCACCCCTGAAAAAAAAAAAAAAAAAAAAAAAAAAAGGAATTAACTACTTTAGGATAGACGAAAGAACGTTTTGCCTTACTGCAATTTCCCTTAGTAAAATTTTAACACAGATACACGCACAAAAAGTTTTATTTGTTATTGGTTTGTGCCTCATGTCTTCTCTGAAATCTGAAACAAGGCCTGCAAGCTAAACATTTTCCAGCCTATGACTTAGCTTGCATTAGGTGCCCAAGTACGAAATGACCACGGTGGCTTACCGTTCCTTTTTTAAAATATTTACTTTTTTAACGCCTTATCTTAAAAAAAAGAAAAAAAAATTCAAAGTATTTCTTTTAAACTAACATCTGTTCCTTCTCTCTCTCAGTAAATTATGGTTTATACTTAGAATTCTTATTGCGTTATTTTGCTTTTCTTTCGAAATATCTAACAAAGGACAACATATTAAAAAATGCTTTTTTCTTTTTTTATTTATAATAAAATTTAATTTGTTAAGTTTGTTTATAATTCCTATTCCTGTTCGAGGAGCTTCAATATCTAACCCTGCCATATATACATTTAAATATCACATTTCATTTATCTCTATCAAAATTCTACTTGTAAGAAATAGCCAGATAAGATCAAAGAAACTCAAGCAGCTTAAAGTCATGTCGATAAATTAAATAGATATATAAATTAAACGGATCATCCAGCTACTAAAATTCTCATTCTCCCCCCCCCCCCAACCTCCTTCTCTCTCTGGTTTTATATTCTAAAGGAACTGACTCATAAACCCTTAGTTCCACATTTTACGTGCATTTTTATTTTAATTGCATTTTCGTATTTATAAAGACAAGTTGCCGTAGATTCTAAATATCTCGAACCACAAGTTAAATAAATGATCGATTGAAGTGGGGGAAATATTCGTGAACTTTTATATTGCGTGTTTACTAAATTTTGATACATTCTGAGTGAGGTGAAACTTACTGTGCCTATAATGAGTTTCGGTACATGAGTTTCTTGCAGTCAAGAGTTTTCTGGTTCAACCGTTTTGTGTGGACTTGATCTTAAACATTGCTTGAAAAGCACTCTAACATCAAAAATATTTTTAAAAATTTAGGTAAAAGAAATTTTGTTTGAATTTGCTTTTCTTTTATGTTATTAGTATTATTAATTTGGTCTTGAACGTAAGATTAATTAGTTACCTTGAATATATTTGAAGAGCATTGCAAAATTCTCCTTTTTAATATTATAGTTCATTTACAACGCGGAATTATTGGGTCGAAAGTTACTTTTGAGGCCCTAACAGAGCATTCAATAACGTATGTCGGGAATTCACATTGGACGCAGAATGGGAATCTTAGCGGATGCGTATTTGAATACCCAAGTGGATCTCCAGGTTAAAATGGATCTCCATAATTAATAAGTTATTTTGAAGATGCCAGTATATTGTAATATCACTGCAATACTTAACCGATATAGTTAAGTATACATTCACAGAGGTTCAGCCCCTTGGGACTGAGGTAGTTGAATGATTAGGCATCGGACTATAGTAACCAGATGGCTGCGTGTTCGATTTTGGGTGCAGTCATTGTACGTACTCTCGAAATCCGTAGTTGGTTCTGATAGACGTCGGACCTCTTCTCCACCTTCGAATGAGGATCTAAATTGCAGTGTAAAATTCCAGGAGGGTATAAAACAGCTTCAAACAACATATTTAGCGACGTGGATTCTCCTCTCCAGCAATCTCTTCTTCTTTTTTTTTTTTTCTTTCATCCAATGAAAATACTTCATTAAGTTTCACCCTGGAGAACTAGAACTCAAGATTATTATGTACCAGACATTTTTTTAAGTTATAACGAACGGAACGTTAATAACAATTATTAATATCGCTCTGTTTGAATTCGTTACACTTAAATTACAGACATGCATATAAACTCACAAGACTACTTTTAATGTTTCATTTGCTCAACCACTGACCGAGAGCATTTGCACTCACATCTGGAAGACGGAAGGTGCCCGGTTCAAACCTGGGTTGCGTCCGTCGACCTAGCCGTTTGGAGTTTTCCGTGGTTTTTTCCGATACTTCGCGTAAATATGGGTTAGAACCCCTTAGAAAGTCCCCTTACGGAGAGATCCCTCCCATAGAACTAGATCCCACTCGCAGATAATTGCCCGTAAACCCACATTTCATTTCATTTCAGTGTTTCATTAAATAAACATTCAGGTGAATCTCCAGCCTTTATAAATTATTTTGAAATGCCAGTACTGTAATATCAGTGCAATACTTAGCCGATATAGTATCTATTGAATAAATTTGAATTCTCAATGACGTTTTTAATACAAGTACCCTTTTTAGATATCAACAATAGTAATATGTATTAAAATTATATGTATAATACACGTAAATCACAGGTATAGAACATTTAAATGATGAAAAATGCACGTAGCTTAATGATAAAAATAATTTTTTATATCAGGTGGTTTACACAATCTCTTTATTCCTAAAAAAGTTATCGTTTTATACTCTCTGACATATTATCTCTAATGAATGTTACATCGTTATCTTATTTATTTACTAGCTGAGTGACAAGTCCTTCGAACGGGAAGAACAGCCTGATTTTTTTTTAATGACAAATCAAATAAATTTCAAAATAATTAAGTCGTATTTTATGTAGTTTGTGAAAAAGCATAAAGAAAATGAGAGTTTTTCCGGGACAAAACTCGATTTGATCACTGATGCTGAAAAGGAGATATACGGTAGTTCAGACACTCTGTCCACCAAAACACATCGAAATTGACTTCGGAGGTCTAGAATCTTCTGGGATATTCTAGAACATTCTCGAACATTTTAAGATATTCTATAGCAGGCGCGTATCCAGGAAAATTTTTCGGGGGGGGGGGATATGAACTTATATGTGTATAAATAGACGGAATTTCATCACTAATCCAAAAATTTCGGGGGGGGGATATATAACGATATCCCCCCTGGCTACGCCCCTGAGTATAGGTAAGTATAATTATATGCATTAGCATTACCATAACCGAAGTCTTTAAAAAAATGGTAGGGAGAAAATTACTAAACTCGAGATATATAATGTAAATTTTCAGAAATTCAGTATTAGAGTATCATATACCTGTATTCTTAACATCTGTGAGTGGATCTTAACTTTCTTTATTTCAGACGCCCGTGGGCCGTGCACACCAACACATATAATGGAATTAGATCAGACCCGATGCATCATGAATTGAAATACGCATACATAATTTTCAAAACAAAAAACCGATTATTATTAGAGATACCCCCCCCCCTGGCTACGCCCCTCTTCTATAGCAATCTTAAACATTCCTTCACTTATATAGACTCGATTCACAGGTGCTTCACTGGCTTTCCATTAAAGGAGCATTCTACGATATTTTCGAAGATTCTTTAACATTTTGTCAGGAATATTCTAGAACATTCAGGAATAGTCAGGCACTTTTATTCGCCATTTACGTACTCGATTCCCAGGTGCTTCGCCAAATTCCCTTTAGAAGTCCATTGGTGTGATGCTCTCTTTTGATCCCCATGTCTCAGAACTGTCTAACTATATAATCCTCATTAGGTTGCTCTGGTTGGTTGCAAAATTTGAGCGGTGCGCGCAGGAAAACGCACTTTCTTTTATTATATGCATTGATTTCCATATAGAAAGTCCATTGTTGCCTTTTGACTTCCATACCTTCAAGCCCAATCCCTGTAGTGTAAAACTGAAAACCTTCTTCATGGATTTGGGGGGGGGGGGTTAAAGGGGTAACATATCATAGAACCTTCATTGAGCTGCTCATGCTACCCATGGCTACTTTAATTGCCAGCGAAGTTATAGCGGCACACAGAAAAAAAAAATATTTTATTATATATATTGCCTTCGTCTTTGTGTGTTCTGTATTTTATAGTTTCCGTTTTTGTTTCAGAAGACCTTCCCGCATTTTATAGGAATAGGTAAAAGGAAGTTCTGCTACTTCTTTTTCTTCCCCTCCCTCTATGTTATTAGATTGTTATCGAACTTCGCCATAAGTCTTTTTGCTAAACCAAACTTAGCAAAATGCTTTTTTTATTGAAGCCGAACTAAAATGACTTAAAAATTTTGAAATTGGAAATAAGACAAGTTGCCATAACACAGCACGCGTAAAACAGAACTTCAGAAAGAACCCATCCTAACGTAGTCACTAATTTTCAGAGAAGAATGGTCTTTCTTTTGTTGTAGTTTCTTCATTGGGAAACGGACAGTAAAAGTTGCTGTTTTCAAAAAAAAAAAAAAAAAAAAAAAAAAAAAAAGATAAACGCGTTGAAACAACCCTGAAACTATGTTCCTTGAATTTGTAGGCAACTAAGTTTGTAAAAGTTGTTCAAATTAAATAAATACAAACATGTGTTTCCAAATTCTAATTCATTTAACATAATCTAGATCAGGGATGGGCAAACTACGGCCCGCTGGAAGGTTCTATCCGGCCCGCTGATAGAATTTTAATTTGTCAGTCAGCCGGAAATTAAAAGAAAATATATATTTATATATTATGTATCCATATTACGAATTATGAAGATGGCTTGAAAAAACTGCATTTTGAGTTCGAACGCAGATTTCAAGATTTCAATGCCATTCAAACAGAACTGCATATTTTTATCATGCCTTTCAATGTAAACTATGAAGCAGTGAAGTCAGATTTGCAGCTTGAATGAATTGAATTGCAATCTAACAATCCTCTCAAGCAGTTGTTTCTAAATATGCCAAAGTTAGAGTTTTACAAATCATTATCGAAAGTAAGTTTCCCAAATTGAATATCTCACGCCCAGAAAATCAGTGCTACGTTTGCTTCATCTTATATATGTGAACAAGTGTTTTCAACTATGAACCTTAGAGAGAATTCTTTCAGAAGTAGACTGACAGATGAGCGTTTAGCCTCGCTCCTTAGAATCGGTGCATCTCACTTCGAACCTCACTATAAGGAACTTTTAAAAATGAAATCGCAATTTCATTCATCTCATTAACATATTTAAATTGTAATACTTGTATATTGTTTTTAAAATTTTAGAAAAAGTTACTTTGGCCCGCCAAACTTTTTTTTTATTCGATTTTTGGCCCACGACCGAAAAAGTTTGCCCATCCCTGATCTAGATCCAAAAGGGCTGGAGCAACGCATGTCTCATACTAGATGCCGCTTTACGAAAAGCATCATTCTTTTTCAGCTTGTCTTATAAATTGTTCTTATGACAAATGATTAATTTGACAGATGATAAAAGATTCGTGATTACTAATTAGGGAGGGATGCGAGACGGGACGAGACAGATTTACAGCAGCTATGAGAGACGAGATAGGCTTTTCTTTCGTTACTGTATATGGATTTTGCGAGACAATACAAAGCTTTGCAGATTTTGCGAGACGAGGCAAGCTCATTTTTCGTCTCGCCCGTCCATTCTACTTACAAAGGATACCTTCGCGTATAAAAGAGAAAAAGATGCTATTTGATTGATGCTACAACGTCGTTTCATTCGCTGTGACATTTTTTTTAAATCAAAATAATACATTCGTCTTTTCTCTAATAAGCATGCAGTTGTTGTTAAAATAAAATGTATATTATCTCAAGGAACTGTAGCCAATCTTCTCTCACAAAAATAAAAAATTGAATTATCAAAATACGGAACACTATACGATTAGAATGAGCTTAATGTATGGCATTATGTTCTTTGTATTTACTCTCCTCCACACAAAAGATGGAAGCGTCTTTTGAAGATTCAGAGCAATATTGTGCCTTTCAGTTTTAATGCGTTTCGTACATACAACACGTTTTGAATGGGTTAAATTATCTCCTTTTGTGCCTTTTTGATGCCTCGGTAAACAAACTTTAGTTTTCTTATTAAATATTTCCTTTTATACATAAAATAATGAAACTGATTCAAGCATAGTTCTAAAACGTAGCTAATCTTTCTGTCCATTTACAAAGGTTTCAGTGCTGGAGGATTTTAAATTAACCATCTAAGAGAAAATTCAATTTCATTTACTGCACTTCAGTTTCCATTGCAATGCACCTACACTTTTGCTAATAAAAACTCCCCGCATACATTATACACTGTTTTTTTTCAATGTCAAAGCTTAAACGTAATAATCAGAGCCTCTGATTATAATTTTTGCATCTACATTTTTTTAAATACTGTGCAAACAGGCTGTACTGAGTATTTCCTAGAATTTCCACAGAATTTCCTAGACAACCGGAAATCATGACCACTTTCAACTTTTTTAACGAAAGTGTAAAAGCATTCGTCAGAAGGAAATGTTTTACGTTTGCCTGATTAGGGATTTTTTTTTTTTAATGTTATCGAGAACTTCGTATCAAAATAAATAAATATACATAATTAAAAATTTAAAAAAATGAGAGAAAGAGTCGAATATAGTTTTAGAATTAACTAAATTTTGAATATGCACTATAGTATAAATCATGCTCATTCCAGATATACAGACTGTTAAAAAAAAAAAAAATCGGTAAACTTTTTTAAGGAACAAAAAAACAGAAAAGAAAACCATCCAAGATCCGATAAATTTCACTGTAAATCGTTCGTTACTAAGACTTTTAACTTTGCTGCGTATATTACGTGTAAAGTATATGAGTTCAGGACACCCAATCCTTGGACAGTAAAGCCCTGGCCCAGTGACCTAAGCCTTGTTTCATACTTCAGAACAAAGTGTATTAATGAAACAATTGGACGAGTTTAAATTACGCTGACATGCGTTTAATGCTTTTCGCGAGCCTGATTAGCATGTATAGAAAGTGTTTAAATCGTTTCAAAGAACTGATTACCTTTATTTTTCCTTCATTTCCTCCGATGCCCGGTGGAATTGAATTAGCATGCTACCGGTTATGTAAAACATTTTCGAAATTGTTAATAAGTAATTTTAAAATGTATATTTTGCGTGACGCGATATTCTTTTCTTTTTTAGAGTGAGTAGTGAATCAGAGAAATCGATAACCAGTTTATAAACGAAATACTTAGCCAAAGAGCAATTTTACAAAAGGAATAAAAATGTTACCATCTAATTAAAATTTCAGACAAATTCTTCACATGTTTATACGTTATCCGCTGGATTACCCAGAAGAGATAAGAAACTTTAAGCTCTTTCTAGAAAGCATTTTACGGAGCTCTTGAAAAGCTTTTTTTTTTTTTTTTTTCTTGTAAGAAAAGCGAAATATTTAGTAGGGGAGTATAGGAATTTGTTTAATCCTTCAGGTGGCAAGCAAAATAAGCAGTACGTTGTCTAACAACGTACTTCGTATCCTATATGTTGATTTATGAAATTGATTTATGTTGAGTTTTTGGAAAATGAAATAACCTTTCTTAATGTGGTTGTTTTTTCTTGAACTTTAATAATGTCCTTTTTTTTTCTTTCAACATCATGCATGCCTTAAAAATTATGTAAATATCTGCTGTTAAAGGAATTAATCAAATAGAATTTGTGTAAAAGAGGAAAAATTTAAAGTTTAATTTTGTATGATTTTTTTAAAAATTAGAGATAAATAAAAACTTTGTGAAAATTGTGTAAAATTCCGTATTACTAAAAACGGCTAAAACGAATGAAATGAAAGTTTGTTGCCAAATAGATTACTAAATTTTGATTCATTCGCCTGAGTTATTACCACGGAATGCGCGAACTAAAATTTACGCATTTCGAAACGACTGACGCAAAACTCAAAATTTAATCAAAATTTTAAAAGATCGACGCCTACAGTTGAGAGATACCTTATTATGTTACCGATATAGTCTTTATTACGTGGTTTGCGAACAAATATTTGTATATTTTGAAACAATTTTCACAAAATCTTGTGAAATTAAAAAAAAAAAAAAAAAAAAAAAAAAAAAAGTCAAGGCCTGTCGTTTAAGTTGAGCGACCACCTATCATGCTACTAAATTAAGTCGATACTACTCAGTCATTTTTAGGTGATGTGCGAACAAAAAAATCTTCATGAAAAGAACGACAGGCAAACATATTTTTGCGGTAATATTGATTCCCAACTGCTTGAATCGCATAGAAATCACAAAATGTCTGAATTTCAAGTAATGTACGCAGAAAAATCTAATTTATTTATATAGATATTGACGGCGGGTACGTCAGCTATTCATCTATGAGAGAGATTTACACAATTCATTAATATGAAGAATTTACGAGAGCTGTGCCAGAGGATGTTAATATGAATCAAACGAAAATCAAAATTATTACTTCATAAGTATTCATAAATGCTTCGACGAGTTGTTCATTGCCCTCCACATTATCATTTTCATCAATCTGTTTTGCCTACGTACGGTTAGTGCATTAGGCCAGCTTGTAGTTAGCTACCCTGTATTTAATTGATGAAATTACGGTCAATTTCTATGCATACAAGATCAAATATCGTGTAGTCTTTCTTTGATAGTATTCATCCAAGAAATAAAATGTATCATTAGATTACTTTTGGTATCTAAAGTTTGTTCTTGAATAATTACATTTCGAATTAGATTGATATATATATATATATATATATATTTACTTGTTGTCAAAAAATTGAAATGAAAACTGCAGATGAAAAAAGAAATTTGAATTTATACAAAATAACTTTTAAAAAGTTTCTACAAAATATTTGTATCTATGCTTTTAAACCAGAAATGAAAGAGACAAAATATTCCTCGGGTTCTATTTTAGACATTGTAAATAGTAGTAAATATATTACCATGAAAAAAAATATAAAATTTATATATATTTAACACACTAATGCCCGTGGAAGCAAATATGCTACCATTATTTAAATGCTACTTTTTTTACAGGAAAATATTTCGAAATGTAATTTTGAAACCATAAAACCTGTACCTTTAATTAATAATAGTAGTAGTTTGTGTCCACAGATGCCAACATTAACTGATGAAAAATATTAAATTATTTTAGAAGCAACGTATGCCCTACAACTTTTGTTCTACTTGCAACATGTTCTACTATCAAGTTTTTCTGCTATTTTAATAATATTTAATATGAAGAAAATTAATAATTACCATTTATAAAAATTTATAGATAGTGAAAGTTTATAGATGACAAAAAATTATAGAAGAAAATAAAAATTGCCATTATTAAAAATATGCGAAATATGTTTTTTTAAAGTTTCATTTATAATGTTCAGAAGGGTTTTAAAATCATACTACTACCATTAAAAAAAACTTTTTTCACGTTTTATTATTATGTTTAAGTTATCTGACTTAAAAAAACACGGTTTCAACGAAAGAATATTTCTTTACTTGGGAATTTCTCATACTGGGCATTAGAGGAATTATTTAACAGGAGAAATCTTTTTATCTCTCGGTAATGTTCTGGATAGTAATAATTCCCGCCAGCGGAAAAATAATTGTGCTGCACTACGAATGTCATTGATGAAGGGCCAAATGCCTCTAAATATTTCCAGCAATAATTGGTGCCATTACTACATTTGGTAAGTAAATTTCAGATACTCACAGGTACATTTACACATGACATTGATCATTTGATTGAAGAATATGTCAAATAAAAAATAGCAAGCCACTTCTGAGACGTGTGATACCTACTTCACTATAATTATTATGAGTGAGTCTGAGCGCTGTACTTTCAAATATTTTTACCAGAAATCTAAAGACTATCCATTTTATAAATAATCGAAAATAATTTAATTTAATAATAATTAAATTCACATAAGTTGTATGAAATTGCAAAACAATTTCAAGTTTTGCACATCTTTGAAAAATTATTTTGCTATAAAATACTTCCTATGAGAAAGTAAACTTTTGAAATCAGTTATTTTTATACTTAAATTTTAGATAGTTATAATCCCCCTTCCAAAAAAAAAATGTTGAATTTAACAAAAATCTTTTTGCAGCTACTTTAACCAATTGTGGTTAATTGATAAAAATACTCTTATTTAGAAAATTTAGCAAAACAACTTATTGAATCAATAATACTGAAAATTTCGTTAAATCAATGAATCAAAAACCTAGATACAGCTGAAGGAAAACAAACAAGCAAACAAAAAAACGTCCAACTACTCTTTTTTCGGCCGTTGTTCATCGTGCAGAAGCGTTATGCATGCTATACATTTACAAATAACGTATACTTTAATCCTATATTCTCTTTAAACATTTGATAAAACTCTGGTGAGTTTTATCAAATGTTTAAAGATGATGGCGACGGTTGAGATATCCGGCATGATCTAAACTATGACAGTCTACAGCAGGTATGGGCAACCTTTTAAAGTTGCGGGCGAAACGTCAGAATGTTAGTGAAGTTGCGGTCTGTATAACTGGGATTTATATGGGATTTTGAACGGTTTGCATGAATTTTATACTGGGTTCGATATGTTTGATCCGCGGGCCGGATCAAAAGCCGTGGCGGCTCAGAGATTGCCCATATGTGATCTATAGACTTGAGGGATCATAATGTATTGAAGATGGCCATAAACTTTAGTGTACTGGTAGTCTTTTTGGTGACCCAGTAAATACACTACTCAGTCGATTTAGTCAACAAAGAAGGTGAACATCTAGATGTTACAACAATCCTAAATAAAAATTTCGACACTCCAACAAACAATCTGAGTTATGCATACGAAAATACGTACGTGACTGAAAATCAGAGTATAGTAAAATACAGACGTACACTGAAATACAGACGTCACTGCAAATCGAGATGAAGTGGGCTCGTGGTTGTTCCAAATAGATCGTGCATACCTACACTCTCAAAAATTATTTCTTCAGTTTACAGAAATTTTGCAGCAGTGCTAACGGACTATCTACGTTTCTTTTTTTTTCCTCCTGTCAATTGAAAAAAACTTCTTGAGATTCAACGGATTTTTTCCCTCTTCTTCAGATTTCATGGAAATATTATTCTTCCATACATAAGAATTCACTTAATTATTACGCTTCCGTAGATAATATAAATTATTCGTTGAAAAATGAGGCATAAAGTAGTGTAATTTCTGAGAGTGTATATTATTTTTATGCATGTTGAGACGTCATGCAAAAATTCATCAAAGTCAATTTAGAGATGGTCGAAATCTGAATATAGAAATTTTTTGCGATCACTATTCTCCCTTTTACTTCGCACAAGAAAGTAAAAAGGGAAGTAATATCATCTCGTAATTTCACTTAAAAGTGTTTAGCTTAATGTATTTATTTTGTAATTCATCCAGTCCGCTAACGTATCCATCGACGGTCATTATTTAACCATTTAACAACGCAAGCGTCAATCCCAAAAGGTTTCGTGATCAATTCTGAAATGCAAAAAGAAAGTAGAAAAAAAAAAACGAAAAACCCCGATAAAAATCAACCTGCCTAAAAACGCTAATGGTAATTCTAGTGTGTAATCATCGGAGCCATTACACCATCAACTCGTGGCTCAGCGTAGAAGGTAGTGACAGATGTCCATATTCGATGATCTCTTCAAAGCATAGAGACATCACTGCAATGATAGCTGTTTTCATCTCGACTGGCCCTTAATGTGAAGATGCGCTGAAACATGATGGCCACTTCCACACCCATATCCCCTTGCACACACACACACAAAAAAAAATCAAGCGTTGTCATTACGTCTCGACAACATATGGTTCGGCATTTAAGCGTTTGATGAGCAGATCATTGAAGTAATTAAGATAAAAAGTTGGGGATTATTTTACATCATGAATATACATGAAGAGGGGTTTGTTAAGAAATTTGATGGGATGGCCGCGGAGTAATAATGGACGCTATTAAACGCTCAAGCAGCGAGTGTGATAGAGGATGGTATTCAGTGGTTATGGCGGTGACAAGTGTCGATGAGTTGTCCGTGGTATGTTCTTTGCATGGAAATAGATTTCTCCGATGGGTGGCTCAATGTGATCATTTGTATGTTGTGATTAATTTCGAAAGGGCGGCCGGCCAGATCATTTAAGAAGATGGAAAAGGGAAACAAGTTAGGTGCGGGTTAAAAGGCCAAACCAGTTGGTGTTTTTATTGGAAATACTATTTAAGAAACGAACATAACATGCTAGTATGTGATTATCTTGGATTTATGACACTGGAGTTTCACTAACGATAAATTTCAAGTTCTTTTATTTTGTCTTTCAGTATATAAGAAGAGTTTGTTCGTTTATTTTTTTTCCTATTAAAGAACAAGTAAAATAAATTTTTTTAGAAAAGTAATAAGCTAACAGATCGCTGGATAATACATTAAATATTAATTTCGTATCCACATGCTGATTTTATCTTCTGTCACAGTTTAAAATACATTCACACAGTTAAAAATTCTTTTGTTAACCAGAAAAAATTTAGTGATAAATTATACATAGATCCTCCGCATAAATAAATTGTTCAGAAGGGAAATAAATGCATGCTTTTGTTTTCTAAACTGTGAATTGGAATTTAAAAAAAAAAACTTATTTAAGTAAGCAAACACTATTCTAAAATATAATAAGTTTTAAAATACTCAGCTGTATATTAAAAGAAGAATCTTCTTAGTAGAATAGAGTGCTTTCAAAATTTCAGTCAATTTTTAATCCATACTTTTCAATATTAGATTATTTTAAATGCATATTACATTCTGCATAGCGCTTAAATGACTTAATTAGGATGCTTTTAATGTGATTTTGCTTAAAATGTGCTAGCTAATATGAGATACTTAAGATCATATTACTTTCTATTTCTTTCTTTTCATAAAATATTGGATGGAAAAGCCTTTTTATGTTTCAAAAGAATATAGAGCAATATTTACTACACAAAATTTTTTCTCTGTGTGAATATCTGTTGTTGATATTTTTTTTTTCATTTACTAGATCATAGTTTTAGGCATTACAAAAGAAAAGAAAAATATGTACTTTAAATACATAAGGTGTATCATCATCTACTCTAAAACTGTATTTTTGGAAAATGATTAAGAATTATCTAAGAATAATCAACTATTTCAGATTTAATTTTGAAATTGATATAATTAAAAAGGAAAGAAACAGATTGATAAATATTTTTTGTTGTTTATTTTTAGATGTGGCAAGATATTGAAAGTGTTCTTTTGGGAGAATCTGGAGCTCCCGATTCCAGAAGTCAGATGTACTATTACGGTGCAGATGGAAATGCTCATGCCTTTACAAAGCCAACGTCACAGTCGAACCCAGCTGTTCCTCAGTCAACTAACTCTTACGTATTTCATCATCCACATTCTCATCATTTACAGCATATCGCTCAGCAACAACATCAATATTTAAATCCATCATCTTCGGCGTCTTCATCAAACAGTGCTAAATTTGTCAGTCAGTCGAACGGTTATACTTATGGCTGCTACAGAAACGGATTTAAAAGGGAAGCGATTGTAAATTGCCCCTCTCGAAATGAATGCACAAACCCATCCTTTAACAATAACTATCCTCAACAAGCAAGTTTCAACCAAGACACTAAACATGATCCAATGGTCAATGGGAATAATGTTTACAACGGACAGTGCGGCCCTTACAATCCTCTTCAATCGCACATGTCTCCTCCTGCCTCCCCAGAAAACTCTGGTGTACACAATGGTTATGGACAAACTCCACCTGCAATGGAAGGGTACTCGTCAATGCAGCTTACCTCTCGAACTCCGGCCATGGCATCGTCAAACTACCCTTACACAGTGACAAATGGAATGAGTGCGTCCTCTCACCTGAGAATGATGACGCCACCTTCGTCACCCCACTTAGCCGATCTTCTGGCAGTAGGAAATGGCGCTTCAATGCCATATGGTATTCAACGTCCACAAGTCAACCATCCACCACCAGCTCAGCTGTTGCCTACAGGTTTGGGATCTATTACTGCCACCACCAAGCACAGAAGGGGTCGCAGGAGTACAGGAAGGAAGAAAGTCACAATACACACTTGCTCACATCCTGGCTGCACAAAAACTTACACAAAAAGTTCTCACTTAAAAGCACATCTTCGAACACACACCGGTGAAAAGCCGTATCAGTGCAATTGGAAAGGCTGTGGCTGGAAGTTTGCAAGGTCTGATGAACTTACTCGACATTACAGAAAGCACACTGGTGACAGACCTTTTCAGTGCAGATTATGTGAGCGAGCATTTTCGAGGTCCGATCACCTTTCCCTTCATATGAAGAGGCATGCTGCAGTTTAGCACGCCAAGACTGTACATGTATATATAGTGTAAAATACCCAGTGCACATTCCAGCAGTGTGATAGTTGATGACTTAATCGTGATTATCAAGAACAATAATGCAGAACTGAAACTCAGGAGCTTTTAAAGAACTTGTTTATTAATCTTCTGTTTCGCATCTCAAAGCCATTCCATTTTACTTGTTTTCGTAATGCTGCAAAAATGTGATAGATTTTACGTAAGATATTTGCCAAATGTCACCTGAACAAACTCTTCTGATGTAGAAGGAAAAGCTAATGAATCAATATATATTTAAAACATTGCTTCATTTTGTTCAGAGTAATACGACAAACTATTTTATTATGTTCCGTCCGAAATTGTATGATAATAAAGAGATAAGACTTTCAAAAGCAATAACACTTAGATGTGCTCGAAAAACATGTTCAAACACTGTTAACATTTAGAAATGCACAGCAGTGCTACATATATATCGTTGTTGTCAAAACTTTATTGCAATTAGATTTAATACGAAAACATGGAATACCAAATAAAATTGAAGCCTATAATCAAATGAATTTATTCAGAAAAAGAAGAATTACCTATAATTTCTGAATTATTATTATTCTAATGAAATACAATATTTATAAAACTATTTCTACTATTGGTTTTCACCAGATTTTTAGAAATTATATTGAATTGCTTTATATGACTCTTAACCGTGAAAAAAAATGGAATCTGACAAAAACTCTAACCATTATAACTTACAGGTAATTCACAAACTACAAAATTTTATAACCAGCAGACATTAATTCTACAGTTCTATATTGTCATTTAACTGAACCTGTTAAGTGACAGTTAGAAACATTTTTTTAAAGTAATTGATATGATATAAAGTCTCAATATCGGATTCAATGAATATATTTCCTGTAATGAATATACGATTATCCTGTCTTCCTGCAAAACTCAAAAAAGGGGATCATCATCTAGTCATTTTACGCTACATTCCACTCCAGATCTTCTCATATTCATGCAATCTAGAAGGACACTTATGAGAGCCAAACAATTAAGCTGTTTACTACTACTTAAGAAAGAAAACTGAAATTATCCGAGGTAATGTTTTACTGTCATTTCTTAACGTCTCATTTTTTTATGTTTTCTCGTATTATGTATGCATTCTATGCAGTATAATCTAGAAAAGAAAATTAACAAAGATTTGTTTTGCATTTTCAATGAGAATATGTAAGTGAAATTCAGCTTAAATTCCGTATAAAACTTACAATGCCCTTACTTAAACAGAAACTAATAATTTTGTCTTGGAAATAAGATACATCCATACGTATACGCTCGTAGCCAAAATGCCCGATGATTCCGATGGCCCAGATAGCTAGTTCAATCATTATAATTGTCCTAAGTTACATTCAAGGGACAAGAAACGTTAAATCGCGATTTTTTTTTTCTTTTACAGTACTAAATACTAAAAGTAACCCAATGTTATTCATCAAAAGTGAGTAATTTCTCCCAAAAAATTAGTTTTAAATTCAAAATTTGACAGTTGCATTTGAAAATATTTCAGATGTATCTTATAGCACACACACGCACATATATATTCTTAACTCTGCAAGCCTGCGTATTGTGAATATCTAGTTTGACACTAAATTTCATCTTTCTACGTCGCTGCTTCAAACTGTGCTTCATTCAATGAGAAACTAAACAGCTTGTGTGACGCATTCATACAGATTCAAACCATTTGCATGCTTCCTATTTCAGCTTTTGTGTAACTGATTCAATGAAATGACAAAAAAATTTGGTAATAACCTGGAAAAACTGATAATGTCAGACTGCATTGCCAGTGGTGTTCATATCATCCATAACTACAGCACGAATGACAAAATTTTGCAATTTAAAATTGTTCTCTGTTTCTTTCTTTAGCTTTTTGAAGCTGTAATTATCTCTGGAGACATATTATATATATATATATATATATATATATATATATATATATCTTTTCACTTAAAGATGACTCTAACAATCTTATCAGCATAAAATAACATAAAATTTATTTTATGCTAGAATTTTCGTGCATATCCAATTACAAAGGTTTTTTTTTTTTTCAATCGGAGGAAAGGGGGGGGGGGAGAAAGGAATTCTACACCCAGCCTATTTGTTCGATCATGTTCACTTGAAGGTCGTTTAAAGGTTCATCCAGTACACGTTCTCATGAATATTCATACCACCTACAGTAATTTTAAGGGTAATTATAATAGTAGTTTTGTAATTAAAACCAACATTTCGAAGGTTTTTTCAGATAAATGAATGAGCAATTAAGTATGCTATTGAAGCTAATTTTATCTGTCTTACAAGTACTGATAGATATCTTCATGTTATCGCAAATAGTTTTAGTTTAGGGAAAAAAAAAACAGAATAAAATGAGGGAAAATGTTTATGCTTAAGATTTTCTTTGACATTTAAACATTTAGTAATTTTATAAAATTCAGATTCTTGTTGAAAGACTGATTAAAAGAAAAGTTATGTATTAGTATTTTATCTTTTCCTTTCCCTCTTCAAAATCTTATCTAACGAACATTTTAGTGCTTTTAAAAGAATCCCACGAAAGTTATCAAATAATGTAAAATCTTAAAAGATTTATGCGTATCTGTAAAAACTATTCTTAAGCGGTGTTAAATTCATTTTAGCAAATACTTGCCTTGAATGAAATATATTATACAAGTAAAAATTAGAAGCAGTATTGAAATACTTTCAAAATAACATGTTAGTTATTATTATTAGTAGTAGTAGTACTATTACTATTTGTTTTATTTATTTTTTGGAGAGGGTGTTAGAGACTCTTTTACTGGTTGCAGTAATTTATAATGAAAAATTACGATTATATATATATATATATATATATATATATATATATATATATATATATATATATATATATATATATATATATATATATATATATATATATATTACGTAATAAACATTTATATCATATAATCATGTAACTATTTTCTCTACTTTGTTTTTATAAGAATTCGTCGTTGGAAAATGAAATGTTATTTAATCCTTATAAAGCATGCCTCTGCTATTATGCCCAGAAAATTTTTGTTTCAAAGGTTTCGTTAAATTTATTTTGCCCAGATTATTTGTAAATAAAAAATCTTTTCTTTTGTATTTGAAAGAGGCAAATTAAACTTGATATTTAAAAAATAGAGAAAGCAGCCCACTAACTAAAGGTGGAAAAAAATCAGATTGATCTGAATTGGTTTGAAGGTCAATAGAGTCGTTTATTGTTGGACCTTGACCTGAATATCCCTCGCCATTTTTGTTCTTCACCACCATTGTTGCTCTGCCCAATTATATACACTGTTCGAATTTAACGGAAGGGGAAAAAATAGAAAGTGAGTTGAAAAAAAAAAAAAAAAAAAAAGATGGTTTGGTGGCATTTATGCTACACAAAATGGTTTTAGAAAAAAAATAAAAATGAATAAAAGTAAATAAGCTCACCACCGTGAATAAAGTGATGAAGGATTTCCGAAACTAATTTGACGGGCTTTGTTTTTGCGCCATTTATGAAACTACTTGGAAATAAAGATGATGCATAGAACAGGGAATGAAAGTGGGCTGTCTAAACGACTGGATCGGGTCATTGCTACGACCAGGGCCAGCGTACTGCAGACACTGTAGCTTCACAGAACGTACTTTTGTCAGTATGCCACTTATTTAACTTTCTGAGCAGCTGAGACGTAAATTACGTTCACTGGCCTCAAAGTTTTCATCGTAACACATACCTATATCTTTTGTTCACTAGAATACGTTTACCACAAGTTATTTTTCAACTTACAAAATACTTAAAGTACTCCTGTGAGCTTATTTTTTCTTAAATATGGCTGATTTTGTTTAAGTCTATTATTTAGATCACACATATTATTGTGATTGTCTAAAATCAGTAACATTCAGATAATTTGTCTGGACGGGCCAAGCGTTTCCATTTTTGATCTTGAACCAAGTTCTAATCTAAAGTAAATAAAAAACTTTGTAAAAAACACGCATAAGATGTTACAGGTCAGTAGATACGTATGTTTCGACCAAAAATTGTTTTGGTCTTCCTCAGTCAAAGCCCAGCGTCACAAGGAACAGAGGGAACTGAAAAGGGCATATTCATATCTTTCATATATTATCATTTAACACCAGTATTTTTTTTTTTCCGTAGTTCTAATCTGTTTAATGATATAGCACAACAACGCAAGGGTAAAAATTTTCAACCAGCATTCATGGCTCTTTAAATAACCGCTGAAGCTCAGCACCGTGCTTGTATAAGGTTTGGCTAAAGTCATGCTGTTTGATAAAATAATTAAAACTTTGTAAAATAATACAAATAAAAGATACTTATCACACTATATACGATCGAAAAATGTCGAATCGTGTTTCGATCTTTTACAGTAGCAGTAGAAATCTTTACACAGACTGGGACCGGGGAGTTCTTTGTTATGTTGTTTGAGGTTAGTGTGCACAGAAATCCTTCAAATAATCAGCGATGCACAATATACAAATTCCTAAACTGTAAAACTTGAAAAGCAAAACTGATAAGAAAAAAGTAACTATTAAGTTTGCCCATAAATCATGGCTTTTAGTTTAAGTGAAATTTTTGAGCGAAAAATAGAATATTTTGACTGGCAATGCGTTTTATGTTGTTCGATCAAAATTATATACTCTTCCAAATAATGTGTTTCGTTTTTTGCGTTGATATAGTTTTTGTAATTTTCGGGACATTAAAATAGAGTACCAATTAAACAAACAAACAAAAAAAAAAAAAAAACCCCGAAACCAATTTTGAGCAGTTTTATGGAGCATCGCTTCTTTCTCTCTTCCTCTACACTTCACAATCTCTTGAGCAGCTTTGTTTCTTCGGCATCTCGATTAAACTCAAAAAGAAGAAGATGCCGAAAATGCTCTTTTTTGTCGACGTGGAACTCAAGTTTAATGACCCAAATTATATCAGCACAAAATATACACACTATTTCCTAAAGAACACAATTTTCTGTGAAACAACATAAAACGCATTGCCAAAATTTTTTCTTTTTCACTTATTTTTTAGGGCTTATGGAGTAACCCAATATATTAATACTTATGTACACGCTTAAAAAAAAAATAGAACTAAATTCGTTCCGGAGGAATTAAAAAACCTCCGAAAAACTTAAAATAGAGACAAACTTGTCCCAGTGTTAAATCCTTTGGAGTTATTTTAGTTCCTTCGGAGAGATTTTCGTTCTTTTTTGGAGCGTGTATGGACACATATTTCTGTGGAATACCATAGGGCTCACCAGTGAACGCTGGTACCTTTGTCTTTTCTGCTCTAAAATAATAAGATTAACTGGATTCTCACTGTACAACGATACTCCTTGGTAGCTTAGAGAATAGAGAAACACATATTTCAACAGTATTTTAAATCAACTTTAAAAAAATCCGTTTAATGATTTTTTGAATAGTATATCGACGTACATTTGACAGAACTAAAGTTTATGAATTTACTATCTGGTTTAAAACAAACTATTTCTTTCTTCGTTTCTTACTGTCAGAAGTTAAAAAACTAAAAAAGCTATTGGTGATAATTACAGCAAATAAAGGATGGTGTTTTTAGAAAATTGTGTCTGCAGTTCATGTCATAATAGTGAAAGCGTCCCTTTTTCTTCGGAGTGAAAATGACCAGTAAAGTCATTCATTGAGCAAAACCAGAAGCTATTATATTATAGTATTCAAGCAAGTATATAATGCAAATTAAAAATACAATACAGTTGACTTCTTAAAGGTATTAACATTTTATTTCAAAGATATTATAAATAAGTAGAAAAGAAAATTTCTCTCAAGGCTTACAAAAGAAAAATAATTGAAAATGTATCGGATTTAGGAGGGATAAACAATCTCAATTCAACAGGCGAACCTGTTATTCTTTTCTTTATCTCAAAATAGGTCGGTTTCGCCCAAATCTTTGAAAACGTGGATGATGATGATATAGTGAGCATCATCTTTTTTCCCTTGCGTTAATGTGAAGATTTATTCTTTACGTTTTTACAATTTATTTCCATTGTACGGAAAGCATGCTATTCAGACTTAAGTGTTTTTCGATCAATCACATCGATGGTAGCCATACATTTGCCTGTTCAGGTGATCTAAAATCGGTATTTGTTCTAAGGTGATTTTGTAGCAAGTAATCGCAGAAAATTGCTATATGCGGCTGGTTTTGAAAAGGAAGTGGACAGCCACTACGTGATTGGGATAAACAGTGTAATCAATAACTTTTGTGCGATATTAGGTAGGCAGACGGTGTAAGTTCTCTAATGCCTCAGATATTAAAACTTAACTCAGCATTTACACAAAAATATAGCTAAATTCATCATTTAATCAATGTTAATCCCGAAATATGATGTTCTTGAGCTGGCATGTCAAAATTGGCAAAAGTTCTTGCACTATGCGCCTTTTTTCCCCCCATTCTTTTTCTCAAATATTTTTATTTTATAGTGAAAGGAAATTGCTTTTACACCAAAACCTTTAAAGAACCGTTTATATATAACTAGCTGATGCACCCGCTCTCGTGTGGGAAGAAGGAAATATATTTCTAAGACTCGTATTTGTGTGTGTGTTTGTGTGTGTGTGTGTGTGTGTGTGTGTGATTTATTAGATTGGAGCAGTCAAATTGTTTTCCTGTTAACGATAAAATTTACACCTTATAGTTAGCCGAAACTAAAATAAATATATATTAATAAATTTCGCTTAAAATTCTGCGCTTTCACTTCGCTTTGTAGAATTTTGCTGTAGTTTCCTTCTTAGGATAGCTGAGGTAGTAAGCTGGTATCTGAGAGCTTCACACATGGATCAAAATTCAAAGACAGGTGTGAATAATAATAGTTTTAAGTCTCAAATATTCCAGCATGAGAGGGTGCTTTATATGTTGCGGATTTTTACTATTTGCGCATGTAAAAAGCAATCTTCTGGGAGTAAAGTAATTCTTATCGGTATTAAGGAAAGCGACACTCAATACATTTCATAGCTACTTAATTCATTTCATTTAATATCTATTAAAATAAATAATGAATTTCAAATTCTGTTTCTAAATTGCATAGTAGTATCTAGATAAATTGTTGCCTCTGAAGTAGCTGAATTTACCAATGTAAAGAAAAATTAAGTCATTTCTGGAATTTTTACACTTGGGAAAACATAACTATAAAAAAAAGCTTTAAAAAATCTGCAACACTTTAATATTTTTAAAAAACACGCCATTAATGTGCTATATATTAAAAGAGTATCATAATCCATGCGTCGATTCTATTTGTCCTACTTATCTTTGTTTCATTACGTTGGAAAGTGCATCACTATCCATGTTCGGTTCTTATTTTCCTTGCTTGTTTCATTTTATTGAAAAGGGAATCATAATCCACGAATGGGCCATATTTATATTTGTTGGAAAATGCATCATAATCCTTGCGTTGATCCTATTTATCTTCCTTTCTAACTTATGTTGGAAAAGCTTCATTTTCCGGTTATATTCGGTCCCTTTTTCTTTTTCTTTGCTGCATTAGGTTGGAAAATATACCATAATCTATGTATCATGTCGCCCCTATTTTTCTACCTTGCTAAATTTCGTTGGAAAGTGTATCATAATCTACGTATCTGCCCAATTTGCCTTCCTTCTACCATTATGTTGGAAAATGCATCATAATCCATGAGTGTACCGTATTTGTCTTAGAAAGTGCATCATAACCCATGAATTTGCCGTATTTGTCTCTCTTCTTCCAAAAAACACTTTTGAATCGATTGTATATTAAAATTACCTACTGTGACTCTTTTACAATCTTCGTGAGGCATGTTCTAACTATAATTTACACTAAAAGTACAGTTAGAAACTGTACTTACATGTTTCTAACTGTACTTTTTTATATGAATGCTGTTTGAAAAATGTTACATCGGCTACAATTCACGTTGACAAAAAGCCAGGTTCGATAGCATTCTAGTGCTAACAAATAGAACATTAACTAACTGGAGCTTTAAAACATAATTTTAGCTATTTTGCATTATATATCCTTCACATTTGTGGCACCGAACCTTAAATATCAACCCTTTGAGCCTCTTAGATATGGTAAAGATGTTTTCATGGTAAAATTTTCATAGAGCTTTAAAATTATAAAAAATAAAATTAAATTAAATTTTGTTGTAGTAATTAAAAATGAACTCCTTAATAATTTACAAGCTTTAATACCAAAACATATTTAATTATATCTGAGTGCTATAAATGATTCAAATTATAGATGCATTGCAGTGAAAACTGGAACGTAGTAGACGAGATTTTACGTCACAACCGCTTGGAGAGCTAATCCATTGTCTTCCTAGCTTCACGCTAACGGGTGAAATAATATTTTAGATGCAAGATTTAGAAAAAAAAAGGAATAAATGTAACAAAAGGAAAATAAAATGTAAAATTTTCAGTAGTTTATTTCTTTTTAGTAGACGGTATTTTGAAGTGCGGAGGAAAAAAATTATTTTTGAAGCTTTTTTTGCATCGAAAAATTATGATGAATTTATGGATTTCTAAAGCATTATTTTAACTCCAAAATGGCGTCAATATACATTACGATACCCGAGTTCGTCACGAAAATCATTCTCTATTTTTCATTCTTTCTTTTTTTTTTTACTTGCGTATTTGAAATGGATTGGATATCACAGAACTGAATTCTGGAGCTGAAAATAGAACAAAATCTTTAAAATTAGGGAATGAGTGGAATTTCGAATTTCTTACATAACCTACTATTTTTTCCTCCTCTATGTTTGTCTGCATACCTGCACAAAATTTCAAACAGATCAGTCTGGTTATATAGAGTAAATGTTGGACCTATACGCATACATTCATTTTGTTTATATAGATGAGCTCTAACAGTGTGACTTTTTCTTTTTCATGTAACAAATGAAGATAGTCTAATACTGGGTCAATAACAGTTATTTAAACAGTACTCCATATCATTTTGTTTGTTTAAATTATAATATTATGAATGATAAACGTTTTATATTAACTGTATGTATTCGATCGACTTGTGTAATATTGGTATAAAGTAATGAACTGGTCAACTTAAATGAACTAATTAAGATACAGTTTGCTTGCGTCACTTTTGTTTGAGTATTCAACTACTAAAGCTTCTCTCAGATTAAATCCAACACATCGAAAAATTCCTTCGAGGAAATTACATAAGTATTCGAAACTGGCTCGGTGGTCCCACAGTCCAAACCCACGCGAAAAATTTCGCGGTTTCATAAAAGTCGTTTATAACAGCATGCGTTAAAATTCGATTTTCACCCTATAGCGTAAAAAACTTCCAGTGAAACCGGGAGAAACCGTGAACGTGATTCAGGAAGTGGTCAACCTGCGACCTGCCTTGGCTACAGGTAAACAAATTGAAGGAGATAACAGAGAAAATACAGCTAATGAGAAGACCCTATCAGCAAAGACGTGAGTGGAAAGAGTGGTCTGAGACTCTTGAGCAGATAAGATCCCTAAGTAAATGTTCCGTCAGTACAGCTACCGATAAATCGGCGTTAATGACAGGGTGTAAATGGTCACGACCAAAGCATCAGATATGATGGTAAATATTGTGGGCAAGAACCTATGCAAGAAGTTTTAAAAAACTTTCTCGTTCTACGCGAAGCAGTATGTCAACATTTGAGAAATTTTTATCGTAGATAATTATTCCTTGTGTAAATGTTTTAAGTACGTATACATTTCGGTAACACCAGGAACGGAAATTGTATTTACGTCTTAATTGCGCCTAATGGTTGCTTTGCTATACTAGGCTGGCTTAAATAATGCTATTATGAAAATAGTACTAAGATGTCTTAATGGGGACATATGGCGATTTATCAGTTAAAGTATCGAATCGATATCATTTAGTGTAATAAAACTTGGGAAACCTGTTTCTAAATATTAGTAAATAGTTTTTCTACTTTTTCTAACGAAGTGATTCTTATAATAGCTAATGATGAGCAATAAATCTTTTTCGGTCATGAACTAGAAATAAAACTACCTGAACAATTGTTTTCTTATTAATATTTTAACGAAGACACTAGATACATATTCACGTTTCTTTGAAAAAATCTGATAGTTACATACATGCACTAAATGTTTGAAGACTGGCACAAAAGATATTATAAAAGTCTACTCTTTGAATAAAAAATGAAAAAATAGAAGAAATATTTATATCAAGATTAGGTAAACTAATCCGATTATTTCAATTCCTCCTTGAAATTTTTGTCTTAAAAATTTTCCTTTGCAAAATTTGGCATTCTATAAATTGCCATTCATACAAAATTTATGTCCGATATTGTAACGTTATTTCCTGGTTACGTTAGCAGAGATGTCAAAGTAGCCGCCTTCATGAAAAAAAACAAAATTTAAGATCTAAAACGATTGTTTTTAATTTGTGAATGTATAAGATGATATTGCTGTTCAGTCAATCATACCAACTCACGACTATTGAACTTAAATTTCCCCCCTTAATCTAAATCTCCTTTTTACAGATATTCCTTTTTCTTTCCAGAAAATAGTATGCAGTATTTTAAAAAAATGATAAATTAATTTATAAGCGTTTTTTTTTTCTTTTAAATAAAATTGCTAACATTCTGCGTGTGGATAATTCGGCGAAAATCCCAAGACTTATTTTGAGAATGTTATGTTCAGGTTAATGAAAACCGTCGTAATAGTATTAAGATGTTGTATAAGGACACACAAAAGATGTAACTTTTTTTTTTCATTGATGTATATGTTCTCTTATTAATTCAATTTCTGTGAATGGATTTAGAATGCAGGTGGCATTATTCTGCAGAATTTTAAATCTAAAGTGAAAACTTCTGTGCAAAGAGATAAATGTTTGATTGTATCTTAAAATTCCTCCGTTGCATGACCATGAGTAATACTTTTCTTAAAAATCAGCTAGATCATCATAAGATTACCAAATCTATGACAATGTGGCTTGTGGTTCAAGCCTAAATATGTCCCAATTGTATTCCAAACAACGAATCTTTGGCAAAAGAGACACCATTTGATGGCCGAACTTTGCCCTAATCTATTATTATTATTGGACTTCTTGCTACCCAATTTAAATAATCCGTGCACCTGTATGACCATAAAAAGCATGCATTTTACAAACCTGAGATTCATTATTTTATTTTTTTATTAATTTTTCTGTTTACCAATTGCATGACATCATGGTGTAACTTTTCCTTCTTATTGGAGTTCCACAGTCGTCATCCAGGTTGAACTGATGACCCTTATTTTGGCTGAGGAAACGTCAATCTGCTGAAACTATGTAGGTTAGTAGTTTGGCTTCCTACATATGGTGGAATGTCGAAGGAGAATGAGATTCCAACTGATTAGCATATCTATGGATTGGTCGTGAATGTAGATTTAGCTTCTGCTTCAAAGATGCCCGAAATTTTCATTTTCTTTCGCGTTCAGTTTTCATAATGACCTATTTTTTGTACAAGAGCATTATTTCACTTATGAATTAAATGCATATGAACTTTCTTCAAGAAATACCAGGCACCGGATTATCCCATTACCGCCCGACTTTTTTCAGCACATTCGCCAATTTATTGATGCCAGAAGTGATAAATAAATTCCCGACATTTGCAGAGTATGAACGATGCACTTTCCCCCCTAAAAATATTAATAAAGCAATGAAATATTAGCATTTTACTTTGTTGTTGCTAAATATTCTGTGGAAATCAGATGTTTTATTCGAGAAATGAAAATAGGGGGAAAATGAATGCTACTCTCACTTTTTGCGACCGTCCTAAAAATAGGACGCTGGGCGTTAATGGGTTATACAGAAAAATGGGAATTATGAGTGAACAAAAAGTTCTTGTTTTTTCTTTAACTCTTAGCAAGTTTAGAAATAGTACCAAGCATGAACAAATATATTTAAATGCGATTATTAATGTTATTTATATATTTATTTTGTCTCCAGGGTAATATTTACTGAAAAGTTTGAAAATGTTTAGATCTTTTTCCTTTTTTGAGAAGAAAAAATAAACGGACATATTTAAATAAGCATTTTACTTTCAATAAATTAGAGCTCATGCGTTCGTCTGACTCAATACTTCTGACTGACTGTCTGAAATGGACTTAATGCTGGAAAATTTTAAATTACTGTAATAGGCAAGATCCGGAAAATTGTCTACGGTAACTTGTTTCTCCACGGCAATCATTGAAAACAGCTAATCAGAGACCCCGGTAATGTTCAAAACCTGAAAGGCACTTGAAATTCGACGGGGGCCCGCACGTCACTTCCTTTCCGAAAGGATATGGTTGGGGGAGGCAGCCCGCACAATACAGTTCCTTTTTTACCATAACAAAAGCGTCACATTCCCTTGAAAATTAATTCTGCCGGTGCAGAGAGACAGAAAAATAAAATAAATAAATAAAAAAACAAAACAAAAAATCACAAGAGCGTTTTGCTCTCTGGCTTCGTTTTCAAACATGTTTCCGACTGGCTAGCGACGTTTTTTGAGACGCTTACCTTAACAATGGTATGGCGAGAGCCTTTCAATTTGCGTTACGCTCATAACGTTCAAGAACGAGAAAATGCACTGTTCGATTGCTTTTGTCGGAAGAAAAACTCGTGAGGCGAAATTTAAACGGATATCGTGACTAAATAAAATTTATTTTGCCATTTTTGTATGTCTGGAAGGTTGAATTTTATTTTTTCTGAATATGTGCTTCGGCTCAGTATCATGCAGCATTTTTTTTTTTTCTTTCTTTCGAACGAAGTTCATCAGCATTTATGAAAAAGATAGGAAAGAAAAGAAATCGGAAATATTTTGTTCAAATATATTCTCTCACAAAGTTGAGCTTCGGATTCTGACTTTGTCTCCGGTGCACATTCGGTTTCGTCTCCGAGTACAGAAAACATATATTTCATTGTATTTCGAAAATAACTAAATGTGATGTAAGCTCGACAGCACTTAGAACAATAATTTGCTTAAATGACGAAGCATATGCATCAATGACAAAATAGCAAAATACTTCAGTGGTCATATCAAAAGTATGATTTCGCTACAAGTCGAAAGCGCTTGCTCCCTCACTAGCTAGTGACTTCTAGCCATAGCTTCAATGATTACTTGACGTTTATTCTAATTCTGACTCCAAAGCTTGTTTTGGTTCCGTCTTGGTCTTCATATAATAGTTGCAGATAGTTTCAGATAATAGTTGCGATACAACAATCCAACAATGATCTTGTCATTGTTTTTGTTTACGCTGTTTTTGTGCATCAATTTAATTTGTTACGCATTTTGAAATATTAAGTATCTTGTATTAGTATTTATCAGCCCTGTTGCTGCTTTTTGGAATTACTTTTAAGATGACAAACATTCTAGTGACTGTAAATATAATTTCAACTCACTTTCTTATTGTCTATCTTAGTTTTACCAGTTTTATTTCTTTTCATTTTTATGTCAAAATTTTAAATCAGTATAGACATATGTAATACTTTATTTACTAATAATTTTTAGTTTAAACCTTTTAAACTTTTGAATTGGGAATACTTACATAGTTGCATAGACAGCATTGTGTCCATCTTTTCATATGTTCATGTGATTCTAAATACTCTGATAGCAAATTTCATTCTTTTTTAAGATTTTTATTTCCCCACCGAACAAAATGCAATACTTTGTGTATTTACAATGTACAATTATCAAAAATAGATACTACGCATAATCACGTGTTTATTTTCCCTACTTATGCAATACTGTTATGTTTTTTCCAAATGCTTTATTAATAATTTTATGATAAAAATTATATTTATCATTATTGTTTTGTGTGTGCGCGCATATGTTCAGTTTAATAATTTTTATAATTTCTATTCTAGGGGAACTTAAAGGCTGAAGACAGCTAAGTTTTATGCTGTGATGTAAAATGCAGTGTCAA
Source organism: Cheiracanthium punctorium (assembly GCA_038373885.1). NCBI lineage: Eukaryota > Metazoa > Arthropoda > Arachnida > Araneae > Cheiracanthiidae > Cheiracanthium > Cheiracanthium punctorium. The sequence goes on from JAWZYV010002960.1 coordinate 1,520,101, forward strand.
ATTGAAAACATTGTATCATTCCGTATTCGTTGAGAACATGATTAAAAATCATGTTTTACAATCAAAATTATGGTAAACCATTTATGATGAGTTTATCTCATACATTCATCAATATTTAATTCTTACATTATTTGTGTAAACTGAATGCATTCCTTTGTAGCGATCAAACTGTGATAGCAGCTATAAAAAACAACGAAGTTGTATGTTTTATTCCAGTGAATTGCTTAATTCGGTCCAGTGTAGATTATGAAGTTGCCGGTTTATCACGTATATTTTTAATATCAATATTTCATGATAGATAGTAATGACTACATATACCGTAATAGATGCCATATTTTGACTAGAAACGATTTTAAAACATTATTTTCACATTTTAGTTTGAACACGAAAATGTTTCTGTTTTGAATATATTTTTAATTTACAAATTAAACTAATAACACATTTTTAAAACTTCAAATAACTTTTTGTGTAAATATATTTGAATTAATGATAACTATGAACTATAATAATATAAAACCAGGGGCGTAGCCAGAAATTTTTCATGGGGGGGGGGTGTTACGACTACTGCAACTCACATATATGCATACATGTGTGTGTTAAGGGAGTGAAGAATATACATTTTGTTTGGCAAAAAATTCCTCATGGGGGGGGGGGGTATGACCCCCCTAACCCCCTCCCCTTGGCTACGCCCATGTACCCTAAAACTTAATTATTATCATTTGATTAAAATTGCCTTTTCGTTATCACTAAATCTTGATCTCTGTATTGTTAATAATACTTACAAACATTAAAAAGACACATGATTGCATTAAAAAGACACTATTTTAAAAAAGAAAAGTTATTGACTCAAATGCGCCACTAAATATTCAAAAAATTTCGTTACTTTATAACAAATTTTCAAGGTTATGATTTTAAACCATGAGCCGCTTATTTATGTGGTAAATCAGGCATGTATCCAGAAAAAAGTATTTGGGAAAAAGTGTGAAAAATGTAAAATTTATGATGAAAAACACTTTATTTTTGTTAGCAAAAATTGAAATTTATGGGGAAGAGGGGTGCCAAGTTTTCTCCTCAACCCTCTGAGTACAACCTTGGTACGTAAAGTTTTTAGAAAATGATCTGGAATACAAAGATATGTGGATTTTTAAATTGAACATTTTTATTCTTTGTGCTTTAAATTATAACATTTGTTCCCTCATTAATAGATAAACAATTTATGCTTTTTTTTAAATAGGATAACTGTCCAAATAAAATCAATTATTTACGATTTTTTTTTACTGAATTGTTTAATGTTTTCTATAAAATATAATCAATATAATGTTCCAATTTAATTTTTAAAATGTAATTTTACATTTTATAAGATATGTAAAAAATTGAAACCTCGTTATTAAAAAAAAATTCTGCACCAAATCACTCCATTCTGGGATAAATTAAAGACAATTTTTTAAATAGGCTGCATGCCTGATTGATTATTTTTTATAAACTTATAGAGCAAATGTTAATAATTTGTTATATTATTTCGTGTCTGAAATAATTAAATGTTTCTTTGAAATTATTAGCAGGAAAAAATAATAAATAAAGTTTGCAATAGTACAACTAATCACTTTCGATAAAATGACTGAATAAATAATGATCAGTATCTTCAACTTAGCTTGTTACAAAAGCTATACATGGCAGGGAATTAATATCCTTTTGTAATTTTAATGAGAATTCGGTCATCATTTATTACACTTCAACAGTCACGTTAATTTATAAAACCTGATGCACGTTGATTCGTAAAGACAGATTAATTAACACTAAATAAACTTCTAGACATCATTTTGGGATGTTTGGATGCATCAAATAATGTATTCATAGATATGTGCGCAAGGCTTATGTTACGTCGAAAAAGGGTGGAGTTTAGACATCCTATTAACATATGTTACCTATTAAAACTCTTGTATCAAAGCAAATAACGGCGCCCACGTACTAAGCTCGGATAGCTTTTAAGGTATGACTAACCTGTGTTATTTTGTTAGCTTGTTTTTAAATGCGGACCTTTAGTTATTCGAGATTTTATAAAAGATAGAAAATGTTACTGTGTTTTAATGTTATTGTACACTCATAAACTTATTTTTCAATCAACAATTTAAATTGTAATCTATATATAATTTTATAAAATAGGAAAGTCTTTATATAATATAAAAAGTCTTTCTTTTAAGAAACTTCTCCTGGTTTTTTATATTGTGATTTATCTTCATCATGTAATGAAATAAATATTGTGTATCCAAATACATTTGATATTTCATGAATTTATATAAAAATAAAAATGAATTATTGTAAATTAATTTAAAAGTAAATATCAAATACAAATCGTGATTCTCCTCCGGTTTGTTTTAAATTCTTGTTCTAAAACAGTTAATCATTTAATTTCTGTCTTTGAAAAAGTGTATACGCTGCACAGTTACTGAAATATTTCCGTTTAAAATTTTACAGTATTATTACAGTGGATATAAATATGATTTATATATATATATATATAAAGAGAGAGAGAGACTGTAACATTTTTCATTCACCACATTGAATTACTTTTTACCTAGTACGAGTAGAATATGAACGTATGAACGTGTACATTTTTGTAAATATACATGAATTTCAGTCATAATTTTTGTACATGCAATTCTTGTATATGTATTAAGTATTTGTATAAAATTTTAAAAACTTGCCATGTCTGAAAATGTTTTGTTATGTGTACTTTATTATAACTTGTGATTTTTTACTCTTTTTTGGAACGGTTTTAAACGAATAAAATTTATTTGGGAAATTGACTGTGGTAAATTTATTACAAAAATATTACACTATAAACATTTTTGCGAAGTGAAAATTTGCCTGTTTGACGAAACAAGATTTAATTGCCAAAAATGCGTTCAATTAAATTTTACCGAAAATGCATATTAATACCGAAAATACAGAATAATTGATAATGAATGCCCTAAAAAAAAGTTTTGTTAATTCAACAAAATTTTGGTTGGCTCTATTCAAAGACATATTTGTGTTGAATCAACAAATTTTTTGTCGATTCAACGAAATATTTTGCTAATTTAACAAAAATTTGTTAAAAATTAACAAAATTATTCGGTTGAAATAGCGCCTACATAATTTTTGTTGAATCAATAAAATATTGTTCAATTCAACTAAAGACTTTTTTTCCGTGTGACTATCCTAACCTTGGAAGGGCTATATTTACAAAACTACAGAAGACACACGCATTTTGGCAAAAAGAAATGAAAAATATTATTGTAAAGTTACTAACAGCATAAAGTTATCAGTGTTCAGAGGGGCTACCAACAGAAACGCGAACGGTATCCATTCTGTAGCAGAATCCGTCCCACACTTTTTCAGCATGCCTAGTGTTACAGAAACAGTTTAGATTGCAGTTATCCTTGTTTTCAGCTCCACGTTAACAGTAGGTATGGACCAATCATGGAGGGCATTGCATCGTCAAAGTATGTTCTGCGTGGAAAAAAAAAAGAAAGAAAAAAATAAAAGAAAATATTAATGAAACATCATAATTTCTCATTGAAAATGATGTGTGAAATGGAACGCTCTCTTGTATTTCTTGGAAGATATCGAGTTCCAAAGTTGGGATAGTCATTTGCAATCACCCTGTACATATTGCTGAGAACAAAATTGGTTGTACAAGGATTATTATATTTTCACCATATGACCAAGAATACTTCTGTAAACTCTAATTGGTCAAAGACAAAACTCTCTATCACCGCTGTATTCTAAAATATGACAAAATTAATGTAATTTATATTGTAACTCAGTTAACCGCATTTTCAGATCACTAATTCGCACGTAGTGACTGAGCACATTTTAACACAAAAATTTTAAACATCTTTTTGTTTGGTATCAAATATATGCAATTACATTTCGAATTTTAAAGTTTATAAAAAGGACTTTCGCAACATATATACATGCCTCAAATACTATATGCCTGTTTAAGCAAAGGAAAACCTAATTCTTCTTGAAGAGCTAAATGTATTCTTGGCGGGGCTCAGCACCCCTCTACTCACCAAGTTACAACTGTTTTACTTCAGCTAATGAAATAAAATATATAGAGGCAGATTTTTTTTTTTTAATAGAAAATGTAAAACTAGATTTCATCGTAGCTGTTATTGTTGCCTGAAACCTGTTAAATGCTTTTATAATAAAGAACATTTTTATTACTCACGAACGATCCACTATCACACAGAAATATCTATACAATCAAATATGAGACAGGTGTAGGAAATAGACAAAATATATAAGCACAAATAGACTAATTCTAACGAAAAAAAAACTATTAATTGAACGTAACATGACAAATTTTAAGTCAAAAATATTTGGTTATTTTTTTAATGCGTTGAGACGTATATACGTTATTCAAAATAAATAAATAAATAAAATTGTAACTATTTGGATGTTCAATATATGTTGAAAAAAAATTTTTAATTCTAAAATTTTTACTTATTATTAGCCAGAAACTAGTTATTCTAACAAAATGTATGAAAATTCATACACTTCCAACCCTGAAAGTAAAAAAAAAAAAAAAAATTCTGCTGAATAGACGATGAAAATTGTGTACCCGTTGTTACTAAACATTAAATTAAAGGAAAACAATTCTAGTGCTGATACACATAATGGGTCTTATAATACGTAAATAAATACATTTCTTCAAATTATTTATTAATATATGTCCACTTTGAAATTTTCAGTCGAAAGAGTACATTTCTTTTCTTGATAAAAAAAAAAAAACAAAGGTTATGATTTTATGAATGTAGATATATTCCTAGTTACTAGATTTTTAACAATGCATGTTAGCCTTAAGTATCTCAGTATAAAAGCTAAAACATAATTTGAGTTAAACTCTTGGTTTCAAAGCGGACAAAATGTTTCATTTAGAGTTTACTCATTTCGCTTCATCTGCTTAGGCTCGACTTATACATTTTTATTATCAAGTTCAATAAGACTTTAAGGAGGTATTTAATTATAATCTTAATGACAATATCAGTTTAACATAAGTGAGGAAACACAGTGGATATTGAATAAATGTACTCACCTAAATATTTTAATCAATTTATTTATTTTTATTATTTTATTTATTTATTATAAAAAGAGCCATATAAATGCAGTTGTCAGCAGTAGAAGGAATGAATGACAATATAAGGTAAATATTTAATTAGGTAAAGTCGTAGGTTAGGAAATTCATCTATGAAAAATTTGGTAATATAGTGGGCATTAAAACAAAAGTCTGGTTGTAATAAGCAGCTGAAAATAAATCTTTGAGTAAATTTAATCATTTATAGTGTATGAAAGAGGCATAAATGTAATATTTCTTTAGTTGTACTGTTAACTGTAAATCGTTTTATTTTTTATAGCTTAATTGCTGTTTTTTTTTTGTTGTTGTTGTTGTTTTGTTTTTTTTAATTTATGTAGCCTCAACTTGGCCGAGGGGATAGGACACTCAAAATGGTAGACGGCTGAAGTGTGACGGTCTAGTGCTCAGGCCTGTCCTATCTCGCCGCTGTCGAACTAAACGGGGTGAAGTTTTGGTCGGTTTGCTCCAAATGTAACGTGAATACGAGTTAAAATCCCCTAATAAGTCCTCCGACCAAGGCACCGCCCATCCCTGGCAGATACACCTTGTGTAACTTTGCTAAAACACTACAACAACATTAAATTTATGTTGAGGGACAAGGAAGTTTGATAAAGCACTTAATCTTATGTATACATTTCGGACGCTATTTTAATGATTTTCAATATTAAATCGACCATCTTTTTTTTAAAAAAAACTTCATGCGAAAGCTGTAACAACAAACAAAAGAAAATTCAATGCAAAGGATATCATTAATAATATATTTTCTGAATGACCCACGCGTGCTCAAACCTATTACTAAATGCGCATTAAAAAAATGTTTTGAATTTTAATCTTTCCAGCAGAGTTCAAATTAGGTTTTTCAGTCTATATGTCTGTGCCCTTACTGCCGAAAATATGCATCAGTTGCGAAAAGATGTTTACAGAATATAGATTTGTTCTAAATCACGCACCTTACTAAAAAAAGTACTTGTAGCATTAATAGTTCTATTACTATGATGTGGAAACTAAATAATATAACATAAATCAAAGTTTCAATATCGTTTTTAAATTTCTATGCAGTCTAAATATATCTACATAAAGGGACAAACGAAGAGAGGCCCACAATGAAGCTATAAGCACATTTCTACCACATCGAATGCTAAAAGTACCATGTCCACTGATATATCAGCTTCCATACAATAAAAGACAGGGAGAGAGTTTTTTGGAGAAGAAACGCAATTTTGATGACTACTCAAATTTATCTCCATAGGGATGTGGAGAGTGGCTTTTATTCTCAGTTAGTACTAGAATTTTGTTGAAATCAAATGTTTCATACTACGCAGGGTATCCCAAAAACGTGGTAAAGGGCTTTTATTCTTTATCTATTAGAGATAAGCGTGAGCAGTGTAAACTGAAAAATGTTCAAAATAAAATCGGAAATAAGACTCCGCTAAGAATAAATTCCTCTCGTAATTTTTTCAAAAGTAACACTTTTTAAATTTGTATACGAACCCCGCACAAAAAAAATTCAAGTTAATAAAATGTGAGCCGTAAACTAGAGAGGTGATATGCAAAATTTGCGAATTGTATTTTAAAAAGTGTCAGAGATGTAAAGACTACAAATATGCTGACTTAAACCCCTTTTCAATGGCTCTCGAAGGGAAAAAAATGACGTCGGATGATCACGTTTAAGGGATTGTACGGAAATTTTGAAAGAAAGTGTAATTTTTTTACACTCTAGCAATAAGCGTTTACACTCAAAATCCTATAGAGCTCCCGATCATCTTTATTTAAAGATATGTCTGAGACTCGTTGTGATTAAAGGCTGAAATTTTGTATATCACCTCATGAGTGTATGGGGCACATTTTACTAACTGATAATTTTTTTGTACGGGGGTCGTATACATATTTTAAAAGTGTAACATTTTGAAAATTAACGAGAGAAATTTTTTCTTAACGGAGTCTTATTTAAAACCTACATATTTTTCAATTTACACTACCCACTTATCTTTAACAGATAAAGAATTAGAGCCCATTACCACCTTTTTGGGACCCCCTGTATATTGCTGAAATCGATCTGGGCTTCATTTAAAATTTTTTGAGATATAAAAATTATATTTTTGTAATTGGAATCCATCATAAAATTTACTTAGTTAATTGGTATTTTTATTGGGGGTAAGAAAGTTTCATTCATCCTAGATTTCGAAATTTGCAAGAAAATAAGTCTTTCTCAATAAACATAAACGGAAACGAGCTTTAACCATTAAAACGCTTAACCAATTAACCTAAACGCTAATCATTAAAACGCAAGCCCTAAGCATTTAAATGAATCACTATAAATATTTTTTGACGAATTCCAGTTAATCTGACTGGTGAAATATGGGCTTGACTTTAAAATTATAGCTTGTTTATCTTTCATCGTGAAAATGAAGAAGAAAACCATGTTTCCGAGAATTTTTATGCGTTGATTTTTTTAAGATTTGGGTACATAGAATAGTTACAAAACTAATGATGTCAGCTTGCATATTATTATTTATAAGTAGATAAACTTACAAAATAAGGAGTATATATTATATGGACAGTTTTTTGGAGCAGGAAAATTATTTATTTGAAACTACGTTTTAAACCAACATTTATATATTTTAAACAAAAAACACTAATATGATTTCATCGCGCATGTTATAAATTTTAAAATGACATTTATATATTTTGTATTTTACACTTTTTATTTAATTAAATAAATTTTACATGTTGAGCTTCTTTTGCCATTTTTTTAAACACGTATTGAAGTACTCTATATTTTAACACCACGAAAAGAAATTTTAAATGGCATCTCGATATTTTGTGCTTCGTTTACTCATCTCTTAAACATCCATTTGCAATTCCATTCCGTAGATGTTACTGCAGACATGTGCAACAGAAAAATCAGTTTAGCTCGGCGGGGAAATGTAACAAATAATAGTAATATCATCAATAATAATAAAAGGCTTGGGAGAATAATTCTCTCGAATTGCTTTCTTCTTTCATAGCCCCGTTTTCTCACCCATATGCTGAGAATCAACCTGCTTTGATTGCCATGTCGATAGTCACGATTTCAGAAAGTAAATTATGTAATAAACAGAAACGTGACGGTGTCTTGACTGACGAATGGGTAACATATTTCGCCTCTTATCGTGTAATAATAAGAGGAGAAAAAGTCTCATGTTAAAGTATAATTATTTATTTGCTAAAGTAAAGCGATTCAATTTCGTTGTTTTAACTCGTCAGAGATTTTCCCTTTTTTGTTCTGGCTCTCTCTGCTTCAGCGGTGCAGTCGTGGGGCTAGTCGTGTTAGTGTACTTTTTCATTTGAGCTTATACTTCTTATTTCTATTTTGTGCGTTTTTTTTAAAAAAGCTTTCTTTTAACGCATTAAAATTTTATTTTGGAACCATGCAGCATCGACACAAAAATCAAAAGAGAGCTTTCGGACCGTTTCAGTCAGTGGCATATTTAACCCTTTAACGCGCAGTGGTCCCGCTCTGGGATCACCAAACTCTGATATTTTGACTGTTGCCAGCCACGAATAATAGATTGGATTTATATCAAAATAGTTGCGGGTGACCTAGCTCCCCGAGAATCCTTTACTTTTTAGCACGTCATTTCCCGTCAGAAAATCGTCACGACTATTTTTAACCGCACTGGCATCTGCTGGAAAATGGAAGAATGCGAACACAGCTGGATCGATTGTCCAATGCTGAAAAAAGGGCAGCCGTTGCCATCGCTCGACTTAACTACCAGCAAGATGGCGGACAATCGAAATTTTAGCACGTCACTTTTAGCACGTCACTTTACTTTTTAGCACGTCATTTCCCGTAAAAAAAAATTGTCACGATTATTTTTAACAGCACTGACATCTGCTGAAAAATGGAAGAGTGCGAGAAGCTGGACAGATTGCCCAATGCTGGTAGTTAAGTCGAACGATGGCAACGGCTGCCCTTTTTTCAGCATTGGGAAAGGGTTGCGCCTCAAAGGGTTGAGGGATGCTCTCTCCGAAAATTTTAAACAATTATTTAAAAAAAAACATGCAAACGATTGGGTTTTCCGAAGAATTCCTGCAAACATTGATGAATCAAAATAAACCATAATTGTAGAAATCTTGTCGATAGCACCAACAAATCTGAGAACGGCGTCAGAAAACTTGGTTCGATGCGTTCATGTTTGGATTCAAAATCATGGTGAACATTTACAACATTTGCTGTAAGGAATGAAAACGTGAATTAAATTATTTTTTCTAATGTGAATTAAATTATTTTTTCTAAAAAAATAAAATTATCACAGGATTAAGTAACGTTGTGAGTCTCCGTTTCTGTTTTACCACACAAATAAAGTTGTAACAGTCCAATAATGTTGGGAATTATCAAGGTTCAAATAATCATATATTTTAGTGTTAAAATAGCTGATACATCCGTCAGATTTAGGGGTTATGAGAAAAACCACCGGATACTCTTTTAAATTGATCACACTGTATATTATTGGTAAGGAGTACTATTTAAGATTTTTCATAACCACTTATATGGGGCTATACTGATTATTTTTAAAACAATGAAATTTATGATTGTTAAAAGAAAATTTAATGGACATATCTTGATATTATATATTGATTGTAATTTAATTATTATGCATGGAAAAGAAAAGATTTTGTCTTCAATCAAAAATCGAAAGAAAATTCAAAGAAATTAAATATGTTTTATAAAAATTTAAAAATTTAAAATTATTCTAGTCAAACCTACCCACAAGTAGGGATAACTTCGAACATACTATGGGCACCTTTGTACCAGTACAAAAAAGTATTACATTTTAAAGAGCTTTTATTAAAATCTGTATGCACTAAAGAAATATAGCAATTACATTTTACTGAACTTACTAAAATTCTATTACTATTTAATTAAAGTGACATTTAAGTTCGTTATTGAAGCAGGATTCCGAGACCATGTAATTACGCTTAACTGTGGCATATTCTTCACATTATTAAGTTTCTATTATCAAGTCACTTTTATTAAGTTCTTAAAAGTCACAAAGCTGATAGCTGACCTACAGACACTGAAATTTATCACTTAATTATAGCATTACATTACTTAATATAAAATTCCTCTTTGATGTGCACTCCAAATAAAATCTGGACAACATTGTGAGAAGTGCATATATTTTGCATGAAATTTAAAACTGCAAAAATTCTGCAGCAAGAATCTATAATTATCGATCTTTCGTATGATTAATTAAAGCATCTTCAAAGTAAGTTCAACCAATGCGTGCCCCAACTTTTTTGTTCAATGGTGGTCTCAATGTTTAGAGATCAAGGATTAATTCAATTACTCTGGTGGGGGGGGGGGATGATCTAAATAAAGCTCCCTTTAAATATTCAATAATCAATTATACTTATAAGCATACAGGGATATCAACCAAAAAGTCAAACAAATATATTTCCTTAAATTTAGATTCAAGATAGACAGAGCGAGGGAAGAGAGAGGGGAAAAAAAATGCATATAAAATGGATTATTGGAGCAATAGCAACGTGCTGTCATCTACATTTAAAAAATAACGTTTATTTCAGGGGGGAAATACTTAGTGTTCAACTATGCTCCCTTATACCCTATATTCTGTTTAAAAGATTTCAAGTTAGCTTTTTTTTGTGCGTGTGTGTATGTGTATGTTTCTTTTCTTTTGCTACTTTTTTCCCCCATTAAGTTTTTAATTTTAAATTTAGAGTGCGTGATTGGTAAACTAATTTCTTTTGGCTTCTTGAGAAGATTTGTTTATAAAAAGAGTTCCAAAACTAAACTATAATTACAGAGTGGTGCTAAAATTTGAGATACTCTTCTTACAAACGAAATAAATAAGGCGTATTTGTGATTAACATTTAAAGAACAAGAAGAATCTGGCAGTTTCATTTATCTATCTAGCATTAATTTAAAAGAAAGTCTAGCAGACCCCTACAAAAGGTTACCATCTCTTCTTCGTATAATGCAATTTCGACCAGTTGGTTAAATGATGAGTTTAAATTAAAGAAAAAGTTATTACTAGCAATTTCCTTTTGACTTAATGAACATAAATTTTAAGGTCACTCGACTAAACGAAAAAAAAAGTAACTTCACATAATTCATGCGCCTAAAGAAAAATGATTTACTGGAATCCCCCTGTGGGTTAAATGTAAGATTTTAATTATTTCATGCACTCTTTCGCATCCTTTCCTCATTCAAGCCAAAAATGACTTTCGCATTACATCCTCGTTAAGGAGAGGGCATTAATTGAGATCACAAACTTATATTACCCTTATTAATTACGGCATTCTTCAGTAACGTCGACTGGGAGTGGAAGCCCAGCTATATTTTACTCTCATAAAATCCGGCCTCCCCTTGGCAAACGTCCAGGGAGAAGAAAATAACAATCAGTCATATGTCAGATGAAGCCCCCCTTTTCCACCACACGTATGTTTTGATTCTTCCCGATTACACCTACGCAGGTCAGAAACCCGTGGATACGAGAACCAGAGAATCTGATGCACCCGAGCAGCTAAAAACAAAAATCTTGCCGCGTGAGTGTAAATAGCAGATATTGTTTGTCTGATTAATACCGTCCTGTCTCTATCAGATCGGACTATAAATCTTTCCGCTGACCAGGTATCGAGAGCCAGAACGGAATGTTTCAGTTCATATATGCAAATCCTAATAACCTGTTCGTATGCTAGAATAATAGACCATTTTAAGGCAGTGTTGCCAGATTGGGGGTTCCCCCTTCCTTCCTATTCAGAAGATTTTTACCCTTCAAGGGTTTTTTTAGGGGTGGGGTGGGGAAATAGTTTAAAGGGATTTTTTAAAGGGAAAAATTATTATTGTTATTGTTCTTGGTGGGCGGGGGTGATTTTATTCTTTAATCTATCTCTATGTGCCGACGCGATGACAATGTCAATACTAAATTTATAAAAATATTAATGAAGCATAAAGTATTATTATGTTACATAAAATTACTAGTATCTACAACTCGTAAATATCGAATTTCCCCCATAAAATCAGTCTCCATCACTGATCGCAACATTGCAGAGCTATCGATATATTATTGTCCCCGCCTCTCTTCCTCCTTTCGCACGAACTCATCCACTGATGAAAATTCAACTGTCGGCTATATACGTCGAAAACAACAAAGCAACTTATTTAGCAAAGATAGAATAAGGTTGCAAGATTTGTTCATTTTCACAGTAAAGAATGGATCAGAGGCGAAGCTAGGCAGGCGTGGATCCAAGGGGAGGGCGGTGGGGGCAATCGCCCCCTCCTGGGCGAAGTCCAAAAATCTGTTAAAATATATTATGAAAGTATAATGAAAATTATGTAGCCTTTTCCTAAGGGGTGTATTGCGGGTAGTACTCCCTGTCCCTTTTACTCATCGCTCATATATAGATTTTATCAATAAAACAATTAATTACATTAATTGATATAATTGATTATATTAATTAATTATAAAATGATTTAGCGCATTCTACGCCCCTATTTCAGGTACAAAATCGCCCCCTCCTTGAGTAATTTCTAGATCCGCCCCTGAAGCTAGGGTCCGGGGACAATTGAAATTTTGCGCCCTCTCCTATTCGCTAAAATGCAACGGAGAAGGTTTTATATACAATTTGGACCTCTGCTGCGCCCGGGGACAGATGTCCCTTCTTGCTACGTCACCGGGATGGATATGAAAATCAAACCATGATTTAATTATAAATGTCTTTTCAACTGCATAATTTAATTACCCTTTTAAGATAGTTCAGTGATTCAAATTATAAATAGACTAGCTGCTACCCGCGACTTCGTCCGCGTCGGCTTTAGAATTAGGTCCCGACAGAAATGTAGCATGTGTGAATAACAAATATTGTTGCGACAAAAGGAACTGCATTTAAATATTATTTGCTTTTTACTTGTTTCAAATGAAGTATGATGCATGTTAGTACACTTCATTTAAAATAAGAGAATATGCACAGAGTTACTAAATTTAGATTTTTTTCAGACATTTGGCGAATAGAGACAGTTATGACAGTATTTGCGAACTGTTTTGTAAAAGAAATATTTATGCTATATGCATGAATTTTAGCATCATGCATGAATTTTAGCATGAATTTAGCATATTATGCATGAATTTTAGTCTATGTTAATCAGGAATAAAGCAGCTTTATATTAGTGAAAAAGTTTGAGAATCGGTTCAGTAGTTACAGAGATACCCAGAAAACGTAATGTATTAGAATTATTTTGAGTGTTCCTGTAAAGGAACTATTTATGCTACATGCATGAACTTTAGCCTATAATACTCAAGAATTGTGTAGCACTATCAGTAAAAAAAGTTTAGGAATCGGTTCAGTACTTACAGAGATGCACATACAGCGTAATGTAATTCTTATGAGCATCTCTGTAAAAGACCTATCTGTGATATATGCATTAAAGATAGCCTATAACACTTAGGATGCCACCAGTGTCGAAGAAGTTTTGCTCTCAAAACTGCAAGAGGGGAGGTGCCAGATTCAAACCCTGGTCGCGCCTGTCGACCTAGCCGCTCCCAGTTTTCCGTGGTTTTCTAAAAAACCTCGCTTAAATACGGGCTGGGATCCCTTAGAAAATCCCCCACAGAGGAATTTTCCATAAAGGCCTAGGACCCTAGTGCAGTCAATCGGTCTTAATCTAAAAACAAACAATGATACTCAGGAATAATGTAACTTTTAATCAGTGAAAAAAGTTTTAGAATCGGTTTAGTAGCTACAAAATGTCCATAGAGCGCAATGCATTAGAATTACTTTGAGTGTCTTTGTAAAAGAATTATTTATGCTAAATGTTTGAAAGGCTGATTGTATGTTAATCCAGGGCATAAGCTATTTTCATTACAAATTTTTTCAAATACATTCAACCATTTTTGTGTGATTCAGTCAAAAACACCCAAACACACAAACGTACACATTTATATTATTGGTAGGATTTGGAAATTTATGAACTTAAAGAAACACATCTGGATTTTTCTTGGTACTTACGTATTATCCCAGCGGTCATTCCCGCCAAACTGTTTTATCATCAAAAGGGTTGCCAAACTGTTGCCAATCGTATTCAAAACAATTAATAATTTCATGTGCCCGGCATTTATTTCGGCAAAAAATAGCTTGTCTTGGCGGACCGCCGGAATAATACGTAAGTACCCCTTTCTTTACTTATGCTTTTTAATTTGGCGTAAGATGAACATAATTTCCTTGTTTTTCAAATGCATGTGATTTTGCAAATAGAATTTCTGCTTTATTTCAAAAGCATAAATCATTTTGTGCGGGCGATAAAACGGCTTTTAATTAATAGTTTGAAAAGTAGTTAAAATTTCAAAATTTTGAGCCTCAGGTGCACTTTACCGAAGTTATGGGCTCAATCATTCTCAAATTTTAAAAGCTCTGCTTTCTGTAGATTTGTCTGGAGAACATTCATTTTTATTATTACAGATAGATAGATTTGGCATAAAACTGGCTTAATTTCCGTGGTATTTAATGTTTTTCAGATGCACGCGCGCTTATTTATTGAAGTAAAAGCATTCTTGTTAGCTCAAAACATGAATCATTTGCTACGGGCGAAACTCGCCAACCATGGCAATGTAAAAACGGTTTTTACTTAATAATTAAAAAAGTAATTAAACATCTAAAATTCTAATTAGCCTATAACCAACTCCAGGGTCCCCTCTATATCTAAACCAAAATGCATCCTAATCGATTCAGCGGTTTAGGCGTGAAAGCGTCATAAACAAACAAACAAACAAACTCACTTTCGCATTTATAATATTAGTTAGGATTAACACGCGTCTCAAAGTACGCATTTTTCTTGTAAAACTAGCTGCGTACCCGTTCTCCGCACGGTGGGAAACTCATATTTTCCTTACACATATATAATTCGAATTAAACCTAGTAATGGGGAATCTCAAAACGTAAAAAAATACTTGAATCGTGACTAAAAGTTGACGTCATGAGTGCAAATTTTAGACGATTGCAACATGACACAAAAACTACGTCAATGTGACTGGCGATCAAAAAAGAAAGATCTTTATGGTATGCAGACAGAACTTTTCTCTTTCTAAAAATGCCTGATTTCTACATCAAATAATTCGTTTTGTGAGATTTAGTATATACCACATTGAGGTTTAGTATATATAGTATATACCCCATAAATAACATTACATGATGTTGACAACAATTTTATCTTGCATTTTTCAAAGCGTGGACAATGCATTAGAGCAGTTATGTTGCACACGACTTTATTAAATTTTACCTAAATTAAAAAACCTACATGAAACAATGGATGCATCATTTACGTTTAAAAGCCAAAAATGTACCCAGCCCCGGTGAAAATCATGTCGCTTCTGTAAATGAAAGCGTTCGTGATGTAACTTCTGAGAAAAGGCTTATTACCCTTATTGAACTCTTAATGCAGTATCACACTTGTTACATAAAAGTGACGTTTATCTCACTGTCAATTCGCCTAATTAAATAACTAATTTCATTTTTCACAGATTAGTAGTAGAATGTTATAAAGGGGTCACCCTTTATAACATTCTACAATACGAATTCTTAGAACACGACGAAGACATTACGATCGTTTTCGTGTAACACGTTAAAAGAGACTCGTACAGCACGATGAAATGAGACATATGTTCTGATATTATGACGCCTTAGCTCCTGTAATTAACATTCCTTTTGAATGGCAACACCAACCATCATTGCATTTTTACGGAGCGCAAATAAGTTTTGCCGCGATTATACCGCGCAGGTGGAGTATAGCGCAGGACCCGTACAACACGGATTCCTATAACACGGAACATATCTACCGTGTTATAGAGAATCTACTGTAGTTGCATAGTGTCAAATTCAATAGTTAAGAAAATTCTGGGTTGCCGTATTTAGTAATATTTGATCTTACCTTGGTGGCCGAAATGTATTAAAACCAAATATTCGAACTGTATCAAAAGTAAAATTTACTAAAAGCAAAATTTTTAATTTTGTATAACCCTCAGAACAACTTCGGAGTTTGCCATCTACGACGGTTTTTCATGACGTGACAACTGATGCTTGCGTACAGTGGCGTGGCCAAGGAGGAGATAGGGGGTCACAACCCCCCATGTGGAGTTTTTTGCCATACAAAATGTATAGTCTTCACTCCAATTTTTGGCTACTCCTGCTTGCATATAATTGATCTGTTTTTTTCATTTATCACTGATCAATGTACTTCAGGATCGGAATCTCTTGCTTATGTCCGGAGGAGCAAATACATTAGAGGTTATGTGCTGCTCCGGATAATCTGCCAGCAAAACAGCAAAAATGACGTAAAAAATGACATCCACACGCGAAGGAAATAAAATTAAAGATATGTAGAATTGCATGAAAACTTCGATTATTTTTAAAGTGCAAGTCTGTTACAGTTAGTTCTATTTATTTCACGTTTGATGCGCTTTCACTTTTTCGAGTCTTAAAAGCTGTACAATATACTACCATGTACAATATAATTTAATGCCGGCATATTATTGATAAGTAGCAGTTATTTAAATTATTACTAACTATAACGAGTTTTAATCACCGTTAACTACCATGTAGAAATGAGTGGTTTCACTTAATTGTTAAATTTAACAACTTAAGTGGCAACAGTGGATGCCGTTGCTACGGAAATTATAGCAATGTTAAAAATAGAACATGAAATGAGTTATTCATGTTTACTTTGCTAGAACTGCCATACTGGCGAAATAATTGCCACCAGTCGATGGCCAATAGCTCAAACCACAAATTAAACTTGACACTAAAATCAATACGCAATACTTTGTTTGGCGGAATTAAAAAAAAATATCTATGCATACGCTAGTGACATCGGCTCATCTCAATTGTGGAATGGAATTAATAATACGTACAGAGCTGCACTACATTTGAATATTTTTTGCCAACTTTGCTAAGAAATGTACTAAAGTAGGAATCAACAAACATTTCAATTCGTAAAACAAAAAATACATTAGACAGTATTAATTACGCCTTTCTAACAGCTTTTAGTAAAAGAAACTTCCGTAGCGCTGCTTTAACAACTAAGAATCAATTATTTATTACACAGTACTTCGATCGCCAAATGCCAACATACACCATTTTGCAAGATTTTTTTGTTTTCAGGGAATCATTCGAAGCATTGATTTAACAGCAATCAAAATGGGAAATAGTTATCTATCATTTATATGGTTCGATCGGCAAAATTTAATGCAGGCTTATTATTGATAAGTAGCAGTTATTTAAATTATTATTAACTATTACGGGTTTTAATCACCGTTAACTACCATTTACAAAATGTGAGAATTTCAATTTTCTGAAATTTGGCGGAATTCCTCTAACTTAAATCAGTTTACTTAATTTGGTGAAAATTCTATAGATCGTTTAAAATCTCCTTAATAACTGCATTATTTCTATATGAAAAATCGAAGTATAGCGTCGTAAAACTTATACTTGTTTCGTTACGCTCTCAGTAATTTGCGCCAAGCCCAAAACTGTACAAATCGACAGAACGTACTACTTTGCCAAAATCGCCAAATGAGCCATTTTTTTTTTTCGGCCAAACTAAAACATATTCATATTAGTCTCTGAAATCTCCCAATCCTTTATTCTTTTACACATAAAAAACATTGAATTCCAGCTCTGATTTAATATGAACGCAATATTTTAATTAAAAAATAACTTTGTAAATAATCTAAACAGAATAAAATCATTATTCTTTTATTTTTACTGCAGGAGTCTAAATAATTTAATAAAATAGCCAAACATGGCAACCTCGATGCTTATTTCTCACTTTTTTGACTACAGGGGTAACAATAACGGAATTTCGGAGAGCAAAAATTAGCGTTTTTGATGGGGTTTTTTATCAATATCTCCTAAACTAATTCGAATTTCGAAATTTAAATTAGCGGAGGTTCTTTCTCGAAATTTTCTGATTTCGAGTAATTGTATTTATTTTACACTAGCTGAAGAACCCGTTCTTCGCACGGGAACGAATGGACTATTTGATATTACGATTTGTTGTGATTACTATTTATTGTAATAAAGAGATATAGCAAAATGGATATCGCGTTATATTGTGTTCAATAATCATGCATACCGAATTTCAAGGCAATCGCTTGTACGGTGCAGAAGGCGATGCGCCGTAGCGCAATCTAGTGTCGAGTTTTAGCAAAACGGATACGGCGAAAATATTCTTCGCATTCAAAAATCGATGCATACGAATTTTCATGACGATCAGCTGGATAGTCATGAAGTTCATATGTTGACGCGATATCTAGTTGCAAGTTATAGGAAAATGGATAGCGCAAAACCCTTCCCCGTGTTCAAATATCTATGTATAGCTATTTTCATAGCGTTCAGTTGCACAGTCAAGAAGTGATACACTGCAGCGCCATCTAGTGGTTAATTAAAATAATGATTTGCTACAGCGCCGTCAAGTGTCGAGTTATAGCAAAATGGATAACGCCAAATTATTCTCATTGTTCAAATAGCTATGTATACTGATTTTCATAGCGACCGTTTGAATGGTCAAGAATTTGGCCTGCTGCAGCGTCATCTAGTGGCGAGTTAAAATAATAATGCATTGCAGTGCCATCTAGTGGTGAGTAACATCAAAAGGATCACCGTTAGAATATATTCTTTGTGCTGAAATGTGTAAGTATAAAAAATTTTATGCCGATCGGTCGAACGGTATAGAAGTTGATGCGTTGCAGCACCATTTAGCGGCAAGTTACAGCAAAATGGATAGTGAGACATATTCTCCGTGTTCTGATATCGGCGTGTACCAAATTTCATCGAAATCGGTTGGACGATATTCGCATAGCAAACGGCTAAGCGGAATAGAATTCGACGTTTTGCTGAGCCACCTAATGGCAAGTTAGAGGAAAACGGATATCATAAAAAACCTTTTCCATGATAAAAGACTTAGGTGAACCAAATTTCATGGTGGTCGGTCAAACGGTTCTGGAGTTTTTCAACCTCATACACACATACCAACATTCATTTTTATCTATAACCAGTGTCATTATATATCCGAGTCTCCAATAAAATCCAGTTTCAAATCTAAGCCTTGCCAAAGTGCCAACATACGCTATTTTGCAAGCGTTTTTTTAGGAAATCATTCGAAGCATTGACTTAGCAGCAATCAATATGGGAAATGGTTCGACCGCCAAAAAGTAAAGCAAGCCTTTATTTGAAAAGTGGAATCCCTTAATACAGCCGAATTTTTTTAAATTATCAACTATAACGTGTTTTATTCATCGTTACTCCGATGTACTAAATGAGAAGATTTCAATTTTCTGAAATTTGGTGGAATTCCCCCAACTTAAATCAATGTACTCATTTGGCGAGAATTCTGGAGATAGATCGCTTGAAATCCCTTAACAACTGCATTATTTCTTCACGGTTCATTAAAATTTAACGCTGTATTCTAATAAAACCTTAGCACTTGTTTTCAAAAATCTATTTCCTTAAGCTCTCAATAAATTGCGCCAAGCCGAAATCTGTGCAAACCGCTAGAACTCACTTTCTCAAAATCGGCGTTTGAGCCATTTTATTTTTTCGCCAAACTAAAAAAAAATTACCTTATTAGCCTCGATAATCTTCAATTCTTATTGTTTTGCGTATAAAACATTTCATTCCTGCTCCGATTTCCCATGCACACGATATTATAATTTTAAAAAAAATAACCTTACGAATATAAATTAACAAAAAACAATCATTATTATTCTTTTATTTTTACTTTGAGAATTTAAAATATTTTATTCGGCAAAATCGCCACACATGGCAACCACGATCCTTATTTCACACTTTTTTCTCTACAGGTGTTACAATTACGGAAAGCTGTTTGCGTGGAGAAAAATCTCTTAAATTCCGGGAACGGGTGGACTTTCAAAGTTTTAAAGTGGACTACGATTTATTCTATATTATTTTACATATATGTGCTAAATTTCAGGCCGATAGGTCCATTTTTGTGGATTTATATACGAATCAAATCCACAAACAAACAGAATTTCATTTTTACTTTCCGAACATGTACCATGTAAGGAAAGTATTGTAATCATGAAAAAATTCGAATTCGAGATTTTGGTGTTTTTACACGTTTTAAGGGCTTCTGAATCCATTTATGCTATTTTTACGAGATGTATGTATGTATGTGTGTATGTGTATGTGTGTGTGTGTATGTGTGTTTGTGTGTATGTGAGTGAACACGATAGCTCCTAAACGAGGCATTCGATTGAGCTCAAATTGGTTATATATGTTATAAACCACCGTCGCAAGACCGGTATTGATTTTGGTGTGTATAGGACTTATAGTTTTTCTACAGGGCTACGACAAAGATTTCTTTTACATTATGGCTTATGGGAGGAAATTCTTGAAAGTGCGCTAGCATTTAAACGGTTGATCCGATTGAGCTCAAATTGGGTATATATGTTATAAACCACCGTCGCAAGACCGGTATTGATTTTGGTGTGTATAGGACTTATAGTTTTCTACAGGGCTACGACAAAGATTTCTTTTACATTATGGCCTATGGGAGGAAATTCTTGAAAGTGCGCTAGCGTTTAAACAGTAGATCCGATTGAGCTGAAATTGGGTATACATGTTATAAACCACTATCGTAAGAACGGTATTGATTTTGGTGTGTATAGGACTTATAGTTTTTCTACAGGCTACGACAAAGATTTCTTTTACATTATGGCCTATGGGGGGGGAATTATTGAAAGTGCGCTAGCGTTTAAACGGCGCATTCAATTGAGCTTCAGTTTGGTATATATGTTTGAATTATTCATCGATTAAAATTTAGTAAAATGCTTGGTAATGATCTTAATTGTAAGTGTTCGGAAAGTCGAGTGGAGTCACTCCAGATTTTTATTTATAAGATTAGATAATCGATTTTGAATAGCAATTGAATTCACCGCGCTACTCTTAGGAAAGTGCAGCCGCTGCCATCGCGCGTTTCAACTACTAACAACATGAGGGTCGAACGAATCACCTCTTGTTAAAGAAGTTATTTGGTGAAGTGTTTCTGCATCTACTATTGAATTAGCCTTTCAGAAACTTTACTTGGCTCAAACAAGCTGAGAAATAAGCTGCTTGCTTTGATTAGAGCTAAAGAACATCTTCAGCACAGTGGCGATTCGTTCGTCTGCCATGTTGTTCATGGTTAAAAGCACGCGATGCCTATGGGTAATGTATTTGCACCATTTAGGCAGTCATAGTCCAGTATTTTTTTATTTTTATTCTCGTATTAAGTCAAGAGAAAGGGTGTTGAAAATATGAATTGAAGTTATCTTCAAAACGTTTGAAATATGACATGCCGATGGAAAATCAAAGCCAGTGGTTTGTATAACAAATTAAATCCATTACAATCACCCAACAACTTTTATTTAATGTCGTTTCTTGAATGTTCAAAATCGGGTTTCTTGCACTGAAATATATTACTAAAGTGGTTTCCTTTGTCTCGCAGTAGGCGATGATCTCCTAGTTGCTATGCTCGTCAAAATGTCCGTTTGATATTTCCGTCTGAAACATTACTGCTGCAAAACATCGTAGCATTCGTTTTAGAATCTTTCGAGGCAGACTTTCAGATATTTAAATCCTATATTAATATACTAATGCGTCACGTGTTATAAAAAATCCAATTCATTTAGTTATCTAAAAATTACTAAATTTATTCAAGTTTGAATTAGAATTCCGATTATCCGAACATACACGGAAAGTAATAAATAAGCATAAGGAAACAACGTATAATAGCCCCAATACAAAAATTATAATAGCAGACTGGATTTGGGCATGTTTTACATGCCGTCGTCAGTGCTAGAATGGGAATTGCAAATATTCGCTCTGCTTATTTAGAGAAGGAGGGAATTTCGGAGAGTGTTTAGAGCACTAATAGGAAAGCGGGGATTCAGAAGAGGGTTTTATCAGGGCCAATAGGAAAACAGGAAATTAAGGTAAATGAGACCAGAGGGATTTCCAACATTCAGAAACAGGAAAACAGAAAAAGAAGAGGAACAGCGAAATCAACATTGACAAGACTATTTATGTTTTTGTGGCTATTGAAAGCTTTAATAAAAATAAATAGCTTTTGCGGTGGTACTATTATACTTTGCTCTCTGAGGCTTATTTATTACCTTCTGCACCAAGCTACGTTTTCGCTCTTATTACATACGGGAATATTTACTAGAGAACGCACGAGATGATATAGTACACACTTTAGATGTAGTATGTCGATTTTTCACACAACTCATCACAAAACAATACGGGTTCGAATGCTTCGTCTTGATCCAGCTGTTAATAATGACTTTGGGGGAAATGTTGAAGCACAGTTATCTGTCAGACGATGATTCGAGAAAAATAAATTGATCCTTCTGAGAAAAAAACATTAACTATTATAAGAAATTTCGTTGCATTTAATTGATGGAATTCTCGATGTTACATCCACTGTTTATGAAACACAACTTATACCAATATACCCCTTTCAGAATAACTATAAATAATGCATAAAACTAATGGAATGTTTCTTGCTAAGTAATAATAAGACATACAATAAGACAATATTTCTGATGCCACATCGCTAAGTGATTCTGATTCGTCCTTGAGTAACCTACGCATTCTAGAAGTTTGTCACAGTGGTAGTCAATCATCCTGTATATACATAGTATGTATTTAAATTTACATCCTCCCACAAACTTTCAGAACAAAGATTTGACTTACAACTATTGGAAAAATAATTTCTCTGTTGCTTATTAACCTAACTCTTCTCGTGAAAGTATAAAATGTTTCTTTCCCTACAAGCAACAATTCCCAGTTTCTGCTCGGCCAACCACCGGCATTCATCGCAACTCATCGCTCACCGAAATTCGGTACACGGCCCAGACACGGAATTCCATCTACAAACGATGATTGTTATGTGTGCGGCAGACACTGATCGGTCCGGTACCCATAAAACGATGCTCGGAACGATATCCGGCCTGAGTTATCGGGCCATATGCCTAAATTTGATCAAAATACGCTGAACTGAAAAGAAATTTCGGCCCGCATAACGGCCGAGCGGCATTCAGCCGATGAAAATTGGCGCATGCGCTCTGTTCATGCAACAGTCGAGCGATGGCAACATCCGAGTATCTACCGGCAGACGCCATGTTTGTTTTCATAAGAATAGGAGACGAAAAAAACTGAAGAAGTTTTTTGGTGATGATTAGTCTATATTGGTACGTATAACTATCATTTGTAACAAATTTTTGACATTTTTAATATAGTTTTAGTCTAATATAAGTAAAGTATAAGTTCACATCTCTGTAATTATTTTTTTCTCTCTTGATACTGTTGCATAACACTAATGGAATAACTATTTTTTATTAGTATCTATTTCCTATCTTTACACGGCATACAGTGTGTAATTACACTAGTTCATACAGTTAATTGCTTTTTAGTTTTAAAATATACGGGTAAATTCTTCATCGAATCTAATAAAAAAATCATACTTCCGACCAAAACAAACTTATTTGGTACTTATGTATTTTACAGTCATTCAGCCAAAAAGAGCGATTTCGTGTGCGTGTGGAATAAGTCAGATTCATTGTTACAATGTAGTGCATTGCAATCCTTTGGCGAAAAAACTTGTTGGCGTGAATTATCGACGGTAAAATAAGTACCGATTATTTGCATCCGTTGACCATAAGAAAAAGAAAAAAAAAATCCAAACGATGCGATTACTCGCCAAGATAGTTTCCAAAGGCATACAGCGCAGATTCTTAGGGTTATGGAAATGAGAAGCTGTACAGCATTGATTTAATATTCAAACGACTGTTTTGTTTCGCTTCATAAACTTCGAAACCCGCGTTGATGAATTTAGATTAGCTTAGAAATAGTATACGTAAATACAGTGATTCTTTTTTTCTTTTTTAAAGCAGACCACTGTTTTTTTTTTTTTTTTTTTTTTTTTTTGGAAGCAGAACACTGGTTAATGATGATTTCAGAAGCTGTGGATACTATAAACCAGACTGATACAGGGTGTCCCAAAAAGGTGGTAACGGACTTCAATTCCTTAGAGATAAGTGGGCAGTGTAAATTGAAAAAATGTTCAAAATGAGGTCGGAAGTAAGACTCCGTTAAAAAAATTCCTCTCGTTAATTTTCAAAAAGTTACACTTTCTACATTTTTATATGACCCTCGTACAAAAGCATTCCCATACACTAATGAGGTGATGGACAAAATTTGGGAATTATATTTTTTAAAATTACATTTTAAGATAACCCCTCATGCTAGGATGATCGCCCACCCTTAGCGTTGCCATCAGAACACAAACAAACAAACTGACATGAAATAAAACTTCAGAGGGTTCAAAAGTTGAAAACAGAAGGGATATGTAAAAATCCGTCTTTGGGGTCATTTTCTGCATCCTGCAGTCTGAATCATGGTAAATTCTGCAAACGCAGAACATGAAAATTGTTATTGTTGCTTCGAAACCCTCTGGCCAACTGCAGAGCGGGATCAGATCCTTTATATAAAACGAAAATGGCCTTAATTGGGCAGCTTCCTTTTTGCTGAACCCCAGTGAGGGGAATAACGACTTATCCCGGGTCTCCCTCTTAAATTTTGAACCAATTTCAGATGACAGCTGGATGACCTAAGAGCTGGATTGGTACCCCAAAGAGAGATATGGATTGAACATGGGAAACATTGAAGTCATAACACATTTTTCGTGCATTAATTCCCTACAGCGTACACGGTTTACACCAGCCTCAGTCGAGAAAGGAGTTTATCATGAATTAAAAGTAAATTTGCTGCTTGATGAAATCATTATACACCCCAAATTAGCTATTCAAACGGCTCCTTCTCAGGATTTTCTCTAAATAAAGGCACACAAAAAGCCAACAGCGTTCAAAGCTTCATGATTTCGTCAGTTTTTTCGAAAAATAAGGATATGGTCGCATTGTTCCCAGTACGCAATATTGTTGCGAAAGAACTATGCGAATTGACAAAATTAATTATTAGGAATGTGAGAAAAGCTGGATTCACGATTATATCATTAATAGCTGACAACAATAGGATAAATTATTGATATGATATTGATATTTTCTTATTAAATGATCTGTAAAATGTTGATTACAAAAAAAAAATATTAAAAATAAAAGGTTCTTTATTTTTCTAAAAAAAAAATCTAAATGTCCTTCTACTTTTTTTACGCAGTGTATATATGCAATATTTTTGTAACAGAATTTTATTATCACTTTTTATTATTGAAATGTGTGTATATATATATATATATATATATATATATATATATATATATATGCACCGCACCGTGTTGTAGATATTCTTTTAGTAATGCAGAAATGTGATATTTTGAATTTAAAACTATACATTTAAAAATGTTTTTACATATTAACCCAGAGAAAACTAAAGCAAAACGTAGTAGTATTTTTATGAAAAGTATTTGTAAGCTTTGAGTAATAAATGCTTTTACTTTTTATGTACTTAGTTTTAGTGCTTTAATTACTTCTAATAAGATTTGATATTACGAGTCTGCATAGTATAATTATGCATAGTATATACTGTACAATTTATTAAAATATTAGTTATATAGTTTTATAAATATATTCCTCGTGCTACTAGTGTTTATCTACATTATTAATCAGATTTCTTCCATTGAACTCAATACAAATTCCTTCAAACCACATCCTCTCTTGTGACGTCACAAAATGGCTTAAGAAGACTATTTATGAATCTGGATATTTTTAACATCAATTCTTTCAAAAAGCTTATTTTAAAACAAAGCAAAATTGAATAATACAATTCAGTTTTTAAGTAAAAGTAATAAAAATTATAAACAATAAATATGACTTTATGCTTATACAACGAATAAAATTCAATACATATACATATTATTTTAGCTAAATGATAACAGTGAGTAACCATGATTGTATTTAGAATGTATATGCTAGCCCGAAATACAGAACACACTACGCATATTGCTGAAACTGATTCAAATTCAGTACCAATTTATATCATTAATTTCTGAAAAAAAATATTGTTGATTCACTATTATTTAAGAACAAAGTGTTGTAAAACGAAAATTCTATTTCAATGCGTCATAAAAAATTAAGCTACTCGTATTTACTGGCATTATTAATTCCATTTCTTCCGTTGAACTCAATGCAAACTGTTCGAAATCCCATCCTTTCTTGTGACGTCACGAAAACCAGTACCCAGACCCCCTCTTTCTTTCTCCTCTCTCTTTCTCCAGTCGCGGCGACCCCGCTTCTAGGCACTGGCCAAGCAGGTGCTGCTTCCCTTTCGGAGTTCCAATGGGAACCGAGCTTAACCAACTGTTCTACTGCCGGACACATGAAAAATTTCTTTCACCTAATGTTTTGCTGTCTTTGTCAGTGCATTGGGAAAATTTTTCGAGATACCGATGTGTTGGGGAAAACGTAGGGGTCTATTCAGAAAAAAAAAAACGTTTTCTAGGGAATTGAAGTAATATAAAGGTTGGAAATCCCTGATATAGAAATTATGTAAAAAAAATATATGAAGCAGACTTACTCTGCATTTCCTATTCTTTGTGTAAATTAAGTTCTATTTTTTTTTTTTTTTTCTCCTAGAAGCTACTCATGAAATAAGAGGTTTGAAGATGCTGCTGCAAAACTCAAAGAAAATACTTCTTTTGTAAATTATGTGTATAATATATTTTGTGTAGAATAATTTCAATAAAAATTTTTAGAATTTACTTTATTTTAAAAATTACTATAGCGATCTTATGGTGTATGTTTTTTAAAAAATCTATTTTTCAAAACTGTAAGCTAGTTCTATAAAGTTCCAGTGGTCAAAAATCTTTTTTAAATTGTAAGCTAATTCAAGAAAGTTCGGAAAGTCGATTTTCTATCATTAAAAAAAAAAAAAAAGTTCTGATGTGAACTACAAAATTTTCTTGTATGGATGTTAAACTTTACATATTCTGGATGCACTTCATTTAAATGTATCGGAAACTGGAATGCGATACTTCAATATCTTGTTAAGCGTAAGAGATATCACCAAGATGAGATTTCAGCATTGAAAACTTATTCCTGGCTGAAAAATTGGCATTTTTCTCTGCTTCGTCAGCTTGGCGACAAACGGCGAGATTTTAAGAATGGCCCAAATAGTGACCCTAGCCTATGGATTGTTTGTAATCAAAAATGAAAAGGCAGAACCAAATGTTACGACAGTCTTAAATGCAAAATTTCAATATTCTATGGCTAATAGTTTTTATTTTTATTCGAGATACGTACTTATTTTTGGTGCCAAAATTTGTAATATTGCCCCTAAATTTACCAAGCTTGGGGACAGTTGGCAATATTTTGAGCATGAGCTAAAAAGAGATAGTTCAGGTCTTTTTAATGTGAAAGACATGTCCATAGACTTAAATGCACCGAAAGTCTTTCATATAACCCTGTAAATAAACTACTCACTCAATTGGAATCAAAAAGGGAAATGTATACTATGTTTTAAAGCAGTCCTAAATTTCCCATTTCTTCGGCTATTCCTCTTTGAGTTAATCGAATTACACAAGAACATACGTACATAAGTACATGCATACGGGCAGACGTCCTTCAAATTTAATCAAACTAGATCGAAAATGCAGCATGTGTACTTACAGACATTACCAAAATACTAGTTAAAGCGAGTTCTGGGATTAAGGTCAATTATCTACATGAGGAATCTAGGCCTGTGGGTGGGGTGCCCTCCGTGGGGGTCTTTCTAAGGGGTCCTAACCCGTATTTACGCTAAGTTTCGGAGGAAACCACGGAAAACTCCGAACGGTTAGGTCGGCGGACGCGATCTGGTTTTGAACCAGGCACCTTCCTTCTTCCAGTTCAGAGCGCTATGCACTCGGACTAGTTAAAAAAATAAAAGGAAGAAAATCTGAAACACTTTCAGATTTTAAATACGCACCAAAGTACTATAAATTAAAAGCGTATCATAGTTTATGCGTTGTCCCTATTTTTCTTCCTTATTCCATTAAGTTGGAAAGTATATTATTATTCATGACTGTGCCGTGTTTTGCTTCCTTGTTTCATAAAACCCATCTTTGGAATCGAAATCTATCTTAAAATCGCCTACTAAAACTATTTTACAATCGTTGCCAAGTATATTACAACTATACTTCACCGTTTTAAATATTGTTCCGAATGTCCATCATAATCCAAGAGTGTGCAGTGTTTCTCTTTCTGGTTTGACTCCTACTTTAACGCCCCGATTCTCGCCAAGGTGGCGATCATTAAACATATGGAGCTACCACGTCGATTTTTTGTATTTATGTGGCAATCTTAATTTAGAATTAAAATGGCGATTTGGAACTACATGTAAGTAAAGCATTTCGTTACATTTTTATTTATTTTGGGTTGCCAATTAATGTAGTTTTAATAATTAAGTATCTTCAAATTCCTCACCTGGTGCGTTTATCGTTAATTGGTTCACGGTAGATTTTATCTAGTTATTTTGGGAGTGTTGAAACTTGTGCATAAGTCCTAGAGATACATGACTGCAAAGCTCGCCAAAGTGCGGGATTTTTTAGGTTAGCGAGAGCAGGGGCGTTAAAATGGGAATCAACTCTAGCTTGTAGCGTAAAACACATCTTACGGTTTCAGTGGGCGATTTTAAGATAAAATCGAAATCTACCTTAAAACGTCTACTGAAACTGTTTTACTATCTTCTCCAGGCGTATTCCACCTATCCCGTAGACATTTTAAATACTGTTTGGAATGGGCATCATAATCCATGAGTGTACCGTGTTTTCCTTCCTTGTTACATAAAACACTTCTTCGGAATAGAAATCTATATTGAAATCACCTACCAAAACTGTTTAACAATTTTCGCCTGGCATAGTAAAACTATACTTCACCTTTATAAATACCATTTGGAAAGTGTATTATAATCTATCAATGTGTCGTATTTGCCTTCGCTGTTCTATAAAACACTTCTTCGGAATTAAAATCGCCTACTAAAACTATTTCACAATATTCGCCAGGTGTTTTCTAGCTATACTCGAAATATGTTTATAAAAAACACCACACAATTTATTAAAAACAAAAAACACATTTCAAAAGTGACTTGACGCGAAAATTGTACCAAAATCGTGTCTACACAAAAAGCAAGGTTGAAATTAATAGCACTCTGGTGCTAAAAATTGCACCAAAATCGTGTCTACACAAAAAGCAAGGTTGAAATTAATAGCACTCTGGTGCTAACAAATTGAACATGTAACATACGTATCTACTTCCATACGTAGATGGAGTATTCGACTATAGTACGTTATCGTATAGTATAGTTATGTATATAGTACGACTATATACGTAAATAGATGGAGTATACGACATACCTACACCCTCCAAAAAAAGTATTCGAGCAAGAGAGAAATTTCCTATTTTAGATTTGCGAATAATAATTAAGTTTTTGAAAAACGCACAACTTGATAGAAATATGGAAAGTTATTTTTATACATAGCCTAATTCATATTCTATGATAAATAATTTTTAATATACGAAACCAACGCAAGAAATTTATCTCTTGCTCGAATACTTTCTTTGGAGGGTGTACATGCATGCATATGCGACGCGTAGTAAAAGTATATTTCTTCTATTCTGTATTGCTTCTGCACTGCATTATCATATAAGAAAAATGCGATTACAAATACATCTCAAATATAAAAGAAATCTGCAAAAAAATTGTAAATGTTATCATTCGAATTGCATCGTAGATACGGAAAGGTTTAAATGCATGTGTCAACACCACATTAGAACTTATCGAAAAGTGATACGCACCCTGATGTTCGGCCAACCTCACGCATAAAGTGAACGGGCCAGTTCCCTAAATCCGTATCCAACCCGATGAAAACTCATCGGTTAGACTACTTCGGACGTTTTCACGTCCGAGGGGACATGAACTGCGTGTATCCGAGCAGTTACACACTGTTTCACAGCAGTTTCACAGCCCGATTCCTTCTCATCGGCTCAAGGCTACGTGGCCGGTGAAGGCCCGAGCAAAATTGCTAGTAGGGTTGATACTTCATAGAAAGTGAAACACATTTAACACTAAGGATGGCGAGAAAATTTATTATTAGAAGATTCTTTTGAATGCCAGTGGCGTAGTGTTAGCGTATTGTACTGCCATTCCAAAGGTCCGGGCTCGATGGCAAAAGCTTGACTCAGCTTTTCATCCCTTGAGCTGATTCATAAAATGAGGACCAAGCTTGCTTGAGGAGCTAACTGGCAGGTACGTGTCAAGCTATCTTGTTGGGGCATCGCATCCCAGGACTCGCGATCGAGGTAGCATGTCTGGACATCGCAGACATTAACTCTTGCATGGGTTGCTGTGCGACTGAGTATTGTTTATATTGTTGTTTTGTTGTTATACCTAGGCAAACACACTAGGGTATCTGCCAAAGGGAAGAAAGCCAAAACTCGACTGTTAGATCAGCAGCCACGGGGTAGACCTGGTGTTGAATTTAAAAGAACCTAAAATGAAACAATCAAATGAATTAAATAAAAATGCTCTAAATGTTAACAAAATATCGTGATTGCTTAGATTTTTTTTTTTTTTTGATAATTCACCAATTTATAAGAAAAACACGCATCTGTAATGTTTCTCAAAATTCATACTAAATATCTTTTATTAATAAAAAACAGCATCGCAAATGACTCCTCTGACATTTGAATGTAGCAATGATGCCATTGCTATCATGAAAGTTCTGTGTTCATATAAAACCATAGGTTTTGCACATTATCGTGTTACACTTTGTTTCCCCCTCCTCATAATGTGAAAAAAATCGTATAAACTAATAAATCAAATAGTAAATGTAATGGTATGAAAATTACTGCTTGTAAATCCATATAATTATGAATTAATCATTAAACTTGGAAGGTGCGGCTAAAGTGGATCAAGAGTATGATTGTTTCGTTTCGATGATTTCGAAATGCATCTGCAAGATCAGATATTTTTTCTCTGGAATCGCTTATAGTGTTCATTTTGATTGATGTGAAATGAATCCTTCGTGTAAAGGCGAGAAACAACTGCACAGATTAATAGATGTATTGTTTAAAAAGAAAAGTTAACGAGTAATTGTAAAAAAGAAAATAAATATCAGTACCACTATCCTCCTTAGACATTATGCATAAAATCTACGCAATTTCAAACTGAAACCCTCATTTATTAAAATACGTTTTAAAGTGTATATCGTATATCATATTATGTTGTTTTAGTGAAATGCTTTCTTGGAGTTTCATACTTAAGGGTACTAACATTTTTTGGTCATATTTCATAAACATAGAATGGTTAGAGCCACATAAAACTTATTGCATTCTTCCACAGAAATTTACAAGTAAACATTTTTCGTTATCAGGAATTTCGAAATAATTGTTTTAAAAGTAATTAAATTATATAAAATAAAATATAGAGTTCTTTTATCTATGATCTTCGAATTCCTTCCTGCTAATGTTGTTTCAAATAAATAAAACTATGAATAAACCGCGATAGGAGAACCTTATAAAACATTAATTTCATCCATGCAAGTTAAAAATTCAGAATCTAAAATTTAATCCCCAAATTTCTACAGGTACCGAATTACTTATTTTTAACCATAAAGATTTAATATTGCGGCAATATTGCTTATTTTGCGTTTTTAATTTTATTATGGAGGTTAAAATAAGAAAGTAAAATATTAATAGTTGTCACGAGGGTGATGCAAAAAGCTATTCCCCTGCATTCCGAGGCAAATAACAATCTAGTACTAATACGCCAGTATAAGAACAGCAACTTGGTGAGATAAAGGTATGAGGAAATCTTCCTACGATCAAGTGGTGACAGCTTTCCAGGAACTAACAGGAAGATGTGGCATGTTTATAACAGTTATTCATGATGAATAAGTCATATTCCCTCACAAGCTCTGACCCCTGAACATCCAATTTCATCTTGGCGTTTTGGAATACCACTGATCCCTCACCCCCTCCATTTTTAACCACGTTACGATTGAGATGCAAGAGGCGTCGGGAAATGATTTGATTGTTTTGAAGAAGTTTCACTCTGGTAGCCGACAAGAATATTAAGCCGCTCAATTACTGAGCTTGTGGAACGCTCTCCCATCCATTCTATAGCTCTGACAACCTGTTAGACTCTCGCATTTTTTACTGTCACTACAATAAGTGCTAATCCAATTTCAATGACTCCTCCCCAAGAGAAACTCTCATGTACTACACACGGCCACTTCCACCCACTTTGCAGATACCCGATTCGTGTTTTGTTGAAGGATGTACATGCCTTTTTTTTCTTTTTCTTTAGACGGAGATAATCTCCAGCTGACACTACGACTTCAGACAGAAAAACCAAGATTGATATAATAGAGATATCTTGACAAATAAGGATATGCATCTATGAAACTGATATTGAGAAAAGAGGAGGGAAAAGATTGTGAAGCTCTATATAAAAATGAGATGGACAGCATTTGTTTGTCTAACCAATATGCAGACAAAAGTGTCAATTTCTACAAAAGTATATTTGTGTTCAATAAAGCAAATTTATGTAGATGATGATCAGAGTTTAGACCGATACAAATGAATTAACTAAGTTAAGTATTAACAAAAAGACAATAGGGAGTTTCTGCATACCATTACTTCCTACGTTAACGCTTACGCTATCCGCTTTTCGGAATATTTTTACTAACCATACCTACGAGCGCATGCACTGTAATGTCCAATGCCGTTTAACGTTAGCGTTACCGTGAGTGAAACCGCTGTGCAAAAACTGCCTTTTTAAACACTACAGAAAAGGTAATTTTATAAAGAAACCCAAAAAATACCGTAGAATGTTCACTGTTTCTACTAAAATGATAGATATAAATATCACTTATTCACTATTTAACAACGTCAGAAATGTAAATATAAACATTTTTGCGTTAGTTAAAAATAGTTTTGAAAGTAAAAGATAGCACAAGTCGTACCAATTCGTCTAGGAATCATACCTTAATCTTAATGGAAAGATTACGTTCATACACATATGGAAATGAGCAAATATCAAAGAAAATAAAAAGTGAAACAGCTGATATATTGTCTTGCCGTAAAAATATCCCAGAAAATATAAGTATGTAATTAATTGTTAAAGGCTATTATTCTAGGTCCTTGATGAATGACATTTAACAACTAAATTCATACTTAGAGGAAGGTTGCCTAAAATGATCCTTGCGGACAAAACGATCCGTATGTTTTCTTTAATATAGGTAGCACCATCTACCGCGTAACACATAAACTAGTTGCACCAAGTGAAGAAAAGCTATGGCGGTATTCAAGCGGTCGCTGGATCATTACAAATGGAATTATGAGATAAGCACTACTTTTTCTATTTATTTAGCTGTACAGTGTTTCATGTACAGAAATATGACTTGATTTACTGAAGAGTATTTTTTAGATGGGAATTGTTAAGCTTTTTATATTTCTCGGTGTGATCCAGTAATATGGCCTAAGTGCGCAACCATATTGCCGGACAAAATGATCCTTCGTATGAAAAAACTTCAGTACCGGGTCCTAGGCGTCATGGCAGCCCTTCAACCAGTTTCAAAATGCATGATTTCCTTTTACATTGTTTACTTTATTCCCGCGTTTAGTGAACTAGCTAGTGAAGTAGCTATGAATGACTCCCCATTACATTATTTAATTTATTTCTGCCTTTATTGTAGGCCATAATGTCTTAATTATAATTTTGAAATATTCCATTTTATTGTTTGCGACACTTTTATTATTAAAATTTTCATACAACAAATTATGCGTACTATAAGATTGTAAAACTTATTTTATTTCATTATGCATGAACACATACAATAAATCACAAACTTATGTAAAAAAAGATACAGAATTATTTTACATCGATTGAAATTTTCGTGAAATGAAAGCTAAATTATTACAAAATTAAAATGTTTTGTATACTTAAATAGAATTCAAAAATTTGGGTTTTATAACATCTGTTATATGGTAAACACTACCTTTTCTATTTATTTAGATATACAGCCTTTCATGTGCAGAAATATGGCTTGATGAATGGGGTATGTTTTCTGGTGGAAATTACACTTGCTAAATTTGTTATGTTTCTCGGCGTCATTCAGTAATCTGACCAAAAATGGGAGCCATTTTGACGGATAAAATGATATATCGGCTGAAGAAAATCCAGTGCGGGGTCCTGATCATCATGACAGCCCTTCAATCGTTCTCAAAATGTATGACTCTCCCAAATCTTCTCTTTTAGTCCACGTAATATCCAACAGTTGCCCCCCCCCCAAAAAAAGAATTACTTTCTTTGAGAAAAAGACACTTTCTTATTGTAAAAATTTCATTAAATAAATTATTATTTATGCTATTTTATTGTGAAACTTATTTAATTTCACTGTGCATAGTCATAATTACTTTCATATCTTTCATTTTGCCGTAAAAAAACAATTTACAATTATTTTCAAATGAACGATCATTTTGCCTTTGGTGAGGGTAAAATAATCCTTTGGATACTTTTTTCGAAATTCTATTGTTTTCATTAACGAGTGTGGGTTTAAACTATTATTAAAACATATTTATAATGGAAAATATAGGGCAAAACATGCTAGCAAAGCGCCAAAGTTTTACTTAATCATTTGTGTTATTTTACGTTTTTTTAAGTTTTTTTTTTTCCCTTAAAGGGATCATTTTAGGCCACCTTCTCCAACATCTTACTTTCGCTTATTATTAGAGTTAGAATAAAGAACTCATAAATATCCCTCCATATGATGATTCGCCTCTTTTCAAATATTTTCATCTAAATAAAAATCAATAAATGTAAGTTTCAATGCAAATTTTAATTTCGATTTTCATGCATCATGTTTAAGGCAGAAGATTCGTAAACCTGCTTTTTCTTGAACTTGACGAGCCCTTTGAAATGGAACATTTTAACCTTGTCGACCAGGACTGCGGTACTCAGAATAAGATTTTATGCTAGAACCGGGATCTAAATTAAATAGCATTCTGATTAGCAGATAAAATTAACGATTAATTGATTTTGTAGCATAAGTAGATCATTTAAGCAAACAACTTATTGAGATTATAATTATTCAATTAACAACCATAACAATCGAAATTTTTAAGAAATTAAATGCTTGTTAATGTTGAAAATTTCCTCAAACTTTTTAACAGTGGAAATAAAAGTACAGAAGGAACAGGGACCTTTGTAGGAGCAGGAGAAAAGGGTGAAATTAAAACCATCGGAATCTGCTATTTTTCTTGTGATAAAACTGAAGCTAGAATAAATACCACCGGGACAGTACCTTAAATGAGAAAAAAGAATAAATGATCGATCTCAATGCACAGTGTTAGAAAGTCTCTAAAACTGCACGTTTTGATTTTAAGATGTATATAGATTTGTAAATTAAAAACTTTCCGGAAAGTTCTGTAAAAAGTATTTTCAATCAATTTGTTAATTCGCATCTTACTTTCAACTTTAGCGTGAAACAAAACTTTTTAAAAGTTATTTTAATCGCTGGGATCCATTCAATAAATAAAACGTTGCCATTCCCTAATTTAATTTTTTACTACGCGGTGGCCTTCAATTACTAAAATAACCTCTACCGCTTTCTCGATGCAGGTCCCTGATTACAGATAATCATTTCTGATGCCATCGACAACTATTTGAATGGGGATCAATCAAAGTACTTACATGACAGATAGGCATCGGATTTGCGATGGTTGCTGATAGATGACTTCATCGAATTCCTTTTTTGTTGTTATTATCGTCGTCATCATCATCATCCTCTTTACTTTATTTAACTTGTCTCAAGTCTCTTGAAGAACAACTTGTTGCTTGGTTGCGTGCCGGCTCTTCGCGATAACACGAACGAGACGGAATCAGAGAGAATTGCGTGACAAAAAAAAAAAAATAATAATAATAATAATCTGCAGTGGACCTTTCATATCGGCATACCTGACCCCTCAGTTAGTAATTCATTTTCCGACATGTCCACGGAAGATATTAGTTTTCTTTTTTTATGTGTCTCTAAAAGAGCAATATGATGGTTGAAGGGTAGATAAAAAGTAATCATTACGAAATTTTCTTAAAGATAAAAGTTGCCTGTGATATCTGATTGATTAATCGGAAGTATCTTTTACGAAAATTTTGATCCTAGTTAGTTGTCAAGGTATTTGATACTCTCATAGATTGCGGCAGAAACAAGAATCACCTTTCAACGGGTATGTCATAATATTCAATTATGACGTTCAATTTTTCTGTTTTTTTTCTTTTTTTTTTCTTTCTTTATCGCTTTTTCAAGCATTTTAAAATAGTTGTAGTTTTAGCAGGTATTTTCTTAGAGTAGGTATTCGAAAGAGCCGATTTTTATTCTGTGAAAAATGCATTCGCTTGTTTTTAATTCGTTTCTTTTCCATATTAACAGTAAATCATTTCACTTTCTGTAAAAATTGAAGAATATATAAATGTATTATTTAAATTAATAGAGAGTCTATCAAGTTAGTTACTGTTCAGCTAGTTTTTGAAAGAAAAATAATTTTCTTAAAAATCTTGAACTGCTTACCGGATTAAAATCCGGATTAATACCCCTTTGGATTAATACCCGTTACTGGATTAAAATCCAGTAACGGGCTGCTTTTAGCACCGATATATATATATTTTTTTACTTGCATTAAATACTAAATTAAACAACGTTTTTTAAATAATCTCTTTCCATATTAAATCATTTATAAAACAATAATAATAATTGTCTCTAAAATGCAGACAGTGAAAATGTTACACAAATTCTAATAACATTTTTCTACTCTGGAATCGGAAAGCTGACGGCCTAGTTTGCAAAATCAAGTTTGAAGTGTCGTCAGGAGATAAAATGACATACTAATATCCCCAAGTAAAGACGTTTGTTTGATTCTACTTAGAAAGATAACATCAACAATTTTCAAACTTGAATGCAGGTTTCTGATATTTTGCTGCACGGCTTTCATGCATTTTGCTTTTCGTGTGTGAGCATGAGCATTATCCTGCAATTTCTAGGTAAGTCTC
Organism: Cheiracanthium punctorium; assembly: GCA_038373885.1. Taxonomy (NCBI): domain Eukaryota; kingdom Metazoa; phylum Arthropoda; class Arachnida; order Araneae; family Cheiracanthiidae; genus Cheiracanthium; species Cheiracanthium punctorium. The sequence continues at coordinate 1,557,314 of JAWZYV010002960.1, forward strand.
GATAAAGAAATTTCGCCAAAATATAAGAAATTGGTGCTTTGTCCTAACGATGTCTGATACAAATAAAAATTAATTTTTCACTTTAGAATTTGTCTTGGTTTCGAAAAAAAGAGTATTTGACTTTCCATGTACCTTTTTGCAATTCTGATTTAAAAGCTGTAACAATATCTCAAAAATGTCATTGAGTTTTGCAGCTTCCATGTCTAATGGGTATTTTTTTACACTTTTCTAATATCGATTATCTCATTACGTAATATATACAGGCCTCTCAATTGTGTGTGGTCCTCTTTTTTTAAAATTCCACCTTCATCAAAGTTTTATTTATATAGCCTAATATTCTAATGGTTTGATAGACGAAACCTTAACATCTAAAAGAACATTTAACAACTGTTGAAGAAGCAGAACATTTTACTCTATTATTTATAGAGGTAGGAATTTTAAAAAACGAGGACCAATTGAGAGGTCTGTATATATGGTTATTTGGTTTGAATCTTCGTGTAACATATTTTCTCACTCTCTCTCATTTAATTCAACTTTTGAATGAATTATATATATACAGTGGAAACTATCTAATGTGACCATCTTCGGGAAGAACAAAACTCAGGGCCGGCAGAAGGAGGGTGAAAATGTAGGCTGTCGCCTAAGGCCCCGCTCTGGGCCATTTTTTTGCTATCACATTAGACCGAGCTTGGTAGATGGTTGCAATATATCCCGAAAAAACACGAGAAATAAAGATAATATGTACTAGCAGTAACTTACATAAGACATGATAGAAGAGAAGCTCGCTCTTGTGCTTCGCCTGGGGTCCCGCACACCCCTCGGGCTGGCCCGAGCGGTGTGCGGGACCGCCTTCATAAGGTGGCCACCTTATAAAGGTGGTCACCTTATGAAGGCGGTAATGTGTGATGGTTGCAAAGCAAAATTGTACAAAACAAAGGTCATTATCGGTGGGGGATTTAGGTCTTGAGAGGCCCAAGGAGCAACTCAATTTTGAGGTCCCGTCCTCAAAAAAAAAAAAAAAAAAAAAAGTTACAACTTTACATTGCGTGTTCTATGTACATCTTTTTTACAGTAATTAATGTTTTACTTAATCAATATTAAATTACAACTGTCTGGTGGCTGTATTTAAAATATTGAAAATGTTCCGATTGAAGTAAAAATATTAGAACTATCGGATAATTCTTGGTTAGAAAAAATACTTTGTTTTAAATTTACAATTTAGTACTTGTATTTTTATAATCTAGTAGTCTATTAATAATAAAATAGCATTTGTAAATTATTGTAATAAATTTGACTGCTATTTGCTAATAATAACAGAGGACATTTTGAACAGCAGTAGAACATTTTTGAACATTAGATTGAATTAATTTCATTCTAAAGATTAGTTTAGTATTGGGAATTTTTGGGAATCGACTAACTGATAAAGTTCAAACAAGAACAAAGAAATCTGCTTCTTTGATTCTGTATTCTCTAACTGTAAATTATGTCTAAAATATAAACGTTAACTTATGTTTAAAATAAAATTACTTTAAACATTTTTCGCTCCTTTTATATCTAATTTATGTCTACAAATGAGTATTAAATAAAAATAGTTTTTATATTTATAGATTAGTACATTAAAAAAAATCTTTTACTTCATGAAACTTAATAATTTTTGTACTATGTTTCACTTTTCACGATTAATACTACTAAATAAACATCAGCAGCTCTCTAGGTATAACCCAACAAATGCAGTTTCATATTGATCAATTTTCAGTGTTACTTGATAATGTTGAATCACTTTTTGTGGAATACTGGTATATGTCTTGTTCCAGTCATAAAAGTTTTGTGCAGGGTCAGAACAAGGGAAACTCGATCAGAAACATGACTTTGACATCACAAAGTTTAGAATTTTTTACTTGGATAAAATGGAGAACCAAAAATGTCACATTCCTCTAAAAACATATTTATAAATATTTAAATATATTAATAAATTCCCGCTTGAAACTGCAAAACTGTAAGCAGTTTAATAGTGAAAATAAGCATTACTGTTTAGACTAATTACTGTGCTTATTCAAAAACTAGCAATAAGTTTAGGATAATTAGTAATGAGTAATTAGGTATAAATTAAAAAATATATAAAAATACATTATCAGTCTTTATATTTTAAATAGAATGAAAAAAAAACTAGAAGATAATAAGAAAATGTCATTATTTTAAGTAGTTAAAATACAAAAAATATTACTGAGTTAAAAATAAATTCCACTTTATATTGACAGTGCATATGCTCTAAGCTTCTGCCCTACGTTTTCGATTAATGTTTAGCATTTTTCAGTTGCGGATATAAAATACATCCCGTAATTATAATAGTTATCATAAATATATTTAGTTAAAAAAACAATTTAGTCATCATTTATTCTATTTAAATTATTAAATGATATGCTTTTAATTAACTATGTATGTCATTCCATTTCGACTCAAAATTTTCTTAGGAATTTTAACCGCCTTCCTATCATCCGATCGAGCTAAAAATTTGCATGCCTATGTAAATTCCGGTGACACAGAGTACTGCTCTTTTTAATTTTTCAATACGTTTTTTTTAACTAATAAATATTTCTTTTCCTAAAAATTGTGTTATCTCACATATATCAGCTCGTATCTGCTTAATTATTGGTCGGCAATTCTTTATCATTACATCCTCGGAAAGTCCTTTCGATTCTAAAAAAGGTAAAATCGGTTATCTCTACCTTAGATTTTTAATTTTTAGTAATTTTTCAAAAGAAAATAAATTATTCCTTTAAATTTTGTTATATGGGCCATAAAAAAAACAATACTTTCTAGATATATTTGAAAATTTACTGAATACAAAGTGTCCTTTCCTGAATCATTGACATGAAGAGCGGTTGAAAAATATAAAATCCATTCAATATTTGACTTTTTTTTTTAATCAGAAGCCGTAGAATGAAGCAGTTCAGGCTTCTCTCTTTAAAAATATGAGAAATGTTCTTATCAACCTTTGGTTGTAGGGGTAAAAAGTCTTCAAAGCAGCTAGGTTTGAATGTCCTATTGCAATACCAGCGACTGCGCCTCAGTCTGATTCATTCCGGGTAGAAAATAGGTATTGGAACACTTTGTGCTTGCATTTTTTGAGGCGAAAAATAATGAACAAATTAAAACAACACCGTAAAAAAAAATCTAACAACTTTCCTTGGCAATAATGGATAGTCGAGATGCTCTAGAATTCCAAGGAACGTTGCATGAAAATACGAGGAACTTTACTGATACTGATTAAATTGGGAAGGCTTCATTGAATCGCACATCGTTCCGTGAAGTTATTGGTACTTTTATGTAACATTCCTTGGAATTTAGGGCGCCTCAGCTGCCTATTAATTTCAAAGAACATTCCAGGACTTTTTTACAGTTCTGATCATTTTAAAGTGGAATGCATATTTTTTAAGCAAATCGTGAGAGCAATGTTCTGTTAAGGGACGTGTTAAAGGAAAAATGTTAAGTTCTCAGATAGAAATGTTTACTTTCTGTATGGTAATTGCGAGTCATTTCCCCCATTATTTCCAAGGCCCTTTTCTGGATTTTTACTCTGAAATAAGGAATTAATGTACTAATTACTTATAAACTGAAAGTATTAGTTATTAAACTATTATATTGTATTGTGTGCATGGCTCGCGCTAGACTTCAAAATCTGCGAGTGTTGTTGACTCGCAGTCATGTTTTCTCACGTAATTATTAATTTTCACCTTCATATTGATTTCTCCACAATGCACGATTAATATAAACTAGATTACAGACATGAGTAGCATAACTGTCCGGCTGAAATTTTGCGAGTCAAATTTGACTCGCAATTTCAAAAAATGAGAGTCAATGTTTCCAAAAAAATATCGATTTACGCATAAAATGCAAGTACGTGCGAGGCCTGATTGTGTGTATTAAGCCAAATCTGCTCGAGGGGTATCTGTCTAGGATGGGGGTGTCTTGGTCGGAGGACTTTCTAACGTGTTCTAATGCGTATCCACGTGACATCTGGTGAAAACCGACCGAAACTCCAGACCGACAACCGCACGACGGACCCAATCCTGGGACCTTCACACTTCGGCCGTCTACCATTCTAAGTGCCTTATCCACTCGGCCATGGTGGGGCTACTAAAGTATTAATTTAGATTATGATCCACTACTGTGAAGAGGAAAAGAGATAAAGGGCACCAAAGAAAATATTTTTCAAGAGCGGTTTCTGCACTAGTCGCAATCGTGGAACTATGAACAAAATTTCTGTCTGATGAACAATAAATTATATATAATATTTTTTTCTTTTTGAGAACCGAATTTTGAAGCCCCTTAGATTTGTGAAGCCCAAGGAGCGCGCCTCATGCTCCTATTGGGAAATCCACCACTGGCCACTATAAACAAGTGGTCTTTATTACTAGGGATGGACTGTGAGCCAGAAATTTGCGAGACAAGACAGGGATTTACAGTCATTTTGCGAGACGAGACAGGCATATTTTGCATTGTGATATAGGGATTTTTGCGAGACGAGACAAAGTTTTTCAGCGATTTTGCGAGACGAGACAGCCAAGTTTTCATCTCGCGTCCATCCCTATTTATTACCAAGGTGGTAACATATGTACCGTGTTTAGTCGAATAATAGTCTCCCTCGCATAATAGTCGAACCCCCGTTTCGAAGCAGAAAAAATAGCTTTACAGTTGCAATATTATGTAGTAGATTTTCCCCGCATAATAGCCGCACCTAGACTTTCGGCATGAAAAACTGGCAAAAAAGAGCGACGATTACGCGAGTAAACACGGTATATACGTATGTACAAATCTAGTTTGTACAAATATGTACAAATTTAGTATGTACAAATTTAGTTAGTATTGTCGATCTATCGGTCTGGAGTTTCGGTCGGTTTTCTCCAGATTATGATAGTTTCTTGTATCTGGCATCAGTAGATATGGTCTGTTATCTCGCCACCTAGATTTTGATTCATGTAGAAGATTATACTTCTGCAATAGTTTACTTTTAGTTGAATTATGTCTCAAAATATGTTTTATTTTATTTCCAGGGCATGTCCAATGAGATCTTATGGTCACTTCACTTGAAGTGATTAAAGTAATTGGATTCGATTATTATAGTAACTCACACACACACACATTCCTTATGTATGCGTGTGTGTGCGAAGTAAGCGAATTGCAGATGTATGCATTTCAGTAATGCAGAAAAGCATACTTCTTTCGGGGGAGAAGGGGGGGGGGAAAGGCATGCATTCCCCATAGCAACACAATAGAGAATTTTGAACTCGACAAGTACCTCCAGAGTCCAACAGATTTACGAATGAAAATATACCTTTAATAGCCTCTGAAGAGTCATCGAGTCTCATAATAGGCCTCTCCAACACAGCCGCACGCGCTCGAAAGGCCCGCAGTCAATATTTGCATCCGGTGTAGGGGGGCAAAGGAATTGTGGAGGGAAGAGAAAAGAAAAAGACCGAATGACTTTTGTTCTTTGACTTAAGCACGTTTCTGAGTTCTTGTAAAAGAGGTTTCTACAAAACACATTAACAGCCAAAAAAAAAAAGTGCTGGGCCTACATAACAAATCATACGTTTTAGTGGAAATCCGTGCTGATAGCTCACCAAGAGAAATTAGTTACACTTCCCGCCGCCGTGTGTCGTGTTCCCTTTACCATGTGGCGGATGCCTTTTGAGTAAAAGCTGAGGTGAAAAAAGAAAAGAAACATTAAATAAAGCATACTCAACACGAAGGGGGTCCCAGGTAAGTAGAATGACTTGTTTTCAATTCCATGTCTCGAAGATATGGACTTCTACGAATTACGGTGTGTTAGAATTCTCGTTACTTCATCATGTTACACAAAGTGGTCGTGAAGAACAAGAATTGAAACCAGTTATTCGCAGTTAAATGACTATTATACCTATCGCCCACGCTGCGCTGGCAGCGAGTGCCAAGCGACCTACGGTCAGTGGCTTGAATATTTAAGGATGAAATGTGAGGTTGATCTATCTGATTACCGTCACAGTGCAAAACATGATCTACATGAAAGAGATTTGTTTTAAAGGCAAGAAAGGTTTTTCCAAAACTACAAGAGCAACCATAGGCATCCATACGCCAAAATTAAAAGTTATAATGGTGATTCCTCTTTCGATACCAAATATGCCTGTTTAATATCTTCTTCTGAGGATGTTATAGGTGTTCCTCTTATGCTCTGAAAGATGTTCACTTATAGCAGACTTAAAAGTAAGGTTAACGGTATATTTTCAGAATGTGATTTTTGGGTTATCCGCTAATCACTTGTGTCCCAAACATAGTCACTAACTCGATTATTTTTTTATTCCTTCAAGGGGGGGAGGGGAGTTATAGACATAACTTTGTGTTAAAATCCGTAATATTTAAGCTAAAAATTGAAAATTTATGGACATTTTGTTAAAAAATATTTGACAAGGGGGGGGGGTGAACCCCCACCCCCCCCCTTGCGTACGCCACTGCTCTGGCGCTCTATCTATGGTAGAGGTGTTCAACATTTTAGCTTTTCTGGGCCACATTGTAAGAAGATGAGATATTTTTGGCCATACAAATTATCTTTAACGACATTGGCAGATCATGACTCCCAAATTAGATAAATCGCACAATTACACAGATTTCAGAGATATTTATAAGTTCGGTCCAGTTTGACAAATAAAAGGAATGTTTGAATGCTACCTATAGACCAGACATGTGCAAATTCAATTTTACTCATCGTGTGTTATACATAAAAAACTTATTTACAGAAAGCCTTCCGGTGAGTCAGTGTTTGAAATTCATATGGTAGGCTACTGATAAAACTAACCAAAGGCCTGTCTAGGGGGCAGATCCGAGAAATTTTGAGAGGGACATTTTGGCTGTGAATACAGGGAAAACAACTGATTTGTAAATCAATTAGTCGAAATTTATATAAATATTGATTTATTCTTTCTCCTAAAATTTACACTTTCTACAAAATTTACATTCTTGTCAGAAGTGAATTTTTAAGTCGAATTTGTAAAATACTTTCTTTTAGTAGCTTTCATACGTGAAGTCCACCATTTTGTAGGAGAAAACCTGTGATACTGCATTTCGATAGGCTAAGATTAACCTCAACAGTGTTAGGAGCGAAATGAATAGGGAAATTTTTATTTCGGTTTTTAAGACGGTATCGGAAGGCTTTGTAGCAGTACAAACGTTTCGACAGTCAACAGCGTCGCGGAAGATGAGGTGTGAACCGGCCAGTAGCAATGGAAACATTTCGATTGCCACTAGCGACCACGCAAAACGTTGTAAAGTTAACGTCTTAAATCGCCTTATATTTTCATATGAAAGGACTTCCACAACAATTCTTTAAGCATGGTAATGCAGAGTCTGATTTTCGGGAGTTACCGACTTCTTTTGGAGAATATCTAAATGTTATGAGTAGTGTGGAAATTGTTGGCCGGAGTATCGGGCTACTTTGAGAAAATGCGTATGGTTGTTATTTGCAGTAAATAAAGCTAATAATCTGATCAATTTATTAGATTTCATGTAAATCTGATTAAAAAGAAAGAAATAAGTTTTCACAAAAGTATCATAACTCAAAATTGTAAGAGCTTAGAGCTTAGACACATGTAAATCAAAACATTTTCTTATCTCAAAATTAAAACTACCACCCTACAAAAGTGAAACCATTACAAGCAATGGCGGCCGATCAAGGTGCAGTTCGGCCCCGTATACTACAGATGTATGACTTACAATGAAGTCATGAGTTCAATGGATTACTGTCATCCAGTGATTAAATAAAACCGATTCTACTTTTGGGGAGTGGGATACCTCAAGAACACTGGCCACTTTTGGCGTACCTACATTTTTTCTATTAAAAAGGTAACAAAAAATCATAAAATTAATGCAATATTTATCCTTGAATATGAGAAAGTAATCAATGAAAGTCATTTAATCAATCCGTGAGAACTAATGTTCATCCAATAATCTGATTCTATATTTTTTTTCTTACTGTACTTCACTCTTCAAAATAGCTAGTCACAAATTCTTGGAAATTGCTCCAGGATAATGTGCAACGACGCATATTTATCTCTCGGTAGGTATGACTTATAAAATTTCAGCAGAGAGAAGAAGCGATCAAATTATTCCTTAAATTGAATGTCGAACTACTGTGGTGGACGGCACTGATACTTTCTTTGGGCCGCAGATTGCTAAACTGTGAAACCTTAAAGCGGGAGCCAATCTTTTGTGCAAGGTAGCAATCTACAACATGTTCTCTATTGCAGAGATTGCTAAATAGGAGTGAACACTAGATGTAAAAAAGGCTTGTAAAACAGATGCAAAACTTTGTTTAATCTCACAAAATCTCCATGTAGGGTAACGGGATTTGATTCTTTATCTATTAGAGTTTAGTGGGCAGTGTAAATTGAAAAAATGTTAAGATCTTAAATAAGACTCAGTTAAGGAAAAATTCTTCTCTTTCATTAACGAAAAGTTACACTTTTTAAATTTATATACGACCCCCAAACAAAAACATTCCCAATTAGTAAAATTTGCCCCATAAACTAATGAGGCGATGTACTAGATTTGAGCCTTTCATCAAACAACTTCGCAAAGGTATCTTTAAAGAAATGTGATCGAGGACTAACATGATTTTGAATGTAAACGTTTATTGCTATAGTGGGAAAAAAAAAAGATTTTCTTTCCTATTTTCTGTACAACCCTGAAAGTCTACGATAAATATACGACCGAAATACGACCATTCAACGCGATTTTTCCGCGTCGAGAACCATGGAAAAGTGGTTTAAGTCAGTTAAGTTTACTTTTTAAGTTGTAATTCTTACATTTTGTAAGTCACCGCATGAGTGTATGGATCACATTTTACTAATTGGGAATTGTTTTGTACGGAGGTCGTATACAAATTTAAAAAGCGTAACTTTTTGTAAATGAACGAAAGTATTTTTTCTTAACGGAGTCTTATTTCCGACTTTATTTTGAACATATTTTCCAATTTACACTGCCCACTTATCTCTAATAGATAAAGAATTAAATCCCGTTACCACCTTTTTGGGACACCCTGTATAACTAGGACAAAAAAGTCAGTTTTAATCTCTCGTAAACGCTGTAAATGTTTGTCTCGTCTCTAATCCATCCCTATTGCTAAACGCAGGATTATCTTGGTCCCATTTACATGACTAGGTTGGGCATTTTTGCTCTACAGGGTTTAAGTATTCCATCCATTCTAAAGTAAAACCATTCTCTTATACGCTAACAAAAATGTTTAGCTTCATTAAGAGCTTTTCAAATTTCTTCATTTTTTTTTTTAATGCGAGGAGAGTTAGAATACATTCTGCACTTTCATTCTCTACAGTCTAGAGCTTAATTAATTTTGCAAATGCCATGCCAGGTTCTCTCCAAACGTCCACCTTAAAAGCTATGGGTTTACGAGGCTTCCCAGAGCCGTACGCAAAAAACAATTTCGGGGAGGGTCCAAACGATGCAAAAGGAAAATTTTTCACATAAAGACGTCATAATTATTATTTTATTAACAAAAATCGAAATTTCGGGGGAAGGGGGGGCGGACCCCCGGTCAACTCCTCTGGTACGGCCTTGAGGTTTGTTGATCACCTGCTCACCTGCTGCTGTCCCACATTATCTACAGTAATGACTACTTACTAGTATTTTTTGTATCGATTACTGACGAGTTTGAACACACACACACACATATTGCAGATAAATATTTTTACCTTATATTAAATATTTCTTTACAAATAGAAGCACTGCAACAAATTATTCAAATATCAGTTATAATTTCACCTTAGCAAAAGGTTTCTTTTTTTTTCTTTTTATTGTTTAGAGCTCTTTTCTGTCCGTTTACACTTCTATGTGTATATAAATACGCTAAGCAAAACCTTAGTGTCCCTTTTGCAGCGCACTGCGCGAACGGATGACCGTGAAATTCGGCACAGTTAAAGTTCGTATGCAATTGTTTGTGCGAATGTTAAAATTTTTGTGTAGTATGCTAATGCACCGTAAAAAATTAGAGAAGTAATTTGGCACGCAGTATTTCGCGCCAAGTCGGGCGATGGTTCCATTGTTGTGTCAATTTTGAAATAACAACACTTAGTTTCAGCAGTACTATAGGATTATAGTATTACAACAAAATTTGCAAAAAGTGGAATTATTCCCCAGTTTGGTGGTGCGCCAATGACTAAAATGCGATTTAGCAATGTGCTTAGACGGCGATGTTTTTTAGATGGCGATAAGTGCGCGAAGTGTTGTAAATTCCATGTTTAAAAGCTGTAGAAAAACCTTGGAGGAGAGAATAATATTTACTATTCGTTCCGGGCAGGTCGGAATCCAAGAGACGCTACACAGAAACTCGCCAATTCGACAATTTCTTCATAACCTCCAGCCACGCAGTATGCTAAAGCAAATTTTCTCCAAAAATATTATTGAAGAAATACCTCAGCAATTAGAAGGAGTGAAAATAATATTATTAATGAAGTGTATGGAAATATTTCCGAAAACATACTCTCAGATAACATATTGAAGTCCGTTATAATAGAACCTAAAAATGATGATTGAACATTTATTAATGTTGGCATAATCGAATACGAATATCTGATGAATAGAGAACATATCACCGTAGCTACGGTATAATAATCTGCTATGATAACAGTGAAATCAATAACTATCCAGTAGAGTTTTTAAATACTTTGACTGTGAGTGGTTTGGTTTGGTTTTCTTTTCTTTTCGATTAGCCAGGAGCAAGTGAAAAATTGCCAAATAATTGTGATCTGCGCAAAATTCTTATAAACCTAAAGCGATTTCGAGTACATAGTTCTTTATCCCTTTCCATATTTTGGAAGTTTAATTTCGAATTTTTATTCAATTCCACACGTTTTCAGAAATTTCCCATTATGTAACCAATAAGCATACAAATTTCTTTAGTATATTTTTGTATTAATTTAATTCTGTATCTAAATACTATTTCGTATTCGGATTAAAATTTCTGCACTTTTTTTTTGGGGGGGGGGGGAGACAGTGTTTCAGAAGTAATCTTTAAACGTTTCCCAGAAAAAACAGTTGGCGGGATTTGCATCTGACTAACAGAAAAATACCATAGTTTGCCACCACATAAGTTAGTAAATTGAATCGTTATGCTAATAAGAAACTTAAATACACAGTAAGCATTAGTCAATGGAGCAAGAATGCGCATCAAGTTCATACATCGTAATGCTATTGATTGCGAAGTTTGTGCTGGAACCGCAGACAATAAAAGAATTTTAATTCCAATATTCTGGTACTATTTTGCCACTTCCTTTCCAAAAACACTCAATTCCCAAATATGCCTGCATTTGCGATGACAGTAAATACATCTCAAGGACAATCATTCGAAAAAAGGGCAAATTTATTGAGGCAGCAAGGTTTCATATATGGTCAGTGGTACGCCTGAGCAACTAGACTTGAATCATTCGACTTTTTTAAGATTTTATAACTCCAAACATAGTGGGAATTTAGCCGAGGATAGTTCCAGGTTCCATTTTCGGCGGGGGCCACTAGACTTTAGATTAGCTTAAACTGTTCAAAATGCAAACTGAATGCGTGAAATCCAAGGTCGGTAGAGGGAGATGACCCTATGACCCATTCTCTGGAGCTGCCTTTGTATTTAGAAAAGTATGATAGAGTTCTTACAAAAAAACCTTTCACAGAATAGTGTGGTGGTTGTAAAGTGAAATTGTACAAAAGTGGTCACTAAAGACAGATAGTCTCTTAGCCAAGGAGGTCACTTTCGTAGGTTCCAGTGTATATGGAATGGCGAGACGTATTCTTTGGCAGAAGAACTTTATTCACACTCAAATTTTAAAAAATAATGCTTTATGGTCGAATTTCGACCACTGGCAGACTAGTTTAGAAGAATCGATATAAATTAGTTGCGACGGAGTTATATTAGCTCTGACGGATTTAAAAAGGGAGCAAAAAGAAACGCAATATAAATCCGTCGGAATTAATTTAGCTCGATATTTTTAAGCGTGCACACAAGCAGAAATAAAAAGAAATATTCCAAAAATCGCAAATTCAATAAAAAAAAATTACTGAAAACTGACCGCTAAGTAACTGAAAAAATCCTTTATCTATTCTAACAGCACATCCTTCATAAAATTTAATTTGGGGAAGGGGAAAAAAAAAAGAAAGAAACAGTCAAATCTTGTAAATTTAGTGGCACTATCCCAATACTCGAATGCAGATTTCCCTCGGAGTAAAAATTAAATGTTTTCGTTTGACAGTGCAGCGTCTTTTTAAAACTAATAATCATGCAAAACCCCTTATAATCGGTCAACTCATTTCCATATAAATTACTTTCACAAGTTGATCTTGAACGCCACCTTCTCTATTCGCTCTCTTAATTCAGCACCCCCCACTCCCCACCCCTCACTCCGCTAATCCCCAATCAACCAGCGATGAAATTCGAAGCCGTTACCGTTATGCAATAATTTGGATATCATTGCACAATGCTTGTGACTAATAATGCTTTTTTTTTTTTTTTAATACAGTAAATCCGGTTTCTTCCTCCACTGCTTAATTCTCTCTTTACAACACTGCACCTTTCGAGAGGGGGGGGGGGGAAGAAATACGGTCGCACGCGAAGGTTATGTTAGGTGCCCTTTATGCATGCAGTGTGAACTCTCATACTGCGCACATGGAAAGAAAGAATGGAATAAAAAAAAAAACAGAAAAAGAATAAATAAATCACAGGTAATTATGTTCGCTGAGGGGTCTCTAACTATATTTTAAGCCATCTTCGCGAAAATTTTAGTTATTACTTCAATTTTTAGACTTTCGGTGACGATATCCCGGATGCATAGTCTGCTGTTTCAAGACATAGCAGGCGGTGATTTATTCTAGAAAATTTTAGCTTAAAGCTCTGACACAGCCGTGACGAAGGAAGATTTAACTAGACGGTGGTTTGTGTTTTGCGGGGAAATACAAATAGCATGCATGGTTATAATAATATCTTGGAAAAAGTTAGAACTACACCATTTCTACAAAACGCACGATTTCTGAAAGTAAATTTTATCCACAAAGCGTAGAGCCTTGTTCTTTCATTCAGTTCCTATACCACAGTGGGACGAAAGTATTAGAGGGACAAGAAGGCAATTATGCGTTTTCGTATGCTAGTTACAAAATTTAGCATGCATGTGAGGTTTTTAACATTGGTGCTCGATAAGAGGGCATTTTAAAATTTCATGAGCTATGGAGGCGGGCATAAAACTTTCTTTTCACAAGTCGCTCTCTACATTAAAGAAAGAGACTCTATCCACAAAATACTTGAAATACTAACTATTAGAGATGAGTTAGGGCTCATTTTTTGAATCCCGAGCCCGAGGACTTTGAATCCGAGCCCGATCAATATTATTTAAGTCGTAGCCCGAGCCCGAAATTTCAGCTAAGATAAAAAAAATCTAATTACTTCATTGATAGAATACAATGAATTTTGCCGTTTGTGCAAATTAAAGACAAAAATAGTTGTGAAACTCTCAATGCACTTTCTAATTCTTCATATATCCATGTTTATCAAATAATGTCGGATCTCATGACTAACTAATCAATATAAGCCACCGTTCTGAAATATCCAAAGAGCTTAACGCACCTTCTAGGCGCCAGTACCGCTATTTTTTTTTTTTTTTTATAAGTACGGTTTTAGTGAACTTCGGATATAGTGGACGAAATTTGATGATCCCCAGAGGTTCACTATAACCGGAGTTGACTGTACTTTTATTTTCCTCATGAATCACTTTTTAAAATTTGTTTCAAGGAGTATGTTCAATAAAGGAGAAATTTTTCACGAGCCCGAGCCCGAACGCAATTGTGAATTGCAGAGCCCGAGCCCGGTTCGGGCCCGGGGCTCGGGCTCGGGCTTTCGGGCTCGGGCTGCGCCCGTCTCATCTCTACTAACTATCACGAAAGCCTAAAAATCCGTTTCAGGATATTTTGAATTTCCCGCTCCAAAGAGGGTCGACTTCCACCCTCCTCCTTTTCAATATATCTGACTAGAAAGAAGAAAACTGTTATCTATAAAATTAATGCTTTAAGACAAGACAAGCAATGTGAATCCATAGTTCAAACCAGGCGCGTAGCCAGGAAAATTTTTCGGGAGGGGGGGGGGGATATGAACTTATATGTGTTTAAATAGACGGAACTTCATCACTAATCCAAAAATCTCTGGGGGGGGATACATCCCGATATCTCCCCCCCCCTGGCTACGCCCCTGGTTCAAACACAACTGTTCTGTCATTAAAAACTTGTTAAAAATATGTTTACATTTAATGTTAAAAAAGAGACACATTACTTTATGGTACACCTACTATAAGAATGCATTTACATTTTCACTCAAATTAAATATAAAATGTATCATACTTAAATAATATTTATTAATGCCATCTGATTTATGCTACATCGGGAATATTCCCGATGTAGATGCGCGTTTGCAATATCGTGCAGCTAATTCTAAGCGATGTCAGACTTGCAAAATGCTAAAAAGGAATAGGTTTAAGTTACGATAATTGCATTACTTTTTAAGGATAAAAAACATACATATTTTGATTATACGCATTATTTTCTCCTTTCTGAAATTTCAAACTATAAAATTATAATAGGTTACTAATAATAAACACTTATTTTTCTATTTTGCCACTTTGGAAATGAATATACACTAGTTTGGAAGTTAAAGAGCGTGCAACCATTAAAATGTAATACAAATATTTGATTTATGAAAAAGAATTTCAGACTAATATTTTTCACTGATTTATTGATTGAAGGCTTGAACTCTTGCAATAGGAAATATGGTTCAATACAAGCAACATTTCATTCTTTGAAGAACTAAATAATTCATCTATCGAGGGTTTTAATATCGTTTCATTTTCCTTTGTATAAAAAGTGGGTGTATCCAATGTATTAAAAACTGCAAGTATGATTTGAGGAAAGACCATGCGAGACGAGGAATGGCCCAGGTCTCGTCTCGCCTCATACCCTGAGATCTTGCATCAAAACCCGTGGTCTTCGTCTCGCATCCCTTGAAATTGTGTCGCTGTCTCGTCTCCTAACAAGTCTCGATGACTCGTCTCAAACATTGAGGTATTGTCTCGCAAAAGCGCGAAATCGAGAGAAGTCTCCTCTCTTCTCATGGTCTCGCGTCCATCCCTATTTACAAGTTGTTTCCAATCTAGCGGAAACTGCAGCTTCCGATATAAAAGAAAAAATTACGTATAATATATGCAGTGGTGGCAAAATTGTGGACACTTTAGGAAATGTTTAGGTTTTCTAACTTTGTGTGGTTAGATAGGAAGTTCTATATTTCACAAAATGCAAACTCATATATGATTTTAAAGAGAATTTAATACTGATTTCAATACACTAAACTAAATTTAAATATATGCAATAGAATAAAAGTTATAATCACTTTAATCTGAAAAACAAATACAGTGATGAAGTGGATTATAATTTCTAACTTTCCAGGTCATTTTCTGAGCTTAAAACTCTTGTCAGCTCAATGAAACATCTATGTGAAGCTGTAATTAAAACATCAAGGCTACCCTACAAACTGCTGATAACTCACTGCAATCTTCAATATATAATGTATCTCGATATGTATTGCCGTTTAACTTTATTTTCGTTGCAAATATTTTTTATTTATTTATTTATTTATTTGTATTGAGATCAGTATTAAATTATCATTAAAATTATGTAAAAAAGTTTGTATTTGTGAAACATAACACTTTTTATACGTATACCAACTTAGAAACCTAAAAAAAGAATGTTTCCAAAAGAGTGTCCACAATTTTGGCCACCACTGTACATCGTTCATCCGAAATTTGATTTTAGTTACGGATGAGACGAGACGAGACAGAGATTTACAGTTGTTATGCCAGGCGGGACAGGCGCTTTCATCATTACTGTACAGGAACTTTACGAGGCGAGGCAAAGTTTTGTAGCAGAATTTTTGTGAAACGAGACAGGCCAATTTTGTCGTCTCTCATCCATCCCTAATTTTAGTCAGTATGGCTTTTATCATATGCTTGCTCTCATCAAACATGGTACAACAGTTTCTCATATATTGAATTTGAAACGAGTGTCCCTCAGGATACAGCTGCGAAATCCTTCTTATGTCTACTAGATTGCATTATGAAAGCTTGTCATCCGACCATATATATCATCGTTCTGCAAGTTCTAGTTATCTCCGGAATACTTCATGAGCAGGCTACTGTTTGCTCCGGCACAGACACAAGAGCAGCTGATCCCCTGCAGAGTAGCGTAATAACGTTCGGCGTTACGATTCCAATCAAGAGGGAGGTCAGAAAGTTCACACTGACTTAAGGCACCACTGCTTTTACACGACCATCTTAAGTTTTGGAAATGGAGTACACTGTTAGTTACAGAGCTAAAAAGAGGATGCGCAGAAAATAAAATGCGCGGTGTCAAAAGTTCGACTATTCATAGAGGAATCCCCCCCCCGGCCCCCCTCCTTTTTATCATAAAGATTTTCTTTCCTTTAATGAGATTGGGAGAGGTATGTGGAAAATTGTGTTTAAAATCTTGTGTAAAAACTAGCTTTCATATTATTACTCAAAAGGTAAAAAATGCGTTTCTTTTTTTTTTTTTTTCCACTCGGCAGTTGGCATCATATTTATTGAAATATGGATCTGCGAAATGGAGATAAATAACGATGACTTTTCTCTCGACAATGATTATATCCAAGCTTAAGATACATTTACAATTCGTAAGCAATTAACTATGTGAAAGACACTAACTTGAAAAAAAAAAGAAAAGAAAGAAATAGATTTTAGGGAGGCAATAACTTTGCAGGTGTTTTGTAAAACCTCGACTAACTAAATTAATTAATTAATGAATGAATGAACACGTAATGACTTACAATATTAAAAAATTAAATATTATTTTTATTTCATGTGATTATCTTTTCATTGGAAAAATTACTCTTTCTAAAAAAAGAAGAGAAAAGAAAACTTGGTATTATCATACTTGTCTCACTTGAATAACCAGTAAAAATGTGTCATTCATTTATTTTTCTAAAATTGTTTCTACACATTTACTTCATCTCGAAGATTAGCCGTCGAATCAAGCAGAATTCCTCTATTCCTAACCTATTGTGTTCCAGGTCCCAAATCCAAAATACTAGGCGCCAAATTGCTGCAAATTTTCTCGACCACTAAACCTCGCCCCCCTAACCACTGGTTTCTTATCTTGTGGTAGTATTTGAGGCTTGTTGGGTCCTCCGAACCCTCTCATTTTAAATAGGTTAAGATCGTCGCGAGGGACCCGGATGTTTCGGAAAAATTCCACCACCCACATGCTGGGTTGCCCCTCCCGAAGGTCTCTTAATTGCAGGTCGCGGTTCCTTTGATGTCAGGACGCTTAGATGCACGTATTGTTCAATTGTTTGTTCCCATATTCGAAGCCAGCCGGTCTCTTTGTTAGCACCGGAGATCGCTAATAGAATTATACTGTCCTGCTGTATCAGAGGAGGTTAATTTTCTTTTTTATGAAGACGTTTTAAGTTACTGCTTGAGCCAAGCTGTGGCCTTGATACATTCAGGTGCATCAATATTATGCGGCACAGTTTGCTACTTTTATTGAAGCATTAAAGTAGAGGACAAATCCCCCCCCCCAAATAAAAAATAATAGTATGATGAAATTAAGGGGAAGCTGTTCATATTTTATTGTTTTTTACAAAGAAAAATATTTTATACTCTGTGCTAATTGCAGTATCACTTTTATATAAGTAGTGTACAGTAGTACCACCAAATGAAATTGTTAAAGAAGTTTGATAAAAGTCATTTCCATTAGGGATGCAACGGATATCCGGCAAACATACTGCATCTGGCATATCCAGCCAATATGCCAGATAATTGGCAGTAGCCGGATATTATATATATCCGGCAGTGCATCCGATCTAACATTATATACTGAGGAACAACTTAAATAATCATAATAAATGAATAAATTTTTAAAACTGTAATAATAAAAAATTAGAAAAAACAAAGTTTTGTGAAAATATTTTGGATACTTTTTAAAATGTTTTTTTATCATACGTAGAAAATGGGGGAAAAACTCTTTTTCTAGGGAGTAAATTATTACTGGAGGAAATTACCGTGGAAAAACGCTGTTTTTCAATATTTGTAAGAATTCCATTACCTGCCCCCCCCCCATAAATTGACCCTGCTTATGAGAATAGTATACAAGCTGTAGTCAGTGGCGGATTATTGCAAGTTTGCCCGGGGGGGGGGGAGCGGTTAGTTTGTCGGTGGGGGCGGTTTGTTAGAAGATTGACATATACATCCATTTTATGGACGGAAAATAGGATCTTTTACATTAATTTCTCTCCCCCCCCCTATAATCCGTCCTTGGCTGTAGTTACTGCTGGCTGGTTAGAAAATGCCATTGATTATTTGCCAAAGTTACATTGATTTTCAAGTAGTTGAATGGATATGTTTTTCTTCCAAGAACTTAAAATATTTATCTAACTTTTGAAGGAGGACATCAATTGCATTGTTATTTGTATCAGCTTTACTTGCAGTAGGTGCTATTTTCTCGGAAGCAATCCCAAAAAGATTTCTGGTTTTTTAATTAAATGATTTGTAATTAATGAGAAAATTTAAAGAAAATAGTAATAGCTGAATGATTTAAGAAAACTCGTGAAAATAAAACAGAAAAAGAAGAAAACAAACTGCTGCCGGATAACCGGATATTCGGTATCCGGTATCCGGACAAACTGATATGTGTTGCATCACCAATTTCCGTTATATATAATTAACTGCAAAATAATTCACCTATTTACATTTTTATTGTGACTCTTATTTCATAAAACTGCATAGGTTTTAAATTGATATTTTCTAGTAAAACTTAGAAGATAAGAATAAGAAAGATAAGAAGTAAAGAAAAGATAAATAAATAAAAGATCATTAATATAGATTCAGAAGTTGATTTCAAGATTGGAGAGTTGTATATCTCTTGTAATAAGACTACACAGTTAAAAATAGCACTTAGCTCTCCACAGTGGCGGATTAATGCAAGTTTGTCGGGGGGGGGTTAATTTGTCGGGGGGGGCGGTTGGTTAGAAGATTGACATATACATTCATTTTATGAAAGTAAAATAGGATCTTTTATATTAATTAATTTTTTCTCGGGGGGGAAGGGGGGGCGGTTGCCCCTTCCACCCCCCCCTTTGGCTCTCCAGTTCCGTTTGAGAAATGCGCACAATTTTGAAGAAGACGAAAAATCCGTTGGATGCATCCTCAAAGTTATTAATTTTCCGTCTTATCTTAGTTTTACATTTACATGTTTAGCCTTTTGTGGTATTTTCATAAAACAAAAAAATGCTAGTTAATATTTTTTGTCAATGTCAGGCACTTGCCGTTTATAGGCATTGGCCACTACCATAGCCGGAATTACTGGTCTTTTTATTATGGAGGCACCTAAAAGGGGGACCAGCGTTGCCTCCTATGATGGGACAGACGAATGACTCGCGGGAATCGAACCCGGACCCGTGGTATGTTAGAAAGGCTCTCTAACTACTACACAACCCGGGGGACTAGTTAATATTTTTAAAAGATTCGTAATTTTGTACCATAAATCATAGCTATTTCTTTTCTTTTCTTTTTTTTAAAAACTTTTGTTTGTATTTAGCGGCACATAGATTCTCTGTGCGTACAAAAAGTTGTGCTATGAGAACTATACTAATTTTCCTCTTTTCCGTTTTCCTTCCTCTAATTCTGTTCTTTAACTAAAAGTAAATTTATGTTGTTCAAACGAAAAAGAAATGGTCATGTAGCCATTGGTATGTTTTGTAACAAGCTGAGTTTTGATAAAAATTTAAATTTCCTTGTAAAATGCGCAAAATATATTTCGTGATCTTAAAATTAAAAGTAACAAAATGTTTTTATTTTTATTTATTTAATTTTCACTGTGTCTAAACGTGCCTTAATCAAATAACGGTATTCTTTCCTGTTAACTAAAAAAAAATTCACTACTAGCCTATAAATTGCAATTGCTCAGCCACTCACTTTAATATTTTTGGTCATTATGATAAAGTTCCAAAGTCTTCATCAAAACTTTAGGAGTTCATTTATCAGCATAAATGGAGCTGGCAGCTGTAGACTCTAAATCAAGGCCAGGAGATAGAATTTGAGTCAGTGGCTCTTAACTCGCAAATTATTTTTTTTCTTTTTATCGGAGCTTGCGAGCAGTATCTGCCAAAAGAAACAGAACCGCGATGCTAGTAAAGTAGCTTTCTCACGGAATTTTTTGAAGTATCGTGTTCGACATATTAATGTCATATGCGTTTACATGTCAATAATTTTTAACGTAAAACCACTGAGATTGAATCCAATAGTACAGCAGTAACAGTCAATCAGAAAGTAGTGTCTTTTTGTGCTCTGATTAACAACAACAAAGTCACATTAATTATAAAATGCTTTCCAACGCATTTGCGTACATTCTACTGATTAAAAAAAATAACTAACTCAGCACGTTCGGATGATCGCAGATTGCTTTCTTACGCTGAATCCAGCATTTCGCAGTGAGATGGAACAGTTTAAAGCAATTAAAACAATGTTTCTTAAATAGTTGAATCCCTACCTTAAGCATAATCTATGAGGGTGACTTCGTGTACGCCCCTACAAAAAAGGTTGTCAATGTTCCGTTGCTCGTTGCTCTATCCCCTTTTCTAGCACGGCCGTCATGAATTCAGTGATTGTGCTGTGCATGTTCAGAAATGCATTTATTACTCTTTTGTTTGAAACACATTAATATCTCCGAATAATATACCTGTAGATTTGTAAAACACTGTTGTTTGCTAAATAAATTAATACTGACAGGTAGCACATATCCTGCTGATTTTGGTTAAAACGTCATTGAAGAGATCAATGAAATATTTATGACGCTATAACCGATCGACGTTAGAAGTGAGCTTCTGTTCTATCAGAGAGAAATACAGGATATTTTGACGTTATAAGAAAAGTTGCCACTATAAATAAGTTTAACTATGATTGTAGCCTGTATCCCCTAAACTGAAATCCTGGGTGCGCCACTCTACCATGGTATATCATCATCAGAATGTCGTGGCGAAAAAGTGCACGACAGAAGGTAGGGGAGTCAGAGCACGAATGGACCTACATCAAAATTACTAACGCTTTTCAAACTTTAGGGAAAAGTACTGAAAATGCGCCTTAAAGAGAATTATACGAAATTATTTAGTCTGGAGATCTTTTTTAAATACTTCAGGCTAAAATGATCCAATCTCAAAACCGTAATAATACCTTTGCATATACCACTGCCAAAACGGTACTGGTTCTTTTTGACACACGTCAAATCTGCGACTGGCTTTTCTATGCTTTAATGGGGGGGGGGTGCTTCCTTTGAACACCCCCCCCCTCCCTTCATCTTTTCTACAGTTCTCGTCTGCGAGCACCCTGCCGGGTTTCCATAATTAATCATTTATGAAATGCACCCAGACTGTGTAATAATGGTGTTGGGGGGATAATGAACAGTTTTCCGCCGAGCTTTTGGCTGTTTTGCTTGCAAGGTCAGGGACGTCGAGAGAGAAATGGGTGACTCTCCGGAATGTGTTACGGAGGTTTACCGAATAGCCCATGCGATGCGAGAGCAGCATGAATGAGATGGAGTGAGGTCGAACAGATAATGTCTGGACACCTTAGCGATGCAATCACAGGTTGGAACCGCGTGATGTTTAAGAACGCACATCAAATTGGAGGGTGAATAATGCGTTGAGCAGACGATTAAACGAGGGGGGAGAAAGATGAGTTGGAAACAGATGCATTCCAGCTATTTCTAATTAACTTCCTGAGCCGGGCTTTCTGCCGTTTTGCATTTAGAACAACATAAGGTTATATTTGTGAAATGTAATTATCTTCCTTATGCATTTGATTAAATTGTTTTTCGCGGGAGATATGATTCGATTTTGATGCTTTGAGCAATCTTCATATTTTTTATCGCCACGAATTCCCTGTATACATAAAATTGAATTGATAACAGTCAAGTCGACATAAGGAAATGATGCGAATTCCTTAACCCTTTAACGCGCAGTGTTCCCGCTCTGGGAACATCAAACTCTGACGTTTTCACTGTTGCCAGTCACGAAGAATAGATTTGATTTCTATAAAAATAGTTGCGCGTGACAGAGCTCCACGAGAATCCTTTACTTTTTAGCACATCATTTCCAGTAAAAAAAATTGTCACGATTATTTTTTAACAGCACTGACATCTGCTGAAAAATGCAAGCATGCGATAACAGCTGGATAGATTGCCCAATGCTGAAAAAAGGGCAGCCGTTGCCATCGCTCGACTTAACTACCAGCAAGATGGCGGACGATCCAAACGTTCATCGTGTGCCACAGATCTAGGGACCCTTTTGCTGTCGTCAAAAAAGGGTCTCTAGATCTGTGGCACACGATGAACGTTTCGATCGTCCGCCATCTTGCTGGTAGTTAAGTCGAGCGATGGCAACGGCTGCCCTTTTTTCAACATTGGGAAAGGTTTGCGCGTCAAAGAGTTACGAATATCAGTGCACTGTTCTATTGGAATAGTCAATATCATGACATATTTTGACCAACACTAACATCTAAAAGTGGGAATTTATACAAGGTGTCCCGGAACTTCGTGTACAAACTTGGATGAAGGTAGACAACATCATTAAGAACCATAATTACATAGGAAAGCATGGATGGAAATAGATAGGTGGTGCTGTACGTGAGCTCCCAAGTTCGTAGCATGCGGCTTCCTCATATCCAACATGGCCGAGTGGATAAGGCACAGAACATGGTAGATGGTCGGAGTGTGAAGGTCCCGGGTCCGGGTCTGTCGATCTAACGGTCTGGAGTTGTGGGCAGTTTTCTCCAGATGTAACGGGAATAAGCTTTAGAACTCCTTAAAATGTCCTCCGCCCAAGCCACTCCCCTAGGCAGATGCCCTTCTGCAGGCTTGTCATTAAACAAAAGAAAAAAACATATCTGCCGACTTTTATGGATTTTTTTTTTTTTTTTAAGAATATCGACAGCAAATTTCAAAGAGTTTTGCTTTGCATGAAAATTTTCGATTTATTCAAATATCAAATCACTTAAAAGATAATTAGTGATAGATAATCTCCCCCCCACCCCAAAAAAAAAAACTGTGAAAGTTGGCAGAAAAGACAATGAAGAAGCCCCACGTGCCGATCTTGAGAGCTCGCGTAGAGCACCACCCATCGATTTCCGAATATGCTTTCCTATGTAATTATGATTCCTAAGGATGTTGTCCCAAGTTTGTACACGAAATTTCGGGACACCCAGTATAGTTATTACAAGCCCCGGACTGGGAGGGTAGGGGCCCGCCCGCCTCGAGAGAAGGGGGCCCGGGTTATTGTGTAACCCATAAATAATAGGATGTGTTAACTTTCGCGGTATGGGGGGAGGTATGGTGTTATTATTAATTAATTATAATTGATAGTTAATGCATTAATAAAATATTGATCTACTAATTAACATGCGTCATTCATATTAATTAATCCCTTGTTCATTCGGGAACACTCACTCAAAGAATTTTGAGAACTACATTGAAAATGAAGTGTTTTGAAGTCTTCTGAGAGGGCAATTGCAGCTGCAAAAAATTTTGTACGCGTCAAACTTCATTCATGTGCTATTAGTATAGCACTTTTTTTATTTTCTTTCTCTTTTCGGTTTGGGGGCCAGCCGACTGCAGACAGTCGACCTTCTGATCAGAATGCTACCAAATTTGCAGGGAACTTTAATGAGCCCAGAGGAGAAGACTTGCGAAAAAAAGAAAAATAATTTAAAAAATCACCACTAGGGGACTTTTCCCAACGTTTTAATGCGAAGAAAGCAATAAAGAGGTTATACAGCACGTTTTATATATCTGCGTGGTGGGAGAATTTGCATATCAGCAACCATGAAGCCACCTGGTGGTGATTTTCTGAACTATTGTTTTTCTTTTTCCACAAGAATCTCTCTTCTCATTATGTTTCATGCAAATTTTATGGTATCATGATCTGCATTTTTTGTTTCACCTCACTCCAAATAGTTCCACTATTTGGAGTGAGGTATCCCTTTTGAACTATGAAACCGTGTATACAAACATACACATGTATTTACTCGAATCTAAAACGCCCTTTTTCTGCCAGAATTTCAGGTATTAAATTTAGGGTGTGTCTTGGAATCGCATACGAAACCGTTCCGGGGTTGACTGAACTAAAGTGTGTGTTGCCGCTCATTTTCCGGAGCACTTTCTGCCGCACCAAAACAGACGAAAATGTTTATTTTGAACAAATAAACTCGTATGATATATAATTTGCTATGTCAAATTCCGAATGCCTCATTGAATAACTAGGATGCGTCTTAGAAATGAATAAAAGAAATTGGTGCGACTTTTGAAGTTCAGAAATCGAGGCACGTCTTAGATTCGAGGACGTCTTACGTATATTCGAGTAAATACGATATACAGCAAAAGTACAATAAACTAAACACTAAAGCGTACCGTCATACCTCCTTGAAACAACGATACAGTGGGCCGATCACAAGTCTGAATAAAGCAGCGCTAAAAACAAGATTATTTAAAATGGAAATTGGAAATATTTACAATTGTTGCGACTCTCATCAGGGGACCCACACAGCAGATTGTAAATATAAAGACATACGTATATATATATATATATACACTCACAAATATGAAACGGGAGGCCGGTAGGCATTCGTTTTCAGCTTGAGAAATGGGCCCGCTTTTAGCTTCGGTGATGTAGCCATAGTGGCTTTACGTTGAGATATGCCTTGCCGGCTGCTGCTCGTTCATTGGTTATCCTCGAAGCGCTGTGGCAGCCCCGATCTTCATGTCTGTGGCTGTCGCACGTAAATTAATCAACATTCCTGGTAACAATATACACCACAGAGTCATTGCATTATAACCACCTATTCAATTAACGCATTGCGTCTCCTTTGGACTATACAACAGCTCCAACACGACTGGGCATGGATGCCACGAATACTTGGTGGATACTGGAGACAGGTTGTACCATATATTTAAGCAGCGGCCACACAAAGTTGAGATATTGAAACATGGTGGTGTTTGAGCTCTATGCTGCCGGAGAGAGGGTTGCAGCTGTTCTCCTGGAAGACGGCGTACCCTGACACGACCATCGAGATGATGAAGGAGAAACCGGGATTCATCCTACCAGGCAACTCTCTTCTACATATCTGTAGTCCAGTCTCGATGTTCCCGTGCCCCCTGTAGGCGTACTTGACAATGATGCTTGGTAAGCAGAGGCACACGAGTGGCGCGTCTGCTCCACTGTCCCATATCCAACAGTATCCGCTGAATTGTCTGTTCCGAAACACTTGAACCTGCACTGTATTGGGCTGTCAGCTGTCTGCCGTCGATATCGCTGTACTAGGCGGGACAGTCTCCGGCGTTCTCTTTGTTGATGCGTTGACACCAATCATCATGGCGTCTATTTCTGGCTTCACCGTCATTAATCCCTTTTTTATAAATACTAACAACGGCAGATCGTGAACAACCGACCAATCATGCAGTTTCGGAGATACTCGATCCGAGTCTTCTGGCTATTACAAACTGCCCTCTATCAAATTGGCTTAAAATAACAGCCTTTCCCATCGCTCACAAACATAAGTGCAAGAATGATTCCTTACCTTCTCCAATAACAGTTAAATGTTATTCCCACTTAATTACGTGGTCTCCATGTCATCCGGACGAGTTCAATGAAAAATGTGTGGATGGTCCTAATGTAATGGTTCTCCGATGTGTTTTATGAAAATCTTAAGATCGTTTCAGATATATTTTTCTGGTTAAAGAGGTCGGGATGAATACGTTCTCTTAATCGTGTTCACACTTTTATTACCTAGGTTCACATGATTTATAAGTTAGTCACACGATTCAAAAAATGTGCATTTATTGGCTACTAAAATGCACAGGATTCAAGTCCTTGGAAATTCTTGAAAGCTGAGGCGAGTATGAGACGGAAGAACAAGGGAAGATACATCAATTGCCTTTTATTAAACATAAATTCCCAGACAAATGAAGAGTTAGTTTGAAAACGACAGCTGTCATGCCCCTCTTGAATTTTTAAAGGAGCTAATAGAAAATTTAAATTTTGAATGGATATTTTAGTTTTTTAATTTTATTTATATATATATAACTAGCTGAAGTACCCGTTCTTCGCACGGGAATGAATGGACTTTTTGATATTATGATTTGTGGTGATTACTATTCATTGTAATAAACAGATATAGCAAAGTGGATATCGCGTTATATTGTGTCCAATAATCATGCATACCGAATTGCAAGGCAATCGTTTGTACGGTGCAGAAGGCCATGCGGCGTAGCGCAATCTAGTGGCGAGTTTTAGCAAAACGGATACGGCGAAAATATTTTTCGCATTCAGATATCGATGTATACGAATTTTCATGACTATCGGCTGGACAGTCCTGAAGTTCATGTGTTGACGCGACATTTAGTGGCAAGTTATAAGAAAATGGATAGCGCCAAACTCTTCCACGTGTTCAAATATCTATGTATACCTATTTTCATAGCGATCATTTGCACAGTCAAGAAGTGATACACTGCAGGGCCATCCAGTGGTTCAATAAAGTAATGATTTGCTACAGCGCCGTCAAGTGGCGAGTTATAGCAAAATGGATAACGCCAAAATATTCTCATTGTTCAAATAGCTATGTATACTGATTTTCATAGCGACCGTGTTCAACTATCTATGTATACCAATTTTCATAACGATCATTTCCACAGTCAAGAAGTGATACACTGCAGGGCCATCTAGTAGTTAATTAAAGTAATGATTTGCTACAGCGCCGTCAAGTGGCGAGTTATAGCAAAATGGATAACGCCAAAATATTCTCATTGTTCAAATAGCTATGTATACTGATTTTCATAGCGACCGTTTGAATGGTCAAGAATTTGGCCTGCTGCAGCGTCATCTAGTGGCGAGTTAAAATAATAATGCATTGCAGTGTCATCTAGTGGTGAGTAACATCAAAAGGAACGCAGTTAGAATATATTCTTCGTGCTCAAATGTGTAAGTATAAAAAATTTTATGCCGACGGTCGAACGGTATAGAAGTTGATGCTTTTCAGCGCCATTTAGCGGCAAGTTACAGCAAAATGGATAGTGAAAAATATTCTCCGTGTTCTAATATTCGCGTGTACCAAATTTCATCGAAATCGGTTGGACGATATTCGCATAGCAAACGGCTAAACGGAATAGAATTCGACGTTCTGCTGCGCCACCTTGTGGCAAGTTAGAGGAAAACGGATAGCATAAAAACCTTCTCCATCATAAAAGACTTAGGTGAACCAAATTTCATGGTGCAACGGTACTCAACGGTGCTGGAGTTTTTCAACCCCATACACTCATACCAACATTCATTTTTATCTATAACCAGTGTCATTATATATCCCAGTCTCAAATAAAATCCAGTTTCAAATCTAAGCCTCGCCAAAGTGCCAACATACGCCATTTTGCAAGCGTTTTTTCAGGAAATCATTCGAAGCATTGACTTAGCAGCAATAATATATGGGAAATGGTTCGACCGCGAAAAAGTAAAGCAAGCCTTTATTTGAAAAGTTGAATCCCTTAATACAGCCGAATTTTTTAAAATTATCAACTGTAACGTGTTTTATTCATCATTACTCCGATGTACTAAATGAGAAGATTTCAATTTTCTGAAATTTGGCGGAATTCCCCCAACTTAAATCAATGTACTCATTTGGCGAGAATTCTGGAGATAGATCAATTGAAATCCCTTAATAACTGCATTATTTCTTCACGGATCATTAAAATTTAACGCTGTATTCTAATAAAACCTTTGCACTTGTTTTCAAAAATCTATTTCCTTAAGCTCTCAATAAATTGCGCCAAGCCGAAATCTGTGCAAACCGCTAGAACTCACTTTCACAAAATCGGCATTTGAGCCATTTTATTTTTCGCCAAACTAAAATAATTTACCTATTAGCCTCGGAAATCTTCAATTCTTATTGTTTTGCGTGTAAAGCATTACATTCCTGCTCTGATTTCCCATGCACACGATATTATAATTTAAAAAAAAATAACCTTACGAATATAAACTAACAAAAAAAAATCATTATTATTCTTTTATTTTTACTTTGAGAATTTAAAACATTTTATTCGGCAAAATCGCCACACATGGCAACCACGACCCTTATTTCACACTTTTTTCACTACAGGGGTAACAATTACGGAAAGCTTTTTGCGTGAATAGCATAAAAAATCTCTTAAATTCCGGGAACAGGTGGACTTTCAAAGTTTTAAAGTGGACTACGATTTATTCTATATTATTTTACATATCTGTGCTAAATTTCAGGCCGATAGGTCCATTTTTGTGGATTTGTATACGAACGACATTTTATTCGGCAAAATCGCCACACGTGGCAACCACGATCCTTATTTCACACTTTTTTCACTACAGGGGTTACAATTACGGAAAGATTTTTGCGTGAAGAGCATAAAAAATCTCTTAAATTCCGGGAACGGGTGGACTTTCAAAGTTTTAAAGTGGACAATGAGTTATTCTATATTATTTTACATATCTGTACTAAATTTCAGGCCGATAGGTCCATTTTTGTGGATTTGTATACGAATCAAATCCACAAACAAACAAACAAACAAACAAACAAACAGAATTTCATTTTTATTTATAAGATTAGATATATATGTAGAGCTATTGATTTATTTAAACCAAAATTTAGAGTAAACGTCATTAATATTGAAAACAACTTTTAAATGTGGTTACAATAATAAATAAAATGATACTTTTACGGGAAATTACTTTATTTTTGAAATAACTAGTAGAACTAAAACGAGCTATCCTTGTCACAACATTCATAAAATTTCGTAAATCTCCAGCCACGTTGATAAAATTAATTTTAGACGATAATTAACAGAATTACACTTGCATAAATTTAAGCATCGCCTCTCAGGTTAAAAAAAAAAAAAAAAATGCATCTTTTATCTACTACATGATGTACTTTAATTGAATAAAGACATTTCTGAAAATCATCCTTCAAATCAAATCGAAATGTCTTAGTTAAGACGTTTCAAAACACAGAAGTAATAAGGCACGATTCTAACTTCATTTTAAAATGTTCCTTCTGTTCGATCGCTGTTTTAACTCGAGTGGAAAGTATTCCGAAGGCAAAACAAAAATTTCTAACAACTGTTATTAAGATTCTCAACCTGCTTATTACACTTAAATTTATCCCCAAATTAAATAAATGGCGCAGGGTTAACTTATTTGCTCCCTTGTGTTTCCAGCAAGACAGCCAATCATTTTTCTGAATACCAAATGAACTTGCAATAGATCGCTGGAAGGATAAAAGGGGGCGTTCTGAGCCCGGCTTGTAATTTTAGACTTAGTTTAAACTCACGGAATGATATCTTTCGCTTAGGGAGTGGTCGGGTGATTGATTTCCCGAGCTCTCAAGCTTTTGTTTTCGATATTTTTTTGCTGCCAAGAGGTGATCGACTGATTGACAGTGAAAGGCAAAGTTTTCGAAGTTCAAAGGGATTGTAAAGAAAAGAAAGAAAGAAAAAAAGAGCAGCGCCAGTAAAATGATCATGCAATGGTGGGTTAATAGGGGAAAAAAATGGCCCCAAAAAGAAAGTTTCGGAAAGTATCGAAGATTTTAAGGGTTAGTTGAACGACTTCAGTTGTGTGCTTATGTATAAATTTCATCTTAAGTTTCATCTCATTTTCGAGTTTTAATAACGTTTAGTCAAGCATCGTTATACTTACACCAATAAACTTAGATGAAAATCTGTTTAAGTAGGTATTTTCACATCCATTTTTCATCCCTCTTGTGAAAGGTCAATCGGTTTTGCTTTTTACTTTTTTTATTCTTTATTTTGATATTTTATCATTGAAAATCCTGAATCACTGAGTTTGCTAGCATAATTATTTGACTGCTATTACTTTTCGTTACTTACTTTGTTTATTGTGCTCTAAAACTTATGCTGTCTTACGAATCAATATACTAAGTTAGATGCTTCAGACTGTTCAGTACCTCTGAAAAATGAAATCATTTTATACAATTTTCATGTCGTGATAAGGAAAAAAAGGCATTTTTAAATGACTTTTTTTTTTTTTTTTTTTTTTTTTTTTTTTTACGAGATCGACTATGTGCTTGACTGGCACTAGTCAGAAAAGAAGGTAATTAATAAATACTATATTTCTGCAGACTTTGATATGAAATTTATTGATCGGTATTCGTTTGGTAGCCTTTAAGTGCTTCTACTAGAAAAATTATTTGTTTTAAAATTTTAAAAATCGATTTTGCTCCAAAACTACTTTTAAAATTATAATAATGTTTTAAAAAAACACGATAATGAAAAATTTTCTTTACTCCTCAGTTTACCGTATATTCAGCCACACAAAATTAAAATTATATCTGGCTAACTATAACACATTTTACAATGAAAAAAAATTCTTTTTTTCAAGATATGTAGAAGCTACGAACAAGCTGTAAAATTGTAGTAGATCACGTTATTAAGAATTCGTATTCGTACTTTTATCCGCAATAATAAGATCCGTGCTCAGTATTCGTAGAATGCTATGCTGTGGACGTAGGTAAATTTTTACCCCCGCTCATATCCTTAGTTGATTTGACTTTTTTTGAGTTAAAGGGGTTTCGGGGATCTAAGGATCTTTGGTAAGTATAATTTTATATTGCTCAACTGAAACATTGCGTGTAAGTTAATCTGATCAAAGGAAACAATTTTAGGGGGCGGACAAAAAAAAAATTCAGACTCAAAATAAGGGACACCCTAGTAAATAGTAAAAGTAATAGAGTATAATTAGTAACAAAGTTTTTGGCTAAATGGCTTGACATATTGCTTGCGGTCATAAAAGAAATTAAATTTTACTGGGTGTTGCTTGAGTCAAAATTTGAGTAATTTGAAAGAAACTTAGAGTTTCTAAGTAATAAGTTTTGACTAAAAACTCTCATTTTATGCACTATAATACAGATATTACATATCTAAAGATATATGTGATATGTGTATTATAGTGCATGTAACATGGAAAAATAAGTTACATAATATCCTTGGCTAAGGAGTGGGTAAATAAAATCTGTGGCTTAATTTAATTGGGATTAGGTGAAACTCGAGAAATTTCGCATTGTCAGAAAGGATTTTACGAAACGAGAGGTCTCGCGCGATATTTCTCGCGAGAATTTCTCGTCTCGCATCAATTTACGATGCGAATTACTTTTCAATGTGAACTGCAGTGCTGTATTTGAGGAGGTATGCCATCCTGAGAAGGGAGGGTACACTTTGTCTGAAGCGTCTACTGTTTAACTTGCGTCTCCATTGTTATCGTTCCTAGTATACTATCAGCACTCTACAGTACACGCAAGCACGGAACATTTAAAATTAGGATAGCAAGAGGGATATGCAAAACACACAAAGGAGAGAAAAAAGAATGAAACTGGAAAAAAGAAAGAAAACAGAGAAAAGTAGAAGACAAAAAAATTACAAGTAAACAGAGGAAAAGCAATACGGTAAGTCCAAAGCCTGACCGTATTTAGATAGGGCCCAGGGGCACTAACTTTTACAGGGGCACAAGCTTTTACTATCACAAGCATTTTAATCCATTTTTGACCGCTGTTGAGTTTCGCAATGGAAAGCTTATTTAAGATTCCCTAAATTGAATTTTAAAATTACTTACATATATTTGAGTAAGCTACATTAAAAAATTATTTTTATTTTAAAATGTGTAACCCATTTGTATCATTAGCTCATGTGGACGCTAAGTCAGGGATGGCTATTATGTGACTCACATCTCCTGGGATCCCTATTATATATGACACTCCTGTTCGTACTTTTGAAATTTAATTTTAAGAAACGATACAAATACAAGATAATACTTCAATTATACTTTATAAAAGAAATATTTTTATATTTTTTATCATTTGTGCTTAGTGCTTTTCCATTAAGTCTTTTTCCACTTGAAATGTTTGATCTAATCTGGGAAAAGTTCTTATAATATAGACACATTCACACGTGTGTGTGTGTGTGTAGTGTCGGTTGTATAAGTGGGTTCCACAGTATATATATTGTTATATGTCTATCTAGATAATAATTTTATGGAAAAAATACCCTTCGTGTATAAATTTATATATAATAATTACAGAATGATTCTTTTAAAAGAAACCATTCATTTATTAATTTGCGCAGAGTAATTGTTGCTTGTAAATAAAAACCAATGGAATTCAATCATCTTGTTAGAGAACTTTTTTTAGACTATTCTTTTAATTAGCCTCCCCCCCCCCCCCGTCCAACTGATTATTGATGCCAGCATAGCTATTCGGTTTCATAATTCTGATAATTATTGTCTTTTTGTAAATACTTAGTTAACTTAAAAATGAGGTTCGAATTGAAAGTGAATTTTAATGTCTAAATCATATTTACGGATAATCCAGAATTATGAATAAATTACGAGGGAAAGTCATTAAGCAAGTCACAAAAGGTAATAAAAAAATAATAAACCATGATAGTAACGACCTGCTTTATCGTGATGAAACAATTTTTAATTTTCCACATTATCTCCAGCAATGTTGATGCACTTATCCCATCCTTTTTTATAAAAGCCCCAATTCCAGCTGCATAAAATTATTTGGGTTGCTGTCTCATCCACAGCAGGAATTCATATTGAACATCGTCATCATCAGCAAATTGTTTGCCTCCAAGATGTTGTTTCAGTGGACCAAAGAGATGAAAATCGCTTGGAGCTAAATCTGGGCTGTAAGGCGGATGCTGTAACACTTCTGAACGAAGTAGTTGAATTGTATCCCGAGTTAACCCTTTAACGCGCAGTGTTCCCGCTCTGGGAACACCAAACTCTGACGTTTTGACGTTGCCAGTCACGAAGAATAGATTTGATTTCTATAAAAATAGTTGCGTGTGACATATTACGATTATTTCTAACAGCACTGACATCTGCTGAAAGTTGGAAGAATGCGAGAACAGCTGGATAGATTACCCAATGCTGAAAAAAGGGCAGCCGTTGCCATCGCTCGACTTAACTACCACCAAGATGGCGGACGATCGAAACGTTCATCGCGTGCCACAGATCTAGAGACCCTTTTTTGAAGCAGCTGGCTGCGCTGTACAGCCAGCTGTCATCATAAAAGGGTCTCTAGATATGTGGCACGCGATGAACGTTTCGATCGTCCGCCATCTTGGTGGTAGTTAAGGCTAGTTAGGTCATAAGGCTCTCGGTACTTTCCAAGAGATGGCTCTGGAAACATTTGGTATGGATGCAAGGCTACGTATGGATGTTTTAATATGGATGCAAGGCGAGATGAGACTGAGACTTACAACTTTTATGCGAGACGAAGCAGGTATTTTTATCATTACTGTATAGGAATTTTACGAGACGAGACAAAGTTTTGCAGTTTTTTTGCGAGACAAGACTACTCTATTTTTCGTTTCGCGAACATCCCTGGCTCAAACCAAGCTAAACCTTTATCAGAGATCGCTGTCGACAACGATTGATGCGTTTGGTTCGAGAATTGAAAGTAAAACAGCTATATAGCGAGCTCGAAAAAGACAAAATGATTTTGAAGCATGGTAACGCTCGGCCACTTGTTGTCGGGCATACTTTTACTGATTTTTACTATAAATGAAATGATTATAGAGTTATTAAATATGTTAAATTTAATAGTTTTATATAATCCGTATTTCACAATATGTCACTACAAAAGTTGATAGAATCAAAAATCTAGTTTCTAATTCACTAAAATCAATCAATTATATTTTAAAATACTATGGGCCAACGACCCTTCACTCGCTACGCTGGCTTTTCGTATGAAGCATTCGGCCCCTAATAATGCTCATTCGTAAAAGAGGTATAATTTCCAGAGACAAAACCTATAAAGATTGGATCAGATAGAATGCTACCGAGCTACACATTACTTGGTTCTTGCATGTTCCTTGGAACATAAATATTTAAACTTCACATTATTTTTAATTAGTAGAACCTTTGGAACGCCCTGCGTATTTGCCATCCATGGCAATTTTTCATAATTTGGCGACTTACGTATATGTATAGTTAATAATTAGTTCTGAGAAATCAGTACTCCATATGTTTTCTTTGATAAAAGCTACGGAACAGCTAGAATAACTTGCCACCAATCGCGATTCTCATTTGGCGATTTACAAATACTCATAGCCGATAATTACTGCTCAAGTAAGGTTACCGGGAAATCTCTTATCCAGATATTCTTATACATAATCCTTTGCATATTGGCGTACTTAGCGCCACGAAATACAGCATCTCGCCAAGCTGTACTATAACTGCTATAATGGCATAGTTAATGCCACCAATTATTTCTAAGCTGAACCTAGCCGGCTATAATATAATCTGTATTTTGATTATTTTTCATTTTCGAGATACTGGGTGCGAACATTTTGGAACACAATTTCTAGATTCACCCTGCTTGCAGAGATGGCCTTTTGCCAGATCGTACCTGAAGCCAAAATGACACTTTTTAAATCACTTACAATTAGTTATTCTGTTTTGGAAAAACGAATAATCAGTAATTCTAAACTCCAAGAGGAGCTTACTATTTGAAAATAGTCAACTTTGAGTAACACACTTTGACTTATTTGTTTCACATACTTTTTAATTTGGCGTAAAATTGGAGTAATTCTTAGATAAGTGCTTTGCACTGAAGTCTCATATTTTCAAGCGGATAGAGCGTTCAAATACCAAACTGAAGGGACTGAGGTTAAACCTAATAGAAGCAAAACACTACTTGCCAAAAAAAAAAAAAAAAAAAAACAACAACGCATTTTGTTTCCGTTTTTAAAGCCAAATTTCGACATCTTAAAAGTAAGTTAGCAATTACTTTAATTTTATCTCAACCAACAAGCACTGTGACGTGATCGATAATATCATTAGTAGAAGAAGGCAGCGCCGCCTGCGTCGTGTTGCTGGACCCAGAAAATTCACCCTCTTAGACTTTTCCCTCCCTTTCTTTGTTAATCTCAAGCATTCAATCTGGTATCTGAATCGTTTTCTGTTGTAAGATATTGTTCACAATTCAGTATTTTTGAAAAAGAGAATGGTTAATTCATGATAAGAAAATATGACTCGAAAACTGCTTTGAAAACTAAATCAAGCATAAAAATTACGCGAGTCTGTTAGTAGTTCTATTTAGAATTGATACTTTAAGTTTTTACAAAGCAAATGCTACATTTTATATCTGAATAATGAAGACCCCTTTTTTACGCCCCCCTCCCTTACTCTATTATTGTAACTACTTGTCAACACAGCTCCTAACAGAACATCATTGTTTCTTTTTTTTTAATATTACTGTTCATTAACATAAAATAAATTCGCATTTGGTTAAATTATTTAGAGTGCATCAAGATGATAGCTGTTCGCCGTCGTTTCTCAACACTCTGTTTTATCGTATCACAACTCAAAATAACAATTTCTGGAACTTGCAGTCAAGACCTTAAGCTCATTCAATTGTCACATTTTTCGAAATTTCGAAACCATTACACTTTACTTTTTCCGAGACCACCTTTGGGATCTGGGTTTCGACCTGTGGTGATCTTCCAGCGCTAAAGCGTGGTTTCCCACAAGTGTCACCTGCCTTTCTACCAGATCAGCTTTACGATCAGGGCAAAGCACAAATCAAGTCGCAAAAAAAGCCCCCCAGCCCCCCTCTGATAAAGATGGCATCCTCAAACCATCACCTCTTCAGCAAGGTGGGGGTGTATGCTTGGCACGTGCGAACAACAACCTGAGCCCTTATCACTGTCCGTTCGTCTTTGTTGACAGCCGACGACTCAATCTGGTTGCTGCTGCAGAAACCTGGGGGAGTATTTTTATTGCTCCAGCACTTAGTGGTGTCTGTATTCGTACTGAACTATTAATTTCAAGAACATGTTTGAAACACCTGTAAATTATATAAGTGCATTTTGGTTGTTTTCTTGCAAACTGCTTTAGCGTTTGTAAACATTCTTTATGCATTAACTCTTCTTAAAGTTCAGTATTCTGTTCTAAGTTTAGCATCTGCGAAAGTGCATAGTAAAGCTTCGGTTTAAATATATATATATATCACTAATAAGTAAAACAAAATATATACCGCTAATAAGACATACCTCGCATACTCGGCCGTTCGAGCCTCGTCAGGGGGAGATCACCGGAACTCCCCCCCCCCCTAATTTTTTAGTTTCATTATTGCCTTATTAAAGCGATATTAATTGACTACGTCATTTTATCTCTCATCTTTCGTGTATTTCATCTGGAAACCCTATGTTGAAACTTTTTAGATTGTAAGCCATTTATGGAAAAATGCGTGTGATGCATATTCTACAGCTTACGAAATATTGTAACAATAGATTGAAGCTGTTATAAACTAACAGTATTTAAATATATATAAAATTACGTCGCTGTTTTGGGACACAATTTTCAATAAAGGGGGTGAAAGATAAAATGACATAGTCATTAAAATCAACCCCCCAACCACAAACTGACTGGTTTCAAGTTTAGCATTCAAAGATTTTCATTTACGGTATAGACCACAATGTATTAAGCCAAAAACTCAGTAATTTACACGCAGAATAAAAATATTTAAATATTAATGACTATGTCATTTTATCTCTCACCCCCTTTATTGAAAATTGTCCGGAAAATGTGTCCCAAAAAAGCCACATAAGAATGCGACATAATTTTACATATATTTAAATACTATTAGTTAATAACAACTTTAATCTGTTGTTTACAATATTTCGTAAGCCGTACAATATGTATGAGTGTAAAGGAGGAATAGCATTTAGTAAAGTATACGGTTTAATAACAAAAGAGGCCAGAAGAAATTCGTCTCAAGGTCTTTTATTATAAGAGCCAAGAACATGTAAAATATAAATTTATAGTATTTTAATAAAAAGCAAATGTAAGCATTTCAAAGTGTATGGTTTTCAGAAAAAGGAGACCAGAAGAAATTCGTCTCAAAGCTTTTTATTATAAGAACCAAAAGCATGCAAAATATAAATTTATAGTATTTTAATAAAGAGCAAATATAAGCATTTCAGAGTACATGGTTTTAAGACAAAAAAATTCGTCTCAAAGCCTTAGAACCAAGAGCCTGTAAAATATAAATTTATAGTATTTTAATAAAGATCAAATATAAGCATTTCAAAGTATATGGTTTTAAGAAAAAAGAAGACCAGAAGTGAAAATATTAGCTCATAAATATGAAAACTGAATATTCCGTAGTTCCAGTAAAGATCAAACACCATGCAGTCATTTTCAGAAAACCCGGGGATTAAGAGAGAAAAAAAAAATTATAATTCGACTCACTTATAAAAAAGCTACATACTTTCTCCAACGTAACAAAAAGAATAAAATATAAACTAAAAATTATCTCGCCACTGATATGTCGCCAAATATCTCGTTACGACGTAACAATTCATCACGGCGCTAAATACCTGCCTTTTCCGCTCATCTCCGGAGCGTTTTCTTACATCAAATACTTCGGTAATTACCGAGACGCGAAGGCCCTATCAGTCTCGGAGCCATTAAAGTCATTAGCCGAGGGATATTGATATTCATAGGGGACTCTCGGCGCAGAGATAGGGACGCCGTTTAAGGCAGAATTCGGGAACGAGATAAGTAATGTCAAACCGTAGCCTTATTTTTCAAACCTTCCTACGGATTTGATAAATTGGGTGGGAAATAATATTGCGGCTTCTGGAGATTAAGGTTTGTTTGTTTCTTTTTCAGAAATTATGTAATAACTGTTTTTCATAACAAATGCAATGTACAATATCGGTGTGAAATACAGATAGCTCGTGACTGTATTACAGTGGTGCAATCTCTCCAGCGTGTTCGAAAATGAAATTTCTCCTCACTAATTTTACACTGTAAAAAAATCCGGGAACGCTCATTGTCCGGGAACGAATCCTTGGAAGTAATAGCCAGCCGAGGTGCCCTAGAGTTCTAAGGAACGTTGCGTGAAAGTACCAGTAAGCGTGCTGAATAATTGGTGACAATTGGTTGTTCAATAAAGTTCCTGGTATTTTCATGGAATGTTCCTTGGAATTCTAGTGCCTCTCAGATTCCCATTATTTCCAAGAAACGTCCTTCGATTTAAAAAAAAAAATTACCGTGTATATCGATCTATGAAAAAAACGATCTCTTTTATGATTCTCGATCATATTTTAGAATAAACTGATAAATTCATGGTGGTCTCGGAAAATTTTAGTCTATTTCATTAATATATTGTATCATTGTAATAAAGAGTATTACGCTGTAAATTACCTGTTTCGCAAAAACCGATAGTCATTGATTTACACTACCGAAGCTTTCTGAAGCAAGATATTATTAGCAAAGTATTACACATTTGATTTTTTTTCCTCAAATTTTGCCTCATTTTGCAAAGTGCCTGCTTCAAACTCAGGTCGCGTCCGTCGATCTAGCCGTTGAAAGTTTTCTCCGAAACTTCGCGTAAATTCGGGTTAGGATCCCTTACAAAGATCCTCACGGAGGGCATTCCTCCCCCTCTCCCCTTTTGACCTAGATCCCTCGTGTAGATAATCGGCCGTATTCCCAGAATGAAATAAAATTGATTTATGACTTGTAACATGTATCATATATGTTCTTTAAAATTTAAATAAATACATTTATTCAATCTGCTAGTTAATACACGTACTCAATTTTTTACTCAAATACAAATTTTCCTTGGTGGATCAAAACATGGAGATTGCTACTTTACCAATATTGATCAATTTTATTCCTTGATTTAACAATATACTTCAACGGTTATCAATTTATCAGAAATTTTTAAAAAAATCCGAATTTGATTGAATTCAAATGGCATGATTTTGAAATTCATATAACTAATTATCATATGAATTTTACCAAACAAGTTTCATTGCATATTTTTGCCCACATTACTTGAGAGACAACAAATAACGGAATTCATATTCATGTTTCCTCTCCCACTATGCCCTTCCTTTCCCATTCAAAGTACACTAACTTCATTATTATTCCGCTGAATTAATCACTAACATCTTTTATCAGTCTTATAAACATTGCCTGTTTCAACAATGTTAGAGCACATCCAAACAGGGCAGTGCATATGATCGATGGATTCACAGTAACGTTATTAAGTTCATTTGTTCAATAAACGGCATAATGAACTAAAAGCTTACTTTTGAAATATCTCATAAATGCATAATGAAAATGCATAGATTCCCAAATAACGTTTCCCCTACGAATAAATCCGATTACTGAATGATTAGCATTAAACAATTATCGTGTTAATGTGATTAATCCGCGAATAACTAAGTAACTCAAAGAGGGTTTGGAAGCAGAGCCTAAATTTCCAGCCAACCCATCAAATACATGATTAGGAAGTCTTCGGAATTTATTCAGTGCTTCGAATTTTACTGCTTTAGGAACATTTCCAGGAAGAAACCCTCACTGCTGAAACTAAGTAAATTGGTTTGTCTTTCGGATCATTTCGAACCACTTCGGAAGTAAAAAAATATTCTTTTATGTACAGAAAACCCGGTTAATGGAATAGTCAATTTATCACTAAATGTTATTCTAACATGCGGGAAATTCTATTATCCGGGGATCTGATTGACTACTGATTACGGTTTGGTACATTGAAATTTTATTAAAGTAAGCGGGATATTCCTTTAAACGATATTCTATTAAGCGGGCTCGAATGTATATTATTTGAGACAACTCATCTGAGGTGTTGTACATATTAGATGAAGGGAAATGTGAAATATGGAATTAACAAATACAACTAGGAATGGACGCGAGACGAGAAACAGGGCTCTCTTGTCTCGCCTCGCATTGGTAAACATCTGTCTCGTCTCGCGTCTCGTCTCTTTTTCGCAAACACTTTGTCTCGTCTCGCAGAGAAATTGCCTGTCTCGTCTCGCGAGTCTCGCAAAATTAAGAACTGCGATTTTGTTAGCATATTTTTAGTAGCAATTCAATATTAAAAATAACAATTAGTTACATATTACCATATTAGTACATACATTAGTTACTATATTAAATCATACGTGCATTTGAAGCGATAAAAATTCAGATTTAATCAGTATATATAATGTGACATGACATCGAAAAAATATTTGTTTTTATTTAATTATTTCCAGAACTGCGTAAATGTAATATGTATGGTTGATGGGAGTTTCGTTTGCTTTTGAAATTATATAGCTTTGGATTTTGTTAAAAATAATGCAGAACTCAGGATATGTTTCGCAAATAAAATTTTAATCTAATTAAGGGGCCTCAGTGTGCGGAATAGTGAATTCATAAAAGTTTCAATTGGGGACGGGATAATTATAGTGAATTCTGCTTATCCCCCCTGTCGTTTCAGTGTATGTAACCTGTTCATGCACACCATCAAAAAGAAGAGACAACAGAAAAGACTTGTGACCAGGATTGTTTCTCAACATGGATCTTTGAATGCTTTGCTGAGACCCAGCGTTGTATTAGAGAAATCACTTCTGTAGATCATCCATTTACGTTCACATAGCTTGGCTTATGGTGAAAGAAGCATTTTTAATAAATGATGAAACATTTTAATTATAAATATTAATTGATTTAAGAGAAAATGATGAAACATCCATAAGATTTAATTACATACGAATTCATCCATTTTGATGAAATGTAGCCAATATTATAAATAAGCAAAAAATCACAATTATTAAGTACACAATTAGAGCATAAAATATCAAAGTAAGCATACTTGCATCAACTATTTTTTTTAAATGTAATAATTATAGCCAGACATTCTAAATAAGTTTGAAATTTTTTGTCATGAAAAAATAATGATAGCTTACTTGAATAATTTATTCATAATTCTGGATGATGCGTAAATATGAATTAGACATTAAAACTCACTTGTTTCTTTTTAAATAATCATTCTGTAATTATTATATACAAATTTATACATGGAGGATTTTATTTTCCCATAAAATTATTATCTAGATAGACATATAGCAATAAATAATACAGTGGAACTTTTCCCAGATCTGATCAAACATTTTACATTACACTAAGCATAAATGATAAAAAATATAAACATATTTCTTTTATAAAGGATAATTGGAGTATTATATTATAGTTTTACCGTTTTTTAAAATTAATTTGAATTAATTCAAATTAATTTCAAAAAATTGAATAAAATTTCAAAACTACGAACAGGAGTGTCATATAATAGCCATCCCTGACTTAGCGTCCATATCAGCTATTCATACAAATGGGTTACAAATATTAAAATAAAAATAATTTTTATATGTAGCTTGGTCAAATATATGTAATTTTAAAATTGAATTCAGGAAATCTTAAAAAAGCTTTGCATTGCGAAACTCAACAGCGGTTAAAAATGGGTTTAAATGATTGTGATAGTGAAAGGGGCCCCAAAGTTAGTGCACCTGGACCCCATCTACATATGGTCAGGCTTCGGACTTACCGTACCGAACTTTCCTCTGTTTACTTATTATTTTTCTGTCTTCTCTGGTTTTTTTCTTTTTTGCAGCTTCTTTCTTTATCCTCTCCGTTGTGTGTTTCGTATATACCTCGCGCTGTTCTAATTACGCGTTTGTGTGTATTGTTTGTGTGACAGTGTACCAGGAACGAAAACAATGGAGACGCAAGTTAAACGGTAGAGATTCATGCAAAGTGACCCTTTTCAGGATGGCATACCTCCTCAAATACAGCACTGCAATCCTGATTATATAGTAATTCGTATCGTAAATTTATGCGAGACGAGAAATTCTCGCGAGAAATCTCGCGCGAGACTAGACTGTCTCGTCTCGCGTCTTGTCTCGCAAAATATTGCCTTTCTCGTATCACATCTCATCTCGCAAAAAAACTTGCCTGTCTTGTCTAGCTGCGAGACGAGACGACGCAAGACAGTGCGAGATTTCTCGCGTCTCGCGCCCATCTCTAAATACAACCACGACACATGTAAAGGAAGTCAAGGTTTCTTCCGATTGCAACCAAAAGAGGGTCTTAAATAAATCTTCTAAGGAGATTTTTAAAGCGTTTTCAGTGGTATTTAAATAATAATATTTTTAACAACGTTAAAGGGCAGCTCCAAATTTTGGAAGTCGCTAAGAGCTTGCTTTTTTTTTTTTTTTTTTTTGTGTGTGTGTGTGTACTTCTGCAG
This sequence comes from Cheiracanthium punctorium, assembly GCA_038373885.1. Taxonomy (NCBI): domain Eukaryota; kingdom Metazoa; phylum Arthropoda; class Arachnida; order Araneae; family Cheiracanthiidae; genus Cheiracanthium; species Cheiracanthium punctorium. Next base: position 1,599,589 of record JAWZYV010002960.1, read on the forward strand.
GTTATATGTTGGCAGAAATGTTTTCTAGGAAGTCATTTATAGGGAAGATGACTTGTGTGTATGTGTATTAAATTGCAGAAAACCTGAAAAATCCTTCCAAGCAGGCAAACAATCTTTTCGAAACAGCTTTCCATAGCCTCTAGAATGGGTTCTTTAAGTCAGCTATTATAAAACGTGCTCGACAGAAATCGGTGTAATTTTTTTTAATATTTCTCCGGAAAAGGTTAAATCGTTACAAAAATGTAGAACTCTATATTAAGTATGTATTTTTCGCTTTTGTCCGTACTGTTCTGCGTCTAAGTAGAGATTATTTGAAATTTTAATGCGGTTAGCATTTTTTCGGATTTGCAATGACTTGAGTATTCTAAAATGTGATGCAACAAAATGTTATAATATTTTTATGTTTTGGTAAGAATGAATTATGAAAAGAAAAGTTTTTTATAAACAAAAATAATCAGAATAATTGTAAAAATAATGATTATAATGATCAGGATGAATTCCCAGTATACTAAAGCATAGGAAGAAAGAGGAGGGGGGGGGATGGAAATGGAAATGCGGGTTACTGCCAATTATCTATGCTAGGGATCTAGGCCGAGGAGTAGGAAGAAAGGGGATCGAGAAAATTTTTGGAACGCTTAAAATCGTTAAACATTGTAAGACCAGAAGGATATTTTTTTTTTGAAAATTTTATAGGCTTTCCTTTAACGGAAATCTTTTCAACTATATGCCTCATCATAAATGTATCCACGATTCCTACTTTGAGGATAGATCCTGATTGAAGGTAATAATAATTAACGAAATATACTAGATAAAATTTGTTTTCAACTTCTTGACACATTGTTTATAAAATACATAAAACTGGACTAAAAAACAGAAAATTTTCAGATCCAATGGCAGTGATTCCCCAGTGAATGGCAATAGCCCTTTTCTCACTACTTTGCGGAAGATCATAAAAAGTATCTTCCAGAACTAATTTAGAGGGGATTTCTCAAACCTCCTCCTCTCAAAAAGAAAAAAACAATGTAAAGATTCTCAAAGAAAACAATGTAATAATTCTAATCTAAAATACATAGAAGTGCAGTTTGTGTAAAAAGATAATCGGAATTAATTAATTTCGTCTAATAGCACTGGCATGCTTTTAAAAAAGTTCTAAATACTTGTGACGCCGCTAAGAGTTTTTAAAATGAACACATTTAAATAGGCTGCAGCCATCTGTAAATATTGTACATAAAAAAGAAAGGACCTACATCTAAAGAAATATTGTAATATTTTTGAATATTTTACAAATAGCTGCTCATTGGTAAGTTTAATGTTCATTCAATTAGTCAGTTTTAAAATGAGCATTATCCCTAATGACTGAGGAATGATTTTTAAAGTACGGAAATGTAAATTAAGTTCAAAGAAAAAAGAAAAATATCTTCAAAGTATTTCCACTGCCATTAGTTTAGATGAGTGTCCGACTGAGTTCCAGAAGATGCAATGTCGTTTTTTTCATAGCCGCTTTTGATATCCCAATTGAAACCGATGAAATTTTATTTATTTTTTCTTTTTGTATAAAAGCCCCCAGTTAGAGAATTCCAATGTCCTACTAGCCAATAAAACATTAATTTGACAAGCAAATTAGTTTTTCATCCTTTAATATTTCATTAAATGTATTTTAAAAATGCATTTTTTGTAAGGGGTTTTCGAAAGATAGGACTTAATTTTACTAACTAGAACTTTTTGTATGCAAGATCATCATGATCAAATTAAAGTTTTTTTCAAATTCATTCTCTTTGAGAAAACATTCTATTAAAAATGAAATGACAGTACTTAAAAAGATACTCTTCTCATCGGACAACTTGAAACACCCTGTTTATACAAACATATATGTTTAAGAAAATTAAATTTCTTACGGAACACTTTCCAAGCACAAAACCGCAATGCTCATTGCATAACACGCAATCATTCAATGTAAGCACTTCTTGAAATTAAAAAAAGAAGAAGAAGAAAGAAAAAAAATATCTATTAATTGAAGTCTTCCACCGCGCAATATTTTCTCCAAAATCGAATTTCCAGCGAAAACTTATCAGATGATAACAATCACAAGCTCCCAAATCCTGTTGCCGGGGCAACACTAATCTGCATGATGTTCGCATCTACGGTGATGATTGGTTCGCGGCGGGGGGGTAGGCGTGGCAGCGTACGAGTGTCATCTTCCAGCGCGGAAGGTAAAAATGTTCGAGAGTTTAGGAACACCGCTGCTGTCACTGCGCCCCGATAATCAATCACGCATCAACGATCCCTCAAGTTAAAAAGAACAACGCAAAATAAAATAATTGCAACAATAATATGAGTAGAAAGCAAAAATAAAATAAAATAAAATAAAATAAAATAAAATAAAATAAATAAAAAAAAAGATTTACGAGCAGAGCCTTTTCTTTTCCCCGAGGTTAATTATTGGCTGTCATCGTTTCTTGTTTCAGTCGCCAACCGACTCGAGTGGCGTCTTTTTATTGTGGATTTATTGCACTTTTGGCCTGCTGAATATTTGATGGCATTAAAATGCGTCATTAAGAAAACGCAGGTATTTAGTAAGTAGAAATGCTCACAACAGCTGCTCGGATCAAATAGCAGGGATTCAGACGTCAAATGGGGCTCAATTTTCGTTTCAGTGAAAGTTGGAGAGATACAAAGTGACTGGCTCTATTATCTTAAGAAAAGAAAACGCTAAAAACATGCATCATAAAAATATTTCTTGCCCTGATCTGACGGCGGAGATTTTCCATGTGTACCCAGTGTTTGCTACGTGACTGTGGTCTATGGTTCTTACGGTCTATAGCGTTGCGCTAATGATTCAAAGAGAGATTCGACGAGTGATTCAAAGACAGATTGGGCGCAGAAAGGATATTTCTTGCTGTTGCATCTTTTCAACAATGGGCACAAACAATGTCGCTATTCTATTTCAACCACGTTATTTTTGCGGTGCGACAAAAATGGAATTGAAAAATATTCCTTAATCCTGTTTTTATTATTATCATTATTTACGGAAAAACTGATATTGCCTTAATGGAAATTTTAAGTAATTTCTTCTTTTTTTTTTCTTTTTTTTAATGGTTTAGATCAGACGTCGTTATTGTAAAGAAAAAAGTTTTCCCACAGGATAAAGAGGCATTTTTCCAAAGTATAAATTAATACTTAACGACTATTCAATTTACGCAGACGATTATCATTTATTGCATCGCATATCTTACAAAATGAGTTTCTGAAAAAATAAAAATGTTGAAAAAGATGAATTTTAGGAATTAATAATGATGTTCCGCGCTTGAATTATTGTTTAAAAGTAATTGCTCACAATCAAAAAGAGAAATTAAATATACCCATTCATTAAATATGAACATATTAAATAAAAGATTTCTTCATGCATTATAACTTTGGGCAATAGAACAAATATGTGTTTTTAAATTTATCATCTGGTGCTTTTCGACTTTGCTTAAAAAGGGGAAAGAAAAAGAGTTTACTGGTTCAAAATTTCTTTTACAAAGAAACGTGATTCAAATTAATACAAAATCTTAAAATTACACTTCATCTTTGCCTGTGACTTATGTTTATCGAGAGAAACTATCTCAAACTAAGATTTAGAAACCCATGTACATGTAACAGACCCATGAACTCATAAAACCAGCATCTATGGATAAAATTTTATTTCCGAGGAAATGAATTTTATACTGTATTAAGTATAAACATGCCGTATTAAATCACTTTTAAAGGGTGCGAATTGTTTAAATAGTCAGTAAAATGCAAAAGTAAAAATGCGAAAAAAATAAACTGTAGTTTCCAAGGAAACGAAAGAGATAAATAAACAAAAATTTCATCAACTTGAAAAATCGAAAAATATAAAAAGTATTCGAATATCTGCTCTTCATCTGTTTATCTGCAGAACTTTTATTATAATTAATACTGTGCGATTTCAGTTAACGGTGTAGTTCGAAAAAATCATGTGATTTTGGTACATAAGTATAAATAAACTAATTATGTCAGGCACTTCAAAATTTTGAAAATGTCTCTTTACAAGCTGTACTACATACAGAAATAAACTATAAACCTGTATCAGTTTCCAAACTTTTAGAAAAAATTCTTAAATTTCGGAAATTTTCATAAAACGTGTCACTCTTCGAAAAATCCTGCAGCTCCGATCCATGTTTAAGAATTTTTTCTGAAAATTTCACAAAAGGCACAGCTTTTTCGCTTATTGCACTGTGTAGAGCAGCTTATGAAAAACCATCTGGAATTTTTTGGAGACCATGTACTATTAGTTTATTTCAATTTGTGTACACAAGACTAAAACAGAGTTATTTTTTTCTTCGAGGAACAGCCTTAAATAGAAGGGCTTCTCATGCGCTCTTAGCTCCACTCCACTATTAGAAAAAGGCCGTATCCAGGGGGGTGGGGGACATGGGGGTTTGATCCCCGTCCCCCGAAATTTTAGCCGATGAATTAGTAGTGATTTTATTTACGTTGATTCCGGAGATCAATTACAGGCAAAAAAAAAATTAGCACTGCATATACTCCACCCCCCTCCGAAAATTTTGTAACTATGGCATTGCAGTTGTCGCAACATTAAATGTTTACAAAATGATTTCTAGTTTACTGTAATCCTCCAAGGGTCACTGTGTAAAACGATAAGGAAAACTTCATTTTTTTCGGCAGTACGTGATTATTTAAAATATAAATAAATGAGTTTAAATATTACTGTATGTGTTACAGTCGCGCACCCAGGATTTTAGTTTAGGGGGAGGCTTGACTACATACAAATACTGCTGAACTCGGTCATAGTGACCTCGGTTAGTTACAACTCTCTTATAACGTCAAAATATTCGGTATCACTTGACTGTCCCATAGAACACAAGCAATGTAACTCATTATATAGTCATAAATAATTATCTGATCTTTTGAGTGACGTTGTAACCGTGTGTAACAGTGTTTCAACTAACTGTAAGCATTTATTAAAAAACTTTTTTAAATAAATGTCTTTTTTGGTTAGAAATAATTTGAGGACAATAAAAAAAAGAAAGAAGGAACTAAAAAAATTAATTAATTAGCGACAATTTTCATTTTTTTAACGCTTTTCACTTCTAACTTTCTACCTTTAAAGGAGGCTTCAGCCCCCCATAGCCCCCCTCCCTCCGTGGGTGCGCCTATGATGTGTTATATCTAAATTTTCCAGCTACTCTGCCTTTAAAAATGTTTTTTTTTCAATCAATTAAGAAGCTATGATGCAAGCAAAGCTTGTCGTAAAAGCATTAATGAATATATGTATATATAAAAAAAAAAAAACCTATATACAGAGAAGAAAGAATTTTGGTATTTGAATCAAGGTATTGAATTAAAAAAATAACATAAGGCATAACTTATAAAACTTGCTAAATTTAGATAATTTAATAAGATAGTTTTAAATAAAGTATGAAAATGAAACAAACAAATATCTATTCCAGTCATAAAAGGAAAAATAAAAAAATACATAGTAAAAGAATAATAATTAGTCCAAAATCTTACAACCTTATGCAATAGAACCTGATACAAATTCTGTATTTCATTTTATTTGTTAATTTACTGGGCTACAGACACTGCTTTAAAAAAACGTTACCAAAACCGTTCAATCACAATTAAAAAAAAATAATCGTTAATAATAATTTTACGCTTGCTCAGTACTGCAATGCAAATTTCAAGCTTGGGTAAGGAGTTTCTAACTCGAAAGTTTCCAAGCGACATTAAAAACAAAAGACTAAAATATTTCTAATTAAATATCAAATTTAGTAAACTAAAGTATTTTTCCCCATCGTAGACGGGGGACACTGATATAAATAAGCGAATACAAATGCAACTTAAGCAACATTCCTGTAATACTGTCTTTTCCTTCGAAAAACATCTCATGCTGTAAAGAAAAGCTGACAACGCGACCGGGGAAAAGATGCTTAAAGATTTCTTTGTACTTACTTAAAGCTGAGAATTTAAAGTTTAGGTTAGAAATGTTATCGGGAAATCTTTGGGTAACTCTGCAAGGTTGAATAAAAGCTGTCTTTTTATTATTAAGAGTAAAATTATTAAACTGAAATAGACCCCTTTCAGTAACCAGACCCTAAAACCCTCTAATAAATACACGGATAAAAAACAGCTTAATACCTTCCTGTTATGATATGTTACCTTTAGCATATATCTCAAGCTTAAAAAAAATAAAATAAATAAATAAATAAATACAAATGGAGAAAGCGGATCTCGAAGCATGACCGATTTCTTTGGGTTTGCTTTGTGAATGTAAAATTTCAATCCCACAACACAGTAAAATTTCAGTTAGGAATTGCTTATAGGAAATGTTTGAGTTCAACCAGTTTTTGTTTTTTAATATGTACTAATACGTATTAATAAAATGAGTAATATATTCAGTTTATAATAATACTAATACGCGGGGGAAATGTTTGCAATAAATTAAAGAAAAATTTTGCTGATTCAGCACAAATTTGGTTGATTGGCGCTGTTTTAACTAAATAATTTTAATGTATTAGGATAATATCAACAAAACTTTTTTAATTCAACAATCTATTTGGTTAAAACAGTTCCAATAAAATTTTCTTTAATTCAGGGAAACGTTTTTTTTTCTGAGTATTGTTATTGACTTTGAGAAGTATCAGTAAATAAAAATTAGAATGAATATAATTCTTTACTGCAAATTTTAAAATCTGCTTCACAGTTTTAGTATACAAATTAAAGTAAACTAAGCTTGCTAAGGACTAAAAAAAGAAAATAAAAAATACAGGATGATTTTTCATAAATGCACTACACACCATAGAAAACAGACAAATAAATAAATAAATAAATAACAATAAATTAAATTAAAATGCACCCTTTATAAAACTTTCAGATGCAACTTATAAACTCATAAAACTAAAAAACATTATTCATAGGGTGGCACGTTTTGTGAAACTTTCGATTTTTAAGAAGCTTTTCTGAAATTTCTACAACTGATAAATGTTTGCTATGTATGACAGTGTACAATATAGATTGATTGTAAAGAAGCAGCCTAAAAATTTTAAAGTGTCTATCAAAGTCAGTTATTTCGTAATTTTGTAACAAAGCAGCATGATTTTTTCAACTAAAGACATATAGTTATTTTACAAGCACCACAAATTTAACTCTCGTAGATTATGCGTCAAGGAAAAGTTCTCTTCTTGAATTGTTGCAAAGTCCAACAGTTCAGATTCCCAACCTTTGTCCAGCGTTCCTCCTTCCTCACATTTCTCCACTGGAGGTCCTGTTATGCAGTAGCGGATCCAGGGGAGGGGCTAGGGGGCTTCAGCCCCCCCAAAAAGAGATTGCTAAAGGGTAACATTCTGCTTTATTATGCACTTTAAATATCTAAAATGGTCATATTTTATAACTTAGTCCCACCCAAAAGCATGCACATTGGTTTAGACTAAAGTTTTGATTTATAGTACAGTTTAATTGAGTGAAATAAACTTTTTTAAAAATTTACCCCCTCCCCAAAAAAAATTTCTGGATCCGCCACTGCTGTTATGTGTTATTTCAGTACTTCACGTGCAGCTGAAACAAAAGCAATCGAAAGTGTCTTGTAATTGGCGCGCGTGCGCAATCAGTAACATCATATTTTCTTTAATGAACGGGGAACGGATGGCGTTTCAAAAAACCATATTACAGAGACACATTTTCATGAATGGGGACCAAATATATATATATATATTTATATGTAAAGGAAGCTTTAAAACTTGGAGGCTTTCACACGATCTGCAGAAAAGCCCCAGAAAGTCAGAAAACAATTTACACGGTAATCTCCGCTTATCTTTATGACGCGGCTCTGTCTCCTACGTGAAGAACGACAGAGTCTGAACGATAAAGACCTCAAGCTTTGACTTCTGAAGAAGGAAGAGCCCACCTCCCAAGACAAAGAGGATCTGGAACAGGTTCATGGAGCAATGAATAGCAGCGCGACGGACTGCTTCTTTTCTGTACTTAGTAATGATGTTTTTCCATGAAAAAAAAATTTAATTTCAAGCGAAAATGATTTTTTAACAGTGTTAATCGTTTGGAAATGTTTCTATTATGAGAGAGAAGAGAGATCTGCTTAGCGATTTTCTCTTCCAAAAACTGTTTTCAAAAACTTTGGATAAGTAATATAGAATTTCATATATTTATTTTTATTTATTTATTTATGATGAGATATTGGAATATTTACGTACAAACGTGCGAAAGTATGTTGTTGTTAACTAAACAGATAATTATTTCATTTCGCATACAAAATTTTTACTTAAAGGCAATAAACAGCTCTGTTACCAATCAGGGGCGGCCTGACACGGTAAGCAAGGTAAGCATCGTATCGGGGCACCATCTCTAAGGGGCACAATTTCGAACTCAGAAACTGAGAAAATTTTGAGCATAAAAGTGGACACCTTTTTTACGTTTGCAGGGGAGCGCCAAGCATCCAAGGACCGCCCCTGCCTGACGTATGTTTTATAAAGCATACTGAACGCATTATTTTTCACCTTGGAAAGGTACTAATATCTAACACTTTCGCAACTCAACAGATTGCAAAATTGCATAAGCTAATTTTTCGTCCTTGGTGTCTAGAATAACAAATCTACTTGATTTGAACAAATTGAAAGTTTTACAAACAGATATACGAATATTTTGTGAATTCGGTAGTTATATGTTAGAAACGCTCTTTTGATTAATGATGAAAGATTATTCACCAGTATAAGCATCTGTGAGAAATGGAGAACCGGATGGAAACTGCAGGGATGGACGCGAGATGAAAAATGCGCCCTTCTTGCCTCTCAGAACCCCTTTAAAATAATAAAAATGTTTGTTTTGTCTAGATTAAAAGCTGCAGATCTACGTCTCGTCTTGTCTCCCGTGCTCCCTTAATGAAAGCATCGATATTGCAAACTTTTTTTTTTCATTTAAAAAAATATAGCACAAATGATGAGCTGAATGTATTTCAACGTTCAACTGAAAGATTTATTTTTTTTTAAACCTCTACTACATTTTTTTAAATATAAAGATTTTTGAACGATTTAAAAAAAAAAAAAGATTATCAAATATATATTACACAAGACTGTGCATGGATTTTTAGATACATATAATATAACGTTTAATATATTTTTTCTATATAGAGTACAACAATAAGAAACAACAAATCTTCAGAAAAAACTGAAGGCTAATTCCATGGACAGATTTATCAGACATACAATAGAGAATATGTACAAAAAATAATTAAATCTTTATCTAAAATACAAAAGAAAAAAACCTCAGCATTTTTAAAACATGGAAGTGAAGAAAATATGAACATTGAGAAAAAGCCATTTACAGAATTTGTTTTCCAATGAAATTGTGCTGAGCGTATGAACAAATTTTACAATATCCCGTGATATTATTGGCGCATGATTAAAAGTAAAATGTTAAAACATTCAGAATTTAACAGATTTTTATTTAACAGTTAAAAATAAAATTGATTTTTTGACCGAATTTTGAGGCAAACCCCTTAACCCATTTATGCCTAGCGTCCCTTTTTTGGGACGGCATTTTCGCTATCAGTTGAAAACGTTTTTTATTTTTCCTAGCCTTTATTCACGAGTATTGAGCCTCAACTCCACAAAATATTTTAACTTGACCCAGTAGGATGTTGACATTTCAATTTTTATGCATAAAGATTTTTAAAGAAATTATCCCTTGTTCAAGAAGTTGACATCAGAAATTTATCTAGTATTGCTGGTATTAGCAAAAATCGAAGAAAGTCGCAAAAATCTATGGGCACAAATGGGTTAAACTGAGAATAAAGGATAAAAGCTTGATTATGAAAAGGCTTTTAAAGATAACCGTAGTAGTGGCACGTATATGGGCGAAATGACAGTTTCTGTGATGATTCTTTTATTACTTTCAGATTTTTTTAAAGAGTATAATTGTCTATAAATATTTTCTCTTGAATTTACTTAATTCTAAAAAGTAATAAAAATTAGTGTACCATCTTACATTAACGGCACCCATAGTGGTGGCAGAAATGGGATGCATTTTTGGCTCTACACGATTTGGGGCTATTTGGATATTCTTAAATCTATGTATATAACTGATTACACCTCAAAAGTTGTAATGTATATTTTTTATTAATACTGTAGTCATACTTGCTGCTGTTGTTGTTTTCTTCATTCTTCGAAAGATTCCATAATAATGCACCTTAAAATTTTATATGTCATGAGCAACATCTTTTCTAATCTATGAAACGCATTGATATAGATATGTATCATGAGAATAGTGCTTATAATCTGCCTGTTTATCTTATGTATCCATTTTAACCCTTTCAAACAATGCATCCACAACTGAGGACACAAAAGTGACCTATACTATCGTGCAAGATGGTAGTCCTAACCTGTACACATTTAAAAAAAAACAATTTTACACGAAAATTTAATAGTGAAGATTTATTTTTTTAAATATTATAACAAATTTAATCTCTAGTATCAAAAGAAATATTATTTAACTCGAAGAGAAATTATTTAAGCATTATTTAAGCAAAAAACTTTTTATGAAGCGCAATTTTTAACGATGGGTATGCTATTTTCCTTTATAGAGGGATTTTAAGTCCCTCGTTCTTAAAAATCCTTATCGTCTTCAGTTTAGATATGTGAAAGACTAACAAAGAAAATCTTTAAAATGATTTTTAATGTAGCCCATGCGCTTATTTGACATGTACCACTTATTTTATTGTGTTTTATTATATCTCAGCATCTGTTCTAGAATGTATAAAACTTTCATGCAAACTCTCCAACGCATGCTAGTTAAAAAGAGCTGTATCAAAAGTATATCAAGAGATATTTATAGCATAGTTACTTTATTGTTGTTATTAATAATAATTGTTGTTAGTATAATCCATTCTAAATGGTCGACTTTAGTGAGAACTGATTTTAATTCTACAGACACAAAAACATGACTTTTAAATTAATTTTCACCTTGTATTACATAATTACTACACTCTAAATTATTACGCAGTACCACATTTTTTTTCTATCTATTACAACAAGCTTCATTTTATTAATTATAATTATTATTATTATTTGGTGCTTTCCGTAAGAAAACGTTACTCCTTAGCTCCCTACTATATTTCATTCCGCGTCCATCGTTGTCGTCTAATGACTTTTTTGCGGAGAAAAAGGATGTCATAATGGGCTTCCAGAAGGAGAAAAGTAACTCATCTTAACATTCCTGGGTGTCATCCAGTCGGATCGGAACATCCATCTTTTGTCTCTGATGTAACTTCTCGGGTGGGTCAGTGGGGTTGGGGGGCGAGGTGTTTGCCCATCACCTGTCCCGTTTGGACCGACGACACTTTGGACCCGGCAGCTTTCGCACGCTGTAATTAGGAGCCGAAGAATTAGGCGCCATTAAAGCAAACACACTGCAGATCGGCCCCGGTGATTAAGAACGCATTCGGGACTGCCATCAAAGTGAAAGACATCTATTCTTCGATAGGCGATCCGCAATACCTCCATCTCATTCTTCGGAGGTCGAGATGGAGGGAGATTCTTATACATAATTCAGAATTTTCTCGTGAACTTATATTTACTGTAGCAGGCATTAATTTTATAATTGAACATGCCTGTTGTATGAATTTTAAAGCAAAATTATACTTACACTGCAAAAAAAAAGCCTGTTAAACTGACAGAAAAAACTGTCAGCCAGTACGCCAGTTTATTTTAGTATACTTTATAGAAGTCTTCCGTATTTTTTTTTTCTGTATACGGAAAATTTCTGTAAAATAAACTGAGAATGAATTTTCTGTAAAATAAACTGAGAATGAATTTTCTGTAAAACTGACGGAAAACTTCTGTAAAAAAACGGAAATAAACTGGTGTCCGGACTGACAGTCTTTTTCTGTAAATTTGCCACTTTTTTTGCAGTGTAGCAGCTGACTGAGAATGTTTCATATCAAAGCCAGTTTTCCTTTTGTTGTTATGATATGTAAGCAATGATTTACTTGATTTGTTTTGATTTTCGGAATACGGCTGATCAGGGGCGTAGCCAGAAATTTTTCATGGGGGGGGGTTACGACTACTACAACTCATATATATGTATACGCGGGTGTGACAATGTAGTGAAGAATATACATTTTATATGGCAAAAAATTCCTCATGGGGGGGGGTTATGGCCCCCCTAACCTCCCCTTGGCTACGCCCCTGCGGGTGATTATCTACACAAGTGATCGAGGTCGAGACGGGGATCCCTCCGAGGGCGACTTTCTAAGGGGTCCTAACCCATATTTACGCAAAGTTCCGGAGAAAACCAAAGCCAGAAAAAACTCGAGCGGCTCGGTCGACGGACGCGACCTGGGTTTGAACCAGGCTCCCAGTTGAGAGCTCTATGCACCCAGTCACTGGTCGGGCAGTGATATATTTAACGATAAATTTAATCTCTTCAAAACATTATGTGAAGTCAGCCTCGACATAAGAACAGCAGAGTTAAATTGTTGAATTGCATCAACTTTAACAAATTCTAGAAGTTTCTCAAGTGTTTCATTTTCCTAGAGGAAGATGATGGCAATCTACCTGTACTTTGATTATATTCAGCTTTTGTTAGTTATATCCTCACTCTCGTGCTAACTTCATATTTACAAACAAATTCTTTAAGGAACAAAAGCATTAACATAATTCCAGCACGAACTACTGTATATTTTAGAGATGTTCTTGATATTTTGTAAAAATAATTAAAAGACGCAGGTTTTTTGTTTTCTGTTTTCCCTCTGTCACTTCCTTATTTTTGATTTTTTGTTCTTCTAATCACTAATGAAATTTCTTCGCATTTCGTTTGCATTTTACACGATTACATTGCAAAATTTTACTAACTTTTAGAGTTATGGTGTGATATTTGTAAATGAATAGATTAAGTGTTAGTGCATGGTTCATGTATATTTTTCTCTAATAAACAGTTTTTATTTATTTATTTATTTAATATCCTTCTGTAAAAATAGTTTGAAATGAAAAGAATTTAAACATGTCCACAAAACGAACTTAATAACTTTAAAAATATTTTTTCCCGGTGAGAGCTAGAGACTTAGAATGCACGTACAGTTATGTGAATAGAGCTGACACTGGATATGATCATTTAGTGAATATTTAGAACCGGGGCTGAATTTTAGGTAAATAATTTTATACATGCCATGACTAAGCAACATCATTTATTTTTAATTTTTCGATTTTTGAGCTGTAACTAAGGGTGTATTGCACTGTTACAACTTTTTTAGCCATAAGTGAAACAGGAGCTCAAGAAAGCTGTTTGTACGGCGCAACATCCAAAGCTTATGTCCTACACCTATCTGAGCTTCAATGTTATCAGAAAGTCACAAATAAAACTATTAACCTGATTTAAATTTTACATTGGAAACAAATAAAAACTGAAATTTTAGCATATTCTTCATAAAAGACAAAATTTCTCAAACAAGAATTTCATACTTTCAGCTATTTTTGCCGAATTACGTTTAAAGTGTAACTTAATTGCGCGTTTAGCCAGAGTACTTTAAAGCATTTAACTGTAAACGTGCATTTAAGTGAAGTTTTTTCTTTTTAAATGAGCTCTGCCCGAATTCATTGATGCTCTCTTGTTACTAAATCACTTTAGTAGTCATCATCATTAAGAACACCTTTGCAACTTCTATACCATCCCTTGATCCGATGCAGGTAATTTCATCTCCAAATCGCCTATTCGAGTTGTGGTCAAAGGATGGATGTTCTCAAATTCGAGAGGAGGGATTGCCGAAGACACCAATTACAAGGCGGGAATATACCCATCCACGTGATTAATCGATGCAGAATTGTTCCCTACCTCAACCCCCTCTTCTCTTCCCCCCATATCTATCGTACTGCATTTTTATAAATTGGTTTTTAACGGGGACGCGATACAATTTTTTTATGACAGGGAGAATGTCTCTAAAAACAGCTGGAGCATGCGAATGCCACCCGAACATTTTATGTGATGATTACACTTTATCTACAAAATGAAAAAAAAAAAAAAAAAAAAAAATGTTTTGTGTGCTGTGGTAGTTTTACCAAGTACAGGGGTCGATGATAAATGAGCGACAAACTAATTTGTTGATTGAAACGATGTAATGGAAAATATTTAAGAGAATTGCTTTCATGTCGGTTAAACGGCTATTTGAGCCTGAATATACAGCTTGTGGAAGAGTTTAGTAATTTAAGGGTTACTCGATAACTGATATTTATTCACAGTACATTTTAAGATCACGGTAATTTTTCAATGATGTACATGATCAAAATAAAGTCTTAATAACATGTTTGATTATCTTGCATTATTATATCCATCATTATATCTGCAATATATCATTATACATTTTAATTCTCAGATTTAATAAATGTTGGAAGAGATTTTGTTGTTCGTCCTTTTTCTTCCGTCAGAAGCTCCTTTATTTTGAATTTTTTTATGATTTCCTTCATACCAAACACACACACACATAGTGCAAAATAAATGCTTTTTCAGTGCAGTAAAATATCAGTTCCTCTTTTCAAAATTTCCTGTCGAATTTTGCCAATTTCGACATTTTCCTTCGCTATATTAACATTTCATTTACCCTTAGTTCCCTCAAAAACAAAATTACGACAAAAGAGGAGGCATAACTTAACAAGCTACATTTCAAACACTAAATCAGTTTGCATTAGACTGGAACAATATTCATCTCATGGAATTTCTTAGCACACTTCAATAAATGCCCTCGTTTAAACGCGAAAGCTTTCCGTTTCAAGTGGTGTCATCAGAGATAAGGATTTGACTTCAGGCAGAGCCGCACAATTGATCCCTCAATTAATTTAAACGACACCCTGTCTCCATTATACGTCCGAGTCGTCTCTCAATGGGAAAATATTTACGCCCGTTATTCAACGCCACTTATAATAAAAATGCCCGAGACATCCATTTAGCAGCATAAATATCCTCGTGCACTACCATTCACGATTCTTGCAGACGTATATTGAGACATTGGCTTGAAGACGGCCTTTACTTTTCCACCACTTCGGCGGTCTTCTGTTCAAATTTACCGCCTCGGAACTTGCAAAATATAACCATCATATCTTAAATCCCCCAGAAGATAAGGACCCACCAATTGTCAAAATACTCTCTTCTTATCCACTGCATCGGGCAGTCCATCAGTGGCGGAGGACGTTTATAGAGCATTCGTCGCGGACCGGGTATATTAAGATCCCGGGCGAGTACAAATCACTGGCTATTCAACATTTTCTTTTTTTCACCGGGAGGATTTTTGCAGGCAAAAATGTCACAACTTTTATCTGATAAGGAATAGGAAAAGATATCGTTGCCTGTCTCTCCGCCGTGTGTGTTTTCTCCTCTTCTACGGGCAGGTTTGTGATTTGCGACTGTGGAAGAGATCATCATAACTTGTGAAAGTTATGACTGTGATGGATGAAGAGAAGAAGAAAAACTGTGCTGGAAGAGCGTGAAAATAAATTATGTGCTTATTATGGATGCTCGAAGTAATCATGTGTGTGAATCAAAGTGGAACTACGTTCTTTTTCTTCCCAGTACTCAGGCTTGAATGCCGGAAAATCGAGATTTTCACCGTCATTCAAGCTAATGCATTTTTATGCCATAAACTACTACTTTTTAAAGGTACTCTAATTTTTCAGAACGTGAAGAGGTTCTTCTATCGAAATTTGAAAGGAAATTTCACTAACATGCATAGAGTTTGGAAAGAAGCAAGAGGAATCCACAAAGGAACTGAAA
Source organism: Cheiracanthium punctorium (assembly GCA_038373885.1). NCBI lineage: Eukaryota > Metazoa > Arthropoda > Arachnida > Araneae > Cheiracanthiidae > Cheiracanthium > Cheiracanthium punctorium. The sequence continues at coordinate 1,615,378 of JAWZYV010002960.1, forward strand.
GATGTCCTAAATGAAATATGAGAAACTATTTGTTAAACTGAAATTTTCCATCGTTTTAATTCTTTGTAAAATCAAGTCATGTAATATTGTCTGATGGAAAGAAAGTGTTATTAATCTTCAAGTTTCATATTGCAACTTTTAAGTCTTCTGCCTTTTTTTTTTTTTTTTTACGTATTTTTCCATTATAGTAAGTGGTTATGTGATTTAAATAACTAATTATTTAAGTAAATCAATTTTTATTTTTTATATTATTATGCATTTTTGAATGATTTGAAACTAATCAAGAATAAACATTCATTTATGAATGACTTGGAACAAATTTTCTTGTGTCCTACTTTTATGGCAGATAAGCCACGTAAGTTGATTGGCCCGGAAAACCTGATATACTGGAATTTTGTAATTTTGTATCTTACTAAAGGCAGAGCTGCCAACCTTTACGGAATATAACTAACCACTTTTAAACAGTAAATTTTTTGAGCATTTTTTTCAAAATATTAACCCCCTCACACGTTCAGCTCAGAAATTTTGATATATTATAAACAGAAAATTACCGTTTACAAAAAGTTGTTAATTATATTCCGTAAACTTTGGCAGCTATGTAAAGGACACCAAAAACATCCCTAGTAGCACAATTAGTCCAAAAGACGTTTAAAACACGTTTTTTAACGTCAAAAAACGTGTTTCCAACGTAATTTGAACGTTTTTTAAACTAGTTGTGCTACTAGGGTAAAATATTGCAATTGCAGAAATGTAACTTTCTATTATAAAAAGAAAGCTAAAAAGGCATAGTGGATAGATGAAAATGTGTTTTTAAGCTTTCCTGAGCAGAAATAAACTTCAGATATCGCGTTTGGCTGCCAATTTCATTTAGATTGGAGAAAGCCTTCATCCAGCGTGAAACTGCTTTTCTTCCTTCATTTTACCTTAATATTTACAGAAAGCGCATGATATGCATCCTTATTTACCAATAGCCCACGATGCATTTTATATATTTTGGATTAAAATGTTTTATTGATTATGATTTAGCTAATTACAAGTCCGAATATTCGGCAGACATTCTCAATTCCAGAAAATTATTCGTCTCATCCAAATTTATGTCCGCGGCATATGTTTTTACCCATTATACTAGAAATGGATTAGAGACGAGATGATACAGATCTCTCGTCTTGCACTTGCTAATCTCTGCCTCGCCACGCTTGTATCGTTGTCTCTCAAAATTATGAATTGCTATTTTATTCTTATTCTTTTACTATATATTTACAACATATTATACTGTATTTTGTTGTAGCAAATTATTAGAAATCTAAATAAGCAACTACTATTTTTTTTCTGTGATCAGTACATCCCAGATTAACGGACTTTCAAGGGATATCCTATGAGGGGGACTTTCAGGTGAGGACTTGAGCCCCCTCCCCCTAGTCTTCGGCATAAAACGAAATTTTTTTAGTATAAGTGCTTTAAAGATAAGTCTCCTTCTCTTGCAAATGCAACAAGTACCCATCAATTCTAAAAGTACATCGATTCTAAAAGTACATCAATTCTAAAAGTAATATGGGCGTCCATGTAGACTTGTCTTTATTAAATAGATTAGTATTAAGCAAGTCTGCACGAACGCTTATATGGTGTGTGTAAATTCAGGAATGTGTACTAAATGTGTAAATTCAATATTTTTATAAATAATCTTTTTTTAACTTAAAAGTTCTTATTAATGCCGAAACATGTGATGGCGCGACCTAGGGGCAAGTCTTAGATGTTCTCCCCCTGTTAGCAGGGGCTTTAAATATATGTATACATACATAAATATTCATATAAGTACATGTATAGGGTGTCCGAAAAATCTCTTAAGGGGTCATAGGAGGATTAAGATTTCAAAATATCGATTTTTCAATTTTAATTTCATTTGAAACCTTAGTCACTTCTGAGCAATTTGACCCCAATTTCATGCAATAAACCCAACTAGAACCGGATATACACATAAAGACGTTTTATGAAAGCTTCATATTTGAACGCAATAAGGTAACTTAAAACTGCGTTTTCTCAAAACGCATTTTTATGAGCTATCCGCAAGATAACAAAATTTCTATGATTCGTATCTTTACGAAATTTTGTATAGTTATAACTGTTCAGTATCTATAGATTGAATTAATATTAAAAGTGAGAGAGAAAAACTTTTGAAATTTTTAACTGAAATATACTTGTAAAGTACAATTTTTTTTTCAAATTTCAATTTCAAATGCAATTTTAAAATTCTTAATATTAATTCATTCTTTTAATATTAATTCATTCTGTAGACACTGGTACTAGTTATAACTGTACAAAATTTCGTGAAGATACGAATCATAGAAATTTTGTTATCTTGCGGATAGTTCATAAAAATGCGTTTTGAGAAAAAGTAGTTTAAAGTTACCTTATTGCGTTCAAATATGAAGCTTTCATAAAACGTTTTTATGTGTATCTCCGGTTCTAGTTGGATTTATTGCATAAAATTGGGATCAAAATGCTCAGAAGTAACTAAGGTTTCAAATGAAATTAAAATTGAAAATCGATTTTGTGGATTCTTAATCCTCCCTTAACACTTAGGACCTTAGGACACTCCTTTAACACCTCCCTTAAGACCCCCTAACACTTTTAAAAAATAATTACCAAAAACGTATTAAGGTTTGCATATACGGTTTTATGTAAAAATGATAAAGAATTAAACACACACACAAAGGTGTTGTTTTTTTTTATTTCTCAGTGGTTATTTGCATGTTTCCAGGAATGCACTCGGGGGTCCAAAATGTTGTACTCTTTGTACTTTTAAAAATAATTACAAGTAAGCAAGCAACGATATGTATGTACGGATATTTACATACCAAAAACAAATAACCAAAAATTATTCTGACAGTGTTTGATTGCACTTATATTAAAAGCGATTGGATGTTGCTAATGCAGTCGAAGTGTTCGATGTCATAAATTGTCCTTCTTCAAAGATTGCAGACAGTTTTATTGCTTATTTGGTGGTCTAAAAAGTCAGTTTTGGTTTCCATTCCAATTCCAAATACACAAATTACAGTTTCAATGGTTTAAAAATAGCTTATTAAGAACGTGCAAAATAAGCCTCTTCATTAAAAATAAAAAAGTGTGGATGTAGAAGCTCCAGCGGAAAAGTAATGCGAACGCCATACTCCCTCAGCTACACCACTGTTATTCTTTAAAGAAAATCATAACGTAGAAAGAAAATGTGAGACTAGGCAGTCTCGCAAAAAATCTCGCGTGGGACAAGGCTCTGGCACAAAATTGCCTGTCTCGATTCACGTCTCTTCTTGCGTTCATCCCTACATTATACCTGATAACACTTTTTCTATAATGTGGTCCAGACTGTAAATAAATAAATGATCTATCATTCTAGGTACTTAAGTTTCTAGTTTAATACTGACATGAAACTGAGTTCATCAAGTTTTTAAAAATCTAAACTAAAATTATTGAATAATAGAAAGGTTTTAAGATACTTTAGCATGCATACTGCCAGTGGCATATACAAGGAGGGGGGTTGGAGGTTCAACCCCCCGCCCACTTGTAAATTTTTTTAAACAAAATGTCTATAAATTTTGAATTTTTAGCTTAAATACGACGCATTTTAACACAAAGTTATGTCTATAACACCCCCTTGAAGGAAGTCAGCATACGCCACTGCATACTGTAGAATTTTATAGATATTAAGGCACTTGAAAAACAAAATAAATCAGTGCGAAAAGAAGTCAGTGAGCTAATTGAAAGAAGAAGAATATATACAGGGTAGGGTCAGTGGCGTACCGCAAAGGCCGAGCCCCCTCCCCTCCCAGCAAAAATAATTTCCGAGACCCCCTTTGATTATTTATGTAATTAACAGTTTTATATGTCATTCATTGCATATACGATGCAAAATGAATGAGTATTCATAAATAGAAAGATTAAAAACAAGAAATTGAAATAAATGCTGGACTTCTAATTTTAAATTTATCTAAAATGTACTGATTATTAAAATATATAAACATTAAAAAAGACCTTATTTACTCAAATCAAGTTTTTGTTAATAGTTGAACAAACTTTTACTTGGAACTATAACAAGTAGATTATTCTTCAATAGCGGAGAAACGCTTTGTTTTATTTATTTTGTTTGAATATATAAGACCTCTTACTAAACTTTTAGATAAGACAAAATTTTACTGAACGCTATATCATTAACGGAAACTGGAGAATGATGAATAAGTGGATAAGTGCAGCGTTTAGTATGAGCAAGGATTCTATGATTGTGTAAATTCTCCAAACAGATTTTGTTGCATGTAAATTATTTCATTAGTTGTTTTTCACAAAATAGGGCGAATATATCACCCAGAGTTGCAAACTTTGACAATCATTAGGGCACAAAAAAGTAATAAGAATAATAATAATCTGTACTGTTTTTAAAATTGTGACGTAAGACATTTGCAGTCTCACTTGAAATCTGTAAGTCACTCGAAATCTATAGCTTTTACAGTAAACAATAAAGCTCGATCTCGTAATTCATGGCTCACAAAAATTTAGAAAAAAAAAATGTTGATCAAAATTTGAGAAATTACGTAATTATTTCAAGTCTGAAGTCACTTTTTCATTAGTCTATTAAAATAACTGCGTTTCTAATTCGTTCTAAAACTCGGGCCATCAAAATGACACCAATCTCACTTGCTTCGATATTGCTACCTTTGCATAAAAGCAATCTCATTTTGTTCATTTTTTACTCGGTAGAGTACCTAGAACTCTTCAAACGTGTAAACTGGGAAAATTCACAAAAATTAGAAAACTGGCAGACTTTCGAAATTATGTAAAATCGTCTATGGCCTTTCCCATATTGTTTTAAAAATCTGTCGAAATTGTCAAGCCCATTCGGATGTCAAGTCGAAGAATTGCATTCTCCTTATAAACTACTATCAGGTGTATAAATGTGAAAGTTTGTCTCTCTAAGTATTTAAAGCATCATATAAGTTTATCAAAGAACATGTTGTTACAGTTATTTAAAGTAAAGGGAATTCGGAAATTGAATAGGAAGAGGATTAAGCGCTAGGAAAAATCACTGTGAATTTTTGGATGTTTTTTATCTATACTTTTCTGCCAGTTCGTTGTAAGGTGTAATACAACCTTTTATCTTTTATGCCCTGCTGTTACCTTAAAAAAGCGAAACATGAAAATTCATATCTGTAAGTGTTTCATATTTTTTTTAAAGAATTCGTTGTGTGCGGGCCCCTTTTCAGCCGAGGCCCCATCTGCACTGCGGGGGCTTTTTTTATTGCAGAGAGTTATAGTTAAACTTCCTTTTTAAACATTCTGCACTTGAAACAGGTGAGAAAATTGCTACTGACCTTAGCATATGGACTGTACATGATGTGCCTCATGAAAGTTTATTATTATTATTATTTAGTTCCAAAAATGTTCACCAGTTGGCGTTTGCATGGGATTTCAACTCAGAAAATGACTCAAATCAGTTAATAAATGTTCAGAAACTATTCAATAAATCTTGAAATTGCTTGTACATTTTGAGTTCGTCATTTTCAGTATTAATTTTTCTGTTTTTCCGTGTAAAGTGCCACCTATTGGTCATTTTTTAAAACTTTTTTTTTAATTCCTTGAGCGTATCTCATATATAGTCTATTTACCAAATTTGGTTACAATTCGATTGCACGTTTTAGCTGTAGAACCCTGTGTGTTGTGAAGTTTATTTAAATACAAGACTTGAGTTGAACTGATATTTAGAATAAATAATTAAGTTTACATTTACATTTTCAAAAGAGTAAGAGAAAAATAATGCTATAGCGTAGATATGAGAGATTGTAAGTGCAGATAGTTCAGTTAGTGCATGTGTGTTGTTAATGAGTTCGCATACAATTAAAAAAAAAAATACATTGAACCTTAAGATTTTTATATTTCATAAAGATACATCAAATCTGAACTAACGTATTTAGATTTTTTTTTAATGGTAAGACAGACTGTTTTCCTCAGCAGCGTGCGTTTTAGCATGTAAATTTGAAAACTTTTTATAGTTAATTAAATTCGTTAGTGTTGAAAGTCTCTTTTTTTATCTTTTTGGGTTCTGTTTTGTATTTACTTATTAGATTTCTACTAAGTTAGCTTTAAAAAACTAATGTTTTATCTTGTGAAAGCATACTATTTCACATGGATGTTCACAAAAAATTACTTTCAACAACACGTGAATTATTGTCATTACAACGTTATTCATCAAACAAACGACACTGACAAAAGGAATTTCAGCATGTCTTTGTATTAAAATTCAGTTTATATAAATGATCCTGAGGCGACAAATCCATAGCGTCAAATTTGCCTGTAATTTTCTATATTGATTCTGGTTATTTCATGTCGACGTGCTTTAATGGAATGACTGTGTATGGAACAACTTCCCTCCGACCGTTTGCTTTTCGTGTTTCGTGGTAAACCGCAAAACACAAAAGGAAGAGCGACAACAACGCAAATCGCGTCACGACTTTTCAGAATATAATGTTATTTTGCGTTAGCCAAACATGGATAATTTATCGAGGCTATACTTTGCAAATAAACACCTTACGTGGGCACCCTACAATTGCTTTGGAATTAGTGCTGAAGCTTCTCCGAGACACTAAGATCGTACAGGCATCTTCAAGGTTGCAAGATGTCAGACACAATTCGTTTTGAGCCTATTTCAAGAGTAAATACAAGAGTTATCAGACGCTAAAGAAGATACAAAAATAACCTCAAAATGAGCAAATAATACGTGGATAACTAATTTCCTCATCTGCTATTATTTATTTATTTTTTTCTTTCATCTAATCATCGAAAAATTCCATGCCTCCGAGGGGAAACCCTGTCGCAACAGGCCGCTCCTTGCTTCCGATGACAATTAAACCCACCATCGAATGCTATTTTTTCTATATTTTTAATCATTGTAATCGCCGTTTATGGAGGATCTCCTGCCTGATTTACAAGTCGGCGGAACGTCCCCAACGATTAGGGCCCAACGTGTCCAATATTTTAATAGGGCGACACGTGGAGATGATTCTGTTATTACCTTATCTTCAGCTTTCTTGCCACGACAAATGAGTATTCATCAGGGCTCAGCATGCCCGCAGGACAGATTGAGGCACGGAGGTGCTTGCGTGTTAGTGCTGAGAACTGGGTACCTAGAATATTTGCAGAAAATGGTCGTAGACGAGGATCGCTTTTCATCAGTGGAATATCTTCGCGTGCTTTTTCTAATGCCTCGCGAGTGCAAGATGATGGATTGCCCAATTTAGAATCCTTTTGCTATTTACCGACGATTAATGTATGAATTTACAGAGGGAAAAGATTTGATTTTTACTTATTTGTTATCTTCAGTCATTGAGGAAAATGGGAGTGTATAACTATGTGTTCATATGATTTTGATTAAACTTCTAACTACCTATTTATGCTGATAATTTCAGCATCAGGAATGTTAAGCGTGTAATAGAATAAAGCACTATTACTTAATCTTGCAAATCACACAGCCTTAATTTTTTTACTACATTGTGAGGAATAACTTTTTTAATTTAGGGGTTTTCTACAAAGTGCAAATTTTCAATTACATTAAACACCTAAAATTAAATAGAACAGTTTTACTCAAACAAAGATCAGAATTAGAGAGAGCGGGGCTCAGTGAAACAATTTTCACTTGCTTTATAATAATTTCTTTTATTTTAATTGAAACTGAAAATTAAATACAGAAAAATATTTTGACACTTTTATAGCTTTCACTGTAACTTTTTTCAGAAGTTGTCCTTAATTTTCAAAAGGCATTCAAGTTGCAGCAGTTTTGGGGTACAATGAGAAAATAAGTAACGCACATACAAAATCAGCTATATTATGACAACATATAATTATAATAATTGAATAAAGGTTGAAATATTCAACACAGAAGATATAACAGCAGTTTTCAAATGAAAAGGCTTAAGAATATTTATAGTGATGAGACAAATTTAAGAGGTGCAAAATTTTTTGATAAATATTGTTTGATGAATTGAAAACAGTAAAGTAACATCAAATTAAGTAGTAAAGGATGAGAAATTTTTTCCAAAGGCTCATTTTATCATAGAATAAGGTCGGAAGTTTACTGAAAATTATTATTGCGTCATTGTTTTTACTCTCCCTCCACAGTACAAAGCCAGTGTCTTTTTAAATCCAAATTCAAAAGTTGTACAAAATTTACAATCAACAGAATAAAGGACATTGCATGCATGCAATTAAGAAAGTTTAAGTTAAGCCTTAAAGAAGATATTGATTATTGGATCATAATTTACTGCTTAAATCCAGAAAATTGAAACACCTTCAACCTTTTGTCTAATACTTTTCAAATTAGAATTAAGAAATAGCTTTACGATCTCAACAACTTTTTCTTAAGTACGGAGTCACTTACTATTAATGTTATTTTCTTATTCATATACAAATTTCTAGACACTAAAATAGCTTTAAATGACGGATTATAATTTTTTTTTGTCGTGGGGCCTCGAAAATTTTAGGGGCCCATGGGCTAATGCCTACTTATCCCAATGGATAATCCAGCCCTGCATGTACAGTATCAAAAACGCAAGTTCAAGTGCAGGGTCTTTTAAAAGATATAGAAAAAATCTGGAGTGACTCCACTCGACTTTCCGAACACTTACGATTAAGATCATTACCAAGCATTTAAATAAATTTTAATCGATGAATAATTCAAATATATATACCAAATTGAAGCTCAATCGAATGTACCGTTTAAACTCTAGCGCACTTTTAAGAATTTCTCCTCATAGGCCATAATGTAAAAGAAATTTTTGTCGTATCCCTGTAGAAAAACTATAAGTCCTATACACACCAAAATCAATACCGGTCTTGCGACGGTGGTTTATAACGTATATACCCAATTTGAGCTCAATCGCATTCCCCGTTCAGGAGCTATCGTGTTCACTCACATACACACAAACACACGCACATACACACACACACACACAAACACACACACACACACACACACACACATACACACATACATACATACATCTCGTAAAAATAGCATAAATGAATTCAGAAGACCTCAAAACGTGTAAATACACCAAAATCTCGAATTCGAATTTTTTCATGATTACAATACTTTCCTTACATGGTACATGTTCGGAAAGTAAAAATTGAATAACTTTTGAAGAATATAACTTGAATATAAATTTAATAATGCTAAAAGAAAATTTAATTGTTCCAATCTTTTGTGATTTACACAATACAATTAAGAAAACTAAAAGATGAGTATCTCTTTCCATCTGATCTAAGGATACAATTTATTTCGTATTGAAGTTTCGTCTCGAAAACGTTCTGCTTGAGGTTATGTGCTGGAATCGACCTTTATCAAACAGTTGTTATAATTGTTTTCAATTCTTCTATGGGTTTTGGTTGATCCCTTTATAGCTGATCTTTAACATAGCCCTTAGAAAAAGTCTAGTGGCAGTAAGTCAGAGCTATTAGGAGGCCAAAAAAAAAAATCCACCGCTAAACTACTTATTTTTTAAAGTAAGAGTTGAGTTGATGCTGATTGCTCTTTCTTCATTATTGTTTTGGAAGCGGTGATGTTTTCGGGCATTCTTATTGTCTTTCATTTGGTCTCCTTGCCCACTCACTTTGTCATAAGCCTCTAAACTTGTTCGATCACTTGTTAATTATTATTAAACCTAAATAATTTATATTAAACACTAAGACATAAAAATGAAAATACTATCAAATTTAGTTAATGAATTGGCCGATTTTTAAAAAAAATCGAATCGAGCGATTTGCTATCGATTTAATTGATTTTTTAAGGACAGATTTCAGAATAATAAGCCTCTTCTCCATAATTGTAACTTTCTATTCATATGCCAAATGGTATTTTTGTTTTCCTAATTTCAACATTTTAGGGGGTTTCTAGTAGGTTTATTTCCCACATTTTCAAGACGAAAACCTAGATGAAGATGCAACATCAAATTTTCGGTTTTAAAACATTTTTCTTTTTATTACTAGTCGCATCCGGCGACCAGTTTTTTCGCCATCTTAATAAATCTTATGTTTCTCACCGGCCTCCTTGTTTCTGAAATATCTCAGATTCTGAATGGAATTTAAAATTAAGATAGTTACAAACAAGGGTGGCCCTAGGTTAAGTGGCGCCCCCTGCTCACGTAAAAAAGACACCCCCTTTTATACTCTACTTAGTTTTTAGGCTCGAAGCCGGCGCCCCGATGCGATGCTTACCTTGCTTACCGTGTCAGGCCACCCCTGGTTACAAAAATAAGATGGTTTAATAATAAAAACCTACAAAAAGGAACAAATTATTTTCGTCCTATATTAATTCTGAAGAGCTTCTAGATATATCAGAAGTTATCAAAAAACGGAAAGAAAGAAAAAAAAAGTAAGAAAATCTGAAATACTTTCACATTTTAAATACGCACTAAAGTGCTATATTATATTAAAAGCGTATGATATCCATGCGTCTTCCACATTTTCTTTCCTTATCCCAGTAAGATGGAAAGTGTATCATTATTCATGAGTGTGATTGAACAAAATTAAAATTGATATTCCATCCTTTTTCCGGATGTAATACATTAGAAATAGAATGGGGAAAAGACGCGCAGAAAAATGCATAATTCGAAGAGAATGAAAGTTTCAGAAACTAATTTTTTTTTTTTTGTTGTTTTTGTTGTTGTTGTTTCTTTATGTAACATGTATTTCGGATATGTGTGCTTGGCCCGTGGCCCGCTTATAAATCCACGCCAGAAGGAAAAACTTATTCAGGTGATTTCATTTATTAAAAAATTCGTATTCTATAAGTTTGCGCCATCTGTCGACGGCTTTGTAAAAAAAAGCAAAGAAAAAAATCTGTATTTTTTTAATAATAGTGTTTTTTTGTATATTATAGGAACAGATTTTTTTTCGCGCTATAAAAAGTAGCCTGTTTGTTAATACAGGACTTTAACTGTCTTTATTCCAAATTTCATCCAAATCCGTCAAACCGTTTCAGCGTGAAAGAGTAACAAACATACATACAAACATTGACATTTATAATATTACTAGGATTTAGATGCTTGATTAACAGTATAACGCTATTGGAACTTAAATATCTGTTAATGTTCTCAGCTTTTTTCAAGTTGCACTTTTTCTGTGAGAATCGGTACTACATCATTGAAGATCCCAACGCGATTTTTGTCTTCAGTCATGTCAGCGGTAGTTATTGTCATTCAGATTGCTTGTATTAACGTTTTACTCATCCGAAACATGTTATTTTATATTTTCATGGACAGCTCCAAGACATGGCATTCTTTGCCATCTTTAGACATGATGCCTTATTATTCATCCCCCGCCCGTAAATTCCTCGATAGTTTGAAAATCTGCAAATATATCTCTATCAAAATAAAAAAGAATCGCGTTTTAGAAAGCTAAGCAGTTTCCATCAATCTGGATAAATTAACAAACGTAGCGAAAAATATTCGTCAGTTTTATTAAAATATAAACCATAATGAAACAAAGTATAATTCAAAGTATAAACAAGGTATAATTCAATGAGTACCATACTACAAGTTATGCTGTCTCTTTGATCAATAGGAAGCGAGGATCACATTCTTGAAAAGCTGCTCCAAATGGGAAGAGAAGGACTGGGTTGATTTCCATAGCAACTGACGTCTCTTGAACATCCAAATAATCCCTTTATGATTCAGTTAATGGTAGATTTAGGTAGAATTTTCATCATGGGATGTTATTACCTTGAAAAGCAGTATAACATACTCATTATGGAGTCTCTTGGCTGAGTAGAAAGTGAGAATGTTTTTTCTTGAAAAGTTGTTCCAAATATAAAGTGAAAGATTAGGAAATTTTTCACCACAACTCATTTTTTATAGAATTCAATTCATACGAAATACAAATCAAATAACGGTCAATCAGTAAATACACTCTTAAAAATTTGGTGCAACATTGCACCAAAACATAGTAGTAGCAAGTTGGCTTCATAAGTTGGTGAAACCTTGTTCCAACATTTGCTTCTCGGGTAACCATACTTTGGTGAAGCACCAAATGTTAAAACAAGTTTCACCATCTTATGGAGCCAACTTTTCTAGTTTCGGCGAAATGTTGCATCAAAATTTTAAGAGTGTATATTGTGCTCAGTTATCTGCTACTGAAGACTTCGACAACTTACATATATCCTGTGTGATTCTTGCGTAGTTGTCACATGATAGAATGAAACTATCTTCTGAAATACTTATTCCACCAGAGATTTTTCTGCTTCAAAATGCACCTTCTTTGCAATGCTCCGTCTTCAACTTGCATGAAAATCCTGGTGCGATAATGTCGCACACAAGAAGCGCGAAGTTTTTAGTTATGCTTTAAAAAATATTGCAATGCATGACAATCATTCACTCAGTATCCTAAAAAATGAGCAAGATTTTATCTAATACCGCTCTTTTCCCACATGCTTTTTTATAACTCAGAAATGAAAGTAGGCTATAGCAATGATGTAGTATTCAAAACTCATTAACAGGTCATTAATAATGAAAATTACAGTGTCAAAAAATATGACAAAGAAATCGGCTAGCTTTTGAAAGAAAGATATTTTGATCCTTTATAGAAATTCCTATTCCTTTCTAACATAAAGAACGAAAAAGTTGTCGAATTGTAGCCTCAATATCGTTACCGTGGGATGCACTTCTAAAAATCTTTTTCTTGACTTTGAAGCGCAAACATCAAGGTAAGGGTGTTTTAGCGTGCATTTTGCAATTTGCCATGTCTTCACCTAATAAACGCCCAAGGCACTGATATAAAGATGTACAGCTGCGGAAAAAAAGGCCCAGTGCTCTTTATTTGGCCATTATTCGCTGTACTGCAAAGTTATACATTCGTTTACAAATAACGTATACTTTAATTTTCTAGTAATTTAATTTGCATAAAGGGCCGTCTTCATATTTAATTCTGCACCAACTTCGTTTTTTTCAATGACAACATACTAATTTGACTTTATTAAACGAAAGAAAACCTTTAAATTACCCTAAATATAAATGTTCACCAATTTTCTACGATAATTTCCGAAGATATTGAGAGTTATTTTTTGCGCGATTTTAAGGGACTTTCTGCAAATTGAGAAACGCTAGATTCCGAAATTTTGGAAGTTTTCCGTTGTAGATTCCGAACTTTTCGCCTTTCTTTAATTTCGCTCGCGAGAGTTAAAATAAATAAATATTATTTTCACGGAAAATACTGTTTCTAGTCTTAAAGTTTTTTGTACTAGGAATATCAGGTGCAGAATTTAGAATATTTAGGTTGTGGTCCAAATGACCCGTGAGTCCATAACTTCCTTGTTTCGTACACATGATTTAAAGGGAAAATTCAAAACGACTGCTCACGATTTTGAAATTTTTTCTAATTTTGAAATTGTTATTGATTATTTCTCTTGAAGGTTCTCTTAGACAGGTGAAATGTTGCCAGGAGTTAGAATGTTCTCTGCTCTTCTGACTACAATCATGAATGTTACTCAGCTACTGTCGAACTTGAAGAATGGTTTCTCATGATTGAAAATTTATTTGCTTGAATTTCATGTAAAAAACGCAATTACTTTTTTGCCGACCCAATATTATCACTGTGCTTGTTATCTCACATTCTTCATTTAATATTATCCTCTGCAATGCGCAATACTCTTATAAGACTTTTGGCGGTATTTTAATTTATAGTCAGATGAAAATTTAGACAGAAAAACGTGATTTTGAATGTTTGTTGAATGTTTGATAAAGCATGGGGAAGTCCAAAAGACCTGAAAAGAATCCTGAGAAGAAAAACCATCAAAGACCTCATGTTTCCAATATTAGAAAAAGGTGAATTTCATGCCTGAAATGTTGAGGATGTTAGTTTTTCAGAAATAGGATGTTGTATTGGAAGACATATATCTACTGCATCTAATTCCGTACATGGAAAACATTTTATTTAGTTGGATATGGTAGCGGACGCAACAATAGACGCTTTATAGAATCACCATACAACCGTAAAAACCTCTAATTTATTTGCTTTAAAATTTGATATTTTTTAATACCGGGGGAGGGGGATTTTGGGTGATCATAACTCACTCATTTTTAGTTCAAATTTATTGAAAATTGGTATCCGGGGATAAAATGAGCTAAATTTTTGAAATATGAAGTTAAATTTAGGGGTTGCTATTGGAAAAAAAAGGTTGGTGCGAATTTTAATATGGAGACGGCTCCTTATGCAATTTTTTATGTATAGCAAATTAAAGTGTACGTCAATCGTAAACGATTGGTATATGTAACTTTTCTTTACGACGAACGACTGCTGAATAAAGTACAAGTGGCGTTTTTTCCGCAACTGTACATTATCACCAACAATATCATATCGCAAAACTGAGCGAAAGGTGTACCACATGGAAAGACACACATACCAGGGTGTCCACTGCCTACTAAAATTAGACTATTTGCTACTATAATCGAGAATAGGAGACTGTGGCTACTATTTACATGTAATAACAGCTAAAAAGCAACTATTTTAGAAAAATGGCAACTATTTTTTTAGGAGTATCAATATAATTTCTCTTTTTCACCTAGAACTTTTCAGTTTAGGGCATGTAACCACACTACTAACAACATGATAAACACTGAGCGTAGGTCAACAGTGTCCGTCCGTAGATTTTGAGAAATATCTGGCAAGAACAGATAATCTAGATTCATACAGCCTGTGTTGTTCCACTGTAGCGCAGTAAAAGATGTGTTTTCTTAATCAAAAAATTGGCAAAACTTTAAAATTCCATAAACATAATGCAGCCAACTTTTGGAACGACTCAGTGGTATAGCATTAAGAACAGCAAAAAACTCATAAAAGTAACTGTTAACACTCAATTAAATTAAAAGAAATGTTGATACCCGAAAAGATTGGTTTGTACGTTCATTAGCTTTTAAACTCATAGAAGAATGAATGACCTTGTGGAATCTACTGTGAGTTAGCTCTTCCCGCCTAATGGCTTAGCCAATCAGCAGTCTTCTCACACTTATAAGGGATAAAGATCAGGCACATTCTCCCGTTCAGGAACTTGATAGAAAGTACCTATATGCACCAGTTTGTAGGCTTTACCATCGGCAAACATTATCACACTGATCAAATCTGCGCATAAAGATTTGATCTTCGGGAAATGATGGACATACGAAAAAATTAATTGATGATTGGTAGTGATGTAACGATGACTGTCCCAGGCATTGGTGATAGGCCAGGTAAATCCCGATTAATTTCTGGTACTAGGGTAAGGTTTATCACGATTTTGAAAGTTAACAAAGACATTCGTTTCCGTGAAAAAAGCAGCCCTTTATTAAAATGGAATCTACTTGGGATGTTGATACTCCCACCTCAAAGTCTCACTACATGTAAAACACCACAAAAGTAATCCATGTTTTGAATTCTGCGAATTTTGCTGCAAAAGAATTTCTTTTCGATGGTGCTTTTTAAACCTTGACAATGCTAAAAATTAGAAATTAGTATTATTCATATAAATATGCTATTGCACTATCAGCAGTCGCTTGTATATTTCTCTGAAATATTACGCTAGAAAGCTTTCTAAATACCTAAACGAGATTTGTATGTTTAAAAAGTTTATTGTTTTATGAACTTTCATGCACTAAAATATTTTTTTTTCGTTGTGACTGTTACCCAGAAGAATCAGCTTATAACTATTGTGCATGATAAACTTGCAGGAAGAACCTGAATTATTTAATACATTAGAATGTGAGTACTGTAAACATTTTATTAGAATCAATAATTTTTTTCAGTTTTTTGTTTAATGCATGCTTATATTTATGTAGCACATGTTATGCTTTACCATAACTTTTTTTTTTCCTTCTGAAAGATTCCATACTTAGGTCAATAGTACTACTATATGCTTAAAATAAAACTAACAAAATAAGTTATTCTGAGTTTCTGAGATCTAAAAGACGAGAACAGGTGATGCCAGCTTAATGTGCATGTGCAATGATAATTTGATGCATATAAGAGTTTGTTTCATGAAACTTAAGTTACGTTACTCTTTACCTCTGTTTCTTTTTCTCTTTTCGTTTCTTTTTTCATTTTATTGACACACGTCAAATTAAACGCTAACTTGATAACGTGAGTAAAACTCATTATATTTCATTTCCTCGATCAGCCAACAGACCTTATTTAATTTGCAGATGTTTGTTCAGATTCCATCTCATCTGTAGTAATAAAATGACGCAAAATTTTGCTGAAATTCCCGTGACGAGCAATGTGAAGTGTCAAAACGATAGTACATGTAAACAAATGTAAAGATATTTGCATTCAGAGTGGATGATCAGATTCTTGTTGTAGATGGATATTTTTATGAGATGCAATTTCGTTTACCACATTTGACTTGTAAAACCATTTGTCCTGGGATAATTCGCTTTCATTTCACATTCATATATTTCTTTCCTACTAATTTATTTGTATTACTACTAATTCAAAAATTTTACGCTAAAAATTAACGTATGCTAGAGGATAGCTATACAAAATAAATAATAACAATAAATAACAATAAAAAAGCGTTATTATTGCTATAATTGTGAACTTGATTTGTCCGAAGAAAAAAATAAAGTCGCATTTAGGCACACGCAAAAAATAAATACTATTGAAATTTTTATTAAAGTTTGCAGAGATCAGAGAAAGGCTATCACTTTGAATTTTCTTGTGTTTAGTTCAAGAGTCCATGTCAGTCCCAAAAGTCAATACATAAAATAATTTTTAAAGACACCGTGGACAGCAAAAATTCAAAATGTCTCATAGGGATGTTAAATTATTTCACAAACAAAGTAAAACCAGCATGTTTTACTAAAATTCATGAGACCATGCTTTCTATTGAAAATGGTGTATGTAGCATTCATACCTCTGTGATAGAATTCCACAAAATACAATGGCCTGCAAAAATTAAGGTATAACCGCTTTTCTGCACCTAATTTGCAAATGAAAGCATGCAGAGACAACAAATTTGGAGAAAATTTGTACTAAACAGTTATTTATTGAATGTGATATAGAAATTTACGTAAGTCAAACGCAAAAATTATTTACAACAAAAAGGCAATCTTGGTGTAAAAGTCCATTTTCGAAGAAACGGCACATCACAATTTATGGGCTAAAATGTAATAAAAACATAACAAAAATGAGTTCTCACTTTCTCTGCTGTCAATTAAATTATCGGACACCTACATGGGAAGTAAAGAATAGACACGGAGTAAGCCTTCTTTCAGCTCATTTAACGACTTTGGAGGAGGGCTTAAAGCAACAACCTGTCTGCTAAGATAGTCCCAAAAATGTTTTATCGGATTCAGGTCTAGTGATTGTTACTGGCCATTCCATTCGCTCCAAACCACGACGATCAAGATACTCCACAACAATCACAAGTCGGTGAGATCATGCATCATCATCCATCAGAATGAAATCATTGCCAATGGCACTGGCATACGGGTGGACGGACATATGGATCAATCATATCATACCAGTGAGAGTTCCTACGTGGAACACATGCAGGTCAGTATATGACCACCGAGTGAGATCCCTGCCTAAACTGTGATTCCACCACCTCTGTAACTGCATTTTTCAACAGTGTTGGATTGATGGTATCTGGTGTGTTGTTCCCTCTAGATCACTAAACGCCCTGAATTGCTATCCAGTGAGAATCGGGACACATCCATGAAGAGTACAGAAGCCCATAAGCCCATCACTGTCTGTCCAAGAAACGTGTTCTTTATGCTTCTTCTCCTTCGGGCCGAAAGAGCTAGTAAAAGGTCTTCTGCTTGTATTGTAGCTCGTGGTCGACCTGGTGCATGTCTTCTGGACACCGAATCTTCGGATTGATATTGATTCCAAAGTCGTTGGACTATACTGCGAGGCACATTGGGACACCTAGGAGCATTAGGCAAACGGCTTCTCCTAGACATTGCTGAGCTCTACTGCCTATTGTAAACTTATCTGCCAACAACAGTTGTAAATCTGCAGAAGTTACACACGTAATTACGAAAGCCTGATAGCTGCGAATTTTTCTTTCGCTCATATATACCTGTTCTTTTCTATAAAGTAAAAGTGATAGCTACTGATTTTGAAAAAATAAATAAATAAAGTTCGTTATTATATCATTTATAGTATAAACTATAAATTCTACTGTCACTACCTTTTTTTTTTCCTTTTCCTTTGGTAAGTTTTGAAAAACCCTATTAAAAGTACCTTAACTTTTGGAGGCCACCGTATATCTCATTGATCGTGCTCTAAGGTCATTGATTGAAAGAAATACTTAAATGATGTTTCATTTGCTTCATCCACTTTGTTCCCATCGTTACAAAAGTACAATGGCGGAAGCTTCTATGCCTAGTCTTGCTTACTTGCACATAACTGCGCACAATTTTCTAAGTCCAGTGTGGTAAATCAACGGTGGGCACGGACACTGAAAAGAAGTCTATGGTAAAAAAAAAAGAAAAAAGAAAGAACTAAATTCGTTCTGAAGAAACTAATACAGCTCCGAAGGACTTAAAACCGAGACTAACTTGTCCAGGTTGTAAATCCTGCGGAGTTCCTACAGAGCGAATTTAGTTCTTTTAAGAGTGTAGCATCAAAGATTTCTTTCAAACACTATGAAGAGCTGATTTCTAACTGAAAATGAAAGTAAAACATTTTATTATCTAATTTAATCCCCGAAAATACTCTTTTAAAATACTTCAATTTAATGAATTAACATTTATTTTTTCATTTTATAAAGATACGTTGAAAGGTATGTAAAAATGTATAAATTTACTAATGCATGATGACAAATTCGTCAAAAAATGTAAAATAAAAATTCTTGTCGATTTTCGTTTAGAAATTTTTTGGACAAATTTTTAAGTTTTAGAAAGAGGAAAACAAAAAATGAAAAAGGTTTTTCTCTGAAACAGATCTCCTATGTAATCTCACTTTTTACTTTCAAATCTTAGTAAAACTGAAACATTTGGCCCTTTAATTGCATCAAAATATTTGTAGAACTGAGATATTTTTTCATTTTTTTTCTTTTTCAAGAGACAAGAGTTTAATTCATTTCAGCTACTTTGTGCATTTAATCTAAAGAATCCTTAAGTAATGTAACCGTGGCGTGAAAAATATTAATATAAAAATTTATGATTGGGTCGGTCATATGAAATGCTTAATTTGGTTTCAATTTAAATAATATTGTACAGTAAATTTTTATATTAGGTCACTCACAAGTTCCTGTGCCCAGGGCTCACAAAAGTACAAGGTGGTCCCTGAATTGTGCATGTAATGTTTATTTATTTATTTATTATTTTAAGTGCTGGTATCGAAATATAATTTATATTTAGTGTTTAATATCTAGCCACTTAACCCTTTGAGGCTCAACCCTTTCTAATGCGGAAAAAAGGGCAGCCGTTTCCATCGCTCGACTTAACAGCCAGCAAGATGGCGGACGATCGAAATGTTCATCGCGTGCCACAGATCTAGAGACCCTTTTTTGACGCAGCTGGCTGTGCGATGTCGAGCGATGGCAACGGCTGCCCTTTTTTCAGCATTGGGCAATCTATCCAGCTGTTCTCGCATTCTTCCATTTTCAGCAGATGTCAGCGCTGTTAAAAATAATCGTGACAATTTTTGACAGGAAATGACGTGCTAAAAAGTAAAGGATTCTCATGGAGCTATGTCACCCGCAACTATTTTTATAGAAATCAAATCTATTCTTCGTGACTGGCAACAGTCAAAACGTCAGAGTTTGCCGTTTCCAGAGCGGGAACACTGCGCGTTAAAGGGTTAACCAAGGTTTCCTCGGGATGGAAGTCAAAAATTATGCTCGCAAAATCTATTTCTGTGAGATGTTAAGTACTGAACTACAATGGAATCATAATCCTGTGTATGAGTCACTTCGCGTGTGGCAACCTATCATTCCTTACCATAAGTAATTATATTCTGCTTGCCTCTGTTGACTCGTACGTGTTCGTCGCTTTTCAAATTACGTTGTTTGAAACCCTCAGTTACAGCATAAAAGAAAAGAGGGAACTGCTTGCATCATAATCCACTCAGCAGAGCATATTATGCCGCGGTCCCATTGTGGCTGTTTTGGGTGAGACGCTGTACAATGGGTTTCATCCACCCCCTTAATAATTGGTATTAGGACTTTTCTTTTGCCTCAATGAGACGTAATGAAAAAATAAAGCTAGTCCATTAAGTTTACAACCTGGATGCTAATACATCACCATGGGGGGCGCCAAGCGGAAATCCGTCGTTAGAACAACACGGACAAAGAGATAGCAAAGCATCCAGTAAAACTATTACGTATGTTTAATTTCTTTTTCTGTTGCTTTTTTCTGTAGGCTTTGTTCGGGAACTCTCAAAGGCCAAATGAAAGCTTATCAACTTAGCGAATGAAATATATGCGTCACCTTATTATTAAGAGTTAAACAAATGTTATTTATGCTTCTAATAATATATATTTGTATAACTGTATATAAACTTCTGTGATGAAATTTCACAAATGCTAGTGAAATGTGATCGTGATTTCTGAAAATGAAAAAAAAAATACGTATATACATATTTCTTTTTAAGTTCTACTTAAAAAAAAAAAGAAATCTCAGGAGGATTTGCCTTATCCCTGTTAATATGCTGCTAAAAAAGTAACCAGCATTTCTACTGCATGATGAAACTGAAACAAAAAATAAAATCTTCATCTTTCGAAAAATAACATTGAAAACATCTTTGACCTCCTTTTTACCAGACTCGTTTTTCCTATTACTAACACAAACTGTTGACACACATCAATAGCGCAATTAATCCTTGCTTTAATATTTGCAAAAATGCATTGTTTACAGATACCATAAAAGTTACTGAGTTTTTCACCGTCGTAAGTACTAAACTGCAGAAAACATTGCCTTTTATGAGCAGCAGTGCCAAACTTTTATTAGTTGTTAACTTTGTGGTCACTAAACTTAATGGGAAAATTATTATATTAATGTCACTAAAAACTATTTTATGAATAACATATACTCTCGTAAAATAACGGTACAGCATTAAAAACTTACATGAAAAATTAACAGGACAAACTACCCATGATAATGTTGTATAACCCAATCCGGTAAATGTTTGCTTAATTTTATTTCAAAATTTATTTCAAAGCTTTCAAATTTCAATTAAAGCAAACTGAAAATTTAAATTTATTATTATGGCTATTGCAAAATGCAATTTTAAAGAAACAGAAAATTTTCCTTTACATTCATTAACTAATTTTAATTTGATAAATAAACGGCCAATAGAAATGTTTACTGAAGAAATAGCAGCATTGAGCAGTACAGTGAAGTTTACTGGACATAATATTAAATTTAAAATATAAATCTTGAATGGATAATTTATTTTGCTAATCATTGTATTTTATAACAGTTTTTTTTTCTCAATTGTTTCAAGTAAATGAATTAGCTGACTTATTACAAGAAAATGCTCTTTACGATTATTTAATTTCAATAAACCATTATTTAACCTAAAATCAAATAATAAAAACATTCCGAGTACAACTTTTTAAGATTTTCTCGTTCGTTTTTTTTAAATATCATAATTTTGGTGAAAATGATACTTTTTTAATGATCCTAGCGTATGTTTTGAGTATAAAAAATTCCTACTTAAAGAGCAAATGCAAATTTTTTCAAGTGGAGTTAGACTCTTCAGAGCTTTGTTTATTATTCCATGAAATGAACAATAACTTTTATTGAAATCTTTTCTAAAAGTAATGTTTAAAATAAAATTAAGCAACTCATATAACAAATCCAGGGCTCGCACGATTCCAGAATTTGCTAAAATTCCGAACTTTTGAAATATTGTCCTAAAATAATCTGATGTTTTAAAAGTGGTCCTGTTTTCTGTTTTTTTTTATTTAGTATAATAATGAAAAAGTTCTCTTGAGTGCCTCATATAGTAAGACGTTTTAAGACAATTTTTCAAAAGTTCGAAATTTTATCAAATTAAGAAACCGTAAGAACCCTGTGGGATGGACAACATTTATAATGCCCAGACAGTCTACTTTATATAAGTAGTACCTATATAATCCCTTACACTAAGGTTTATTTTAGAAAATTTTAAAAAGAAACTCTGTAAATGTGATGGAATATCGAGCGTAATGAACATTGTTTTCATATGTCTACACTGATGGTAAAAATAAAAGGAATGCTTGTAATAAAATATATAAAGTAATGTAAAATTTACCTAATTATACAATCTTTTTTTATTTTTAGAAACATTCAATTTAAATAATCCTTTCTTATGGTACGAAGTTTGCGATACTTGCATTATCCAAAAAAGATTAAACTGGGGAAATACGAGCCACAAAGAAAGTTTTAAAAAATGCTTGATTGTGGAGATCTGACATCTTTATTTTTTCATAATTTTGTGATTATAAATTGTTTTTATTCTTCGTTCGTTGTCACATTTTTCGGATGAAATGCTGCTCTTGACATTATATTCTTTTATGCAATATGTCGTCTTGGAACACATGCTTTATAATGCCACGCGAAGAAGGAATACTTTTGTTGCCGATTCTACATACTGGATTATTTCAACAAAAGCTGCTATTTCTAATATCTGAATTCAGGCAAATTTGCATTCCGCGCTCAATGATACTCGCATCTGTGGATGACAGGTTCGTGGTTATGCACTTAACCTTTCTCCAGAATGATTTGACCTTCGGGTTATGAAGCCACACTGCACTGAGAATAACCTCTAGAGGAACAAATGTAATATTGACTATAACGACAAGGGTCAGAGAGTGCGAACGTACGAATATAAAACAGATTTTCTGAGACATGACTCATTAAAAATTCTTTTCTGGGTTTGGGTTGCCCAGAGCTGCTTTGATGTGCCTTCGTAAAGTTTTGTTTTCCTATGACAACAGCCATAGTTCTATGCTTCTTCGAATAACAAGACCGGAAACTTTTGCCGTATAAAAACTTTTGCGGAAACTTTTGCCGGAGAAAAAGAAGTTCCTCTCTTTAGCGAAATGTACGAAAAGGGGTGTTAAAAACACTATCAAGAATTTGCGTCTACAGGCCGTAATATATAAGAATACTTTTTGTAGCCCTCTACAGAAACTACAAGACTTCCACGCACCAAAATCTATACAGGTTGCGTTACGATTATCTATAATATTGGGTCTAGCATACAGTGGCGGCTCCTCCATTTGAGCACATGAGCACGTGAACCCCCAGATGAAAAACTAAAGAATAAACACATTAAGAAATTAAATATAAAAAAAACATATTAAGTACACTTCTAGATTTTTGTGAATTTAGAGCGTTAGTTTTACTCTCCCCCACCCATCCCTATTATTAAACAAGCTTATTATAGCTAACGCACTGTATCGTGGGCTACTACAGAATAGTCTAGTCGCTCGCATGTGCGATCGACCGAACGGCCTTCTGAACCGGTCTCTCAGGAAAGACGCCGAGGAAGTTGCGGTGGAAGCGAGGCGCTGCTGATACGACTCCGTTCGTGCACTTTTTTTGTGCTCACGGAGGATATTTTGCCGTTATCTCCTCCGGATTTTTCCTTGGTTTGTTGTGTTCGGTTAGTTAATGCATTTTTTTTTCATTTTCTTATTACTTTCTTTATTTTTATCATTTTTCACTACAGTATTGTTTACGAATTAGTGTAAATAAATAAGATGGGAGTTAAATGAGTATTTCGGAGCTAAAGCTATGATATTTTGCAATATTATCCTTTGAAAAATAGTGAAATAAAAAATCAACAGAACAATTTTGCTAACACTTATCTTGGTGACGAAATGTTTGACCAAATATGACTCGCTTTCTTTCAGTTGCGTGCATTGTTTTCCTTTAACTGCTGGAAATGCAAGTATATTTTAACTTGTAAGGTGCGTCGTATCTGCATAATTAATTTTGTGAACCTCCATTTAAATAACACACGAGCCGCCACTGTCTAGCAATAAGTTTTAAAGCGCGTATCAAAGAAATGAATATGCAATTTAGAACTTGTAATAATATCGTTATTCGTCAAAGTACTCTCCATTATTTTCCAGCATCTGCCATCGGTCAGGTAGTGCACGGGTATCAGCTGAGTAGGAGTATTAATCTTTTGATCCGATGAAGCGATCAATAGATTTTCGTATTTCGTCTACTGTGGCGAAGTGTACAGAAGGAAATGCATTGTTCATCGACTAAAATACATGATAGTCCGAAAAGGGCTATGTCAGGGCTATAGGTTGAGTGTTAAAAAAATTCCCAGTCAAGCTTTACTAAATTGTCCATGACCGATTTTGCAACCGGCCTTGCATTCTCTGGTGGGATATGAAGGGGGTACTGTACTACGAACTACTGGAGCCCGGTGAAATGTAAATGCTGAAAGCTGTAAACAGCAATTGCTTCAAATGAAACAGCAAATCGATCATTTCCTGGCAAAGGTTTGCGGCCCTCAAATTTCTCTGTGCGTTTCAATGCAAGGCCTCATGTTGCATTACCGTTCAAGGACCGTTAGTAGAGATTTGTTGGGAAGTTTTGAAACACATCCGGGCTATAGCCCTGATATAGCCCCTTCGGTCTATCATCTGTTTCGGTCGATGAATAATGCCTTGTCTTCTGTACACTTCCCCACAGTGTACCATGTACGAAAGTCTATTGATGACTCATAGCATCAAAAGAAGCATACCTCTACGCGACAGGCATCCTTTCACTGCCTAACCGATGACGGAAGGTTCTGGAAAATAACGAAGATTACTTTCACTAATAAAGGTATTATTATAAGTTCTAAATTGCCTATTTATTTCTTTGACACGCGCTTTAAAACTTATTGCTAGATCCGATATATATACTCAATTTGAACTTATTCGAATGCACCATTTAGACAGTAGTACACTTTGAATGATGTGCATCCATAAGCCGCAATATATATTTTTGCAACCCTGTGAAAGTATCAGTTCTACACGCACTACAATCTTTGCAGGTTATGTGATCTTGACCTATAATATCCGTACACAATTTGCACTCAATCGAATACACCGTTTAGACGCTAGCGCACTTTCGAGAATTTTAATACATAGGCCATAATGTTAAATAATTATTTTTTTGCATCCCTGTAAAAAAAAAAAAAACTCTCAGTCCTATACACACCAAAATCCATACCAGTCAAGAGAGAGTGATCTATAAATATATGTACCAAATCTGAATTCCATAGAATACACCGTTTAGGAGCTATCATGTTCAGTCATATACACTACGACATCCATCTATACATGCATACACACACAGACTGCTTACATCATATTTTTTTGTCATCTGAATTTCTTCTGGAATAAGAAAATTCTGAGATTCTATCAGTAACGAAAAGTAAGGAGATACAACTTTCAGAAAAGAGCCTGTCTGCCACGTTACCAAACACCAAAATTCAACCGCCATGCAACGCAGATGAATCGCAAAGAAGGTGCTAGTGAAATCTCTCCAAACTGAATATTTTAATTATTTCGAATGTTCTTATAATCATGTGAGTGCTTTTGCTATTATTTATTTCCCCATTCGCTCTTCACGGCCTTCTAACTAGCAAATCAAGTTAAGTCTAACAGACAAGTACTAAATTTTGTAACAATACATAGACAGTGTTATAACTTAACCAATAAGCACCGAATTTTCTTCAAAAATGTTAAAAATTTTGAGATTTTTCTGAAAATTAATTTTGTTTGTACATCACATTAAAAAAAACTGTGAATGAAACAAAATTTGTAACCATCTATTTAAATTAGGGTCTAATTTTTTAAATTCTAGTTGCTTATTAATTTATAAAAAGCTCAAGCAAAACATCGTTAATAAAAGTAATAGTACAACGTTTCACCATACAATGGAACTAAATTAGATACATTCTTTCTAAGGAGAAGCACCAAAACATGGTTCAACGTTTCTACATAAAAATGTTGCAGCTAATTCAGCAACATTTTATGGTGAAATGTTAACTGTTTTTTACTGTTAAGAGTGAAGAAATGCAATGAAATTTAATATCTTTATAGGTAATTGCAGTGGCGGATCCAGAAATTTTTTTAGGGTGTGTCGGGTTTTTTAGGGCGCTTATCAACTTAGCAATATTAAAAGCTTATCAACTTAGCAATCAACTTAGCAATCAAATCAAGGAATCATTCTACAGCAGTTTCGTAGTCCAAATATTCAATGAACACAAAATCGTATCCAAAACAGGCATGAGTAGATATATCCAGTAAATAGAAATTCAAGCAGTGGTAAAAATGAAAAATAAAATGGAATTGAATGGAGTATAACAATGGGTAGCAGCAAGCATCGGCTATGCTCGTCAGGCCCCACGATATGTATGTATGTATGTATGTATGCCCGTTTTCATTGAAATGGGCACCAAAAATCATTTTTGCACACGTGTTATTTTGCTCTTAGGCCGGTACTGTTTCTGTTACCAGGCCCGTGCTGGGTGCCTTGAGAGGGCGGTGGACAAAGGAATATGAGGGTGCTTTACATAGGCGTCGGCAACATAGAACAAAGGGGGGCGAGCACTTGTCCCTCCCTGGATTTTGCAGGCCCTTTTTATCCTTGTTTTTTTCTTCTTTTTCTCTCTTTCCATCATAGTAATGGTATGGTAATGTAATCCTTGCCAATTCAAGCTTCCCCAAAACGAAGAAAAGTGGGCCGAATGGTTTAAAAACTTCCAAAAAAAAATTTTCCCCAAGAAAAAATACATATGTTTGTATTAAGCATTTTCGAGATGAAGATGTTTACTATTTTAAAATCAGATGGGACACTTTTAACATTAAAAAGAAAACATTATAAATTAGAACAAAATGCTATCCCGTGCATTTTTTCGAACTTACTCGCCTATGAATCCGATATTACCAAAAAAGAAGAAAGAACTGATCCTACTAAAAGAAGAGAAAACATTTTGGAAAAAGATATTGAGGAAACAAATAATAATAATAGTAGTAGTAATAATAATAATAATAATAATAATGCAAAGGAAAATATGAATTCGTTTGAAGAATTGAAATTAAGAAATGTATCACGAGTTTCGTGGCAATTCTATGTTAAAGAAAATTTCGTAAATTATTATAAATTAAACGCAGATCCCCTTCCACTGCACACATCAAGCAGCTTAAAGGTCAATGCGGATCTCATGGTTGATTTATTTATAAATCAAAAAAGAACGAAGAAAAATCTGTTTACTGGATACTTAGAAAAATAAATAAATGGAAGATATTTATTAAAGAAATATTCCCAGCTAAACAGTTTATTGGAATTTGTTGAAAATTTTGAAATAAGTATGAACACAGATTTGTAAATAAACTCAACAAATGTATTACTGCAATGCTAACAACAACAACAAAATACATATATGCATTACTGGAATATATTTTACATGCTACCCTAAGAACATACAGGCAGATTTACATATTCAAGAGTTATACTCACTAATTTTTAAAAATATTTAAGTATGTACATTTCAAATGTCTCAATATGATATTTGAAAGTCTTGCCCAGAGAAAACTAAAGCAAACACTAGTAGTGTTTTTAATGAAAAGATTTATAGTATTTGTAAGCTTTGAGTGATAAATGCTTTTACTTTTCATATTCCTGTTTTTAGTGCTTTAATTACTCCTAATAAAATTTATATTACGAGTCTGCATAGTATAATTATCTATAGTATATATTGAACAATTTATTAAAATATTAATTATGTAGATTTCTAATTATATTCCTAGTTCTACTAGTATTTTTTGACATTATCGATCCGATTTCTTCCTTGGAACTCAGTACAAACTCTTTGAAATCCCATTCTCTCTTGTGACGTCATGAAATGGCCTAAGATGACTATATGACTCGGGATATTTTTAACATCAAATTTTTCAAAATGCTTATTAAAATAAAGCAAAATTAAATAATATATTTCATTTTTTATGTAAAAGTAATAAAAATTATAAACAATAAACATGACTTTATGCTTATACAACATATAAAATTTAATCCATATACGTATTATTTTAGATAAATGATAACAGTGAGTAAGCATGATATTATTTAGAATATATTTTCTAACCGAAATACAAGACACACTGTATATAATACTGAAACTTCAGGTTGAAATTCAGTACCAATTTATTTCATTAATTTCTGATAAAAAATATTGTTGATTCATACTTCAGCCATTTACCATGTCCAGTGTCTTATTCACTCGGCCATGTTGGGGCTTTAGCGGCCATTTGACACACTTTTTTTTTGTATAATTTACTCTTCATATTGTTGCAGATTTTTACAACAATATAAGGTTCATATGGTAAATATGGGCTATCACTGTTGCCGACTGGTAGCCGTGTACCAGGAGGCGGGTGCTGGGCGGGTTAGTGGTCCGGTGTTCTAGCTTGAACTTCGCCCACTGTTGTCATCGATGCGGTGGAGAGTGGAATGTGGGGGAGAAGGGAAACAATACGACTTTATGCTTATACAAGGTATAAAATTTAATCCATATACGTATTATTTTAGATAAATGATAACAGTGAGTAACCATGATATTATTTAGAATATATTTGCTAACCGAAATACAAGACACACTGCATATAATACTGAAACTTCAGGTTGAAATTCAGTACCAATTTATTTCATTAAATTCTGATAAAAAATATTGTTGATTCATACTTCAACCATTTACCATGTCCAGTGTCTTATTCACTCGGCCATGTTGGGGCTTTAGCGGCCATTTGACACACTTTTTTTTTGTATAATTTACTCTTCGTATTGTTGCAGATTTTTACAACAATATAAGGTTCATATGGTAAATATGGGCTATCACTGTTGCCGACTGGTAGCCGTGTACCAGGAGGCGGTTGCTGGGCGGGTTAGTGGTCCGGTGTTCTAGCTTGAACTTCGCCCACTGTTGTCATCGATGATGTGGAGAGTGGAATGTGGGGGAGAAGAGAAACAACTATCTAGGGGCAATATGGCGCTGGCCCTCTCGATATCGGTAGGCCATTAGAGTGCCGTCCTGTTAGTTCGTGTATTCCCTTCTGGCCGGCATATTCCCTCCTGCATCCTTGAAACAATGCGGTGGAGAACCATAGATAACTGACCACTGTGGAATTTTTTTTTTTTTTTTTTTTGTATAAACTGTAAAAGGATAATCTGGTAAAATTTTACATTTTTATTTTGAATGCAAATTAGCGATATCAGTATATTGAAAACTTTTGTTCAACAAATGAAAGTTTTAGGAATTTTCTTTTTACACAGATATTCAGTAAAGTATGCCAATCGACACACACACACACATTTACATATACAAATATATATATATGTATATATATATATATATATATATATATATATATTTGTATATGTAAATGTGTGTGTGTGTGTGTCGATATATATATATTAGGGTGGGCCGAAAAATCTCATTTTTTTATTTCGAAGTTGTAATAGCGCGGAAAAGTTGCGAATTACATAGACAAAGAAAAGAAAAAAAAATTATGAAAATCGGTTGATATCTTCCGTTCGCGCATAGGCCCTAAATTTTGACAAAATATGAAAAAACTTGATTTTTGCGATTAAGAAAAATTTTTTTTAGAGGTTTTTGTAATGTAATAGTTTTTAATTTCTTCAAATAGAGCCTAAAAACATTGTGTTTTAATTTTGTTTAGGTCTGTTGGCATCTTCCGTTCGCGAATAGGCCCTAAAGTTTGACAAAATATTAAAAAAAAACTTCATTTTTGCGATTATTTTCTTAATTTTTGAATTAGATATTTTCGTAATGTAATATTTTGTAACGTTTTCAAACAAAGCCTAAAAATATTGTGTTTTAATTTTGTTTAGATAAGTAGATATCTTCCGGTCGCGCATAGTGCCTAAAATTTTCTAAAATATTAAAAATTTCACATTTTTACGAGTTTTTTTCTATCTTTAATATATGTTTTTTAACGTAATAGTTACAGTATTTTTATTTTTGAACATAAGAACATAATGTTTCAATGTGGTGTAAATAAATTAACAACTTCCGCTCGCGCAATGACCCCAATGCT
The DNA here is from genome assembly GCA_038373885.1 of Cheiracanthium punctorium. Lineage (NCBI taxonomy): Eukaryota > Metazoa > Arthropoda > Arachnida > Araneae > Cheiracanthiidae > Cheiracanthium > Cheiracanthium punctorium. The sequence continues at coordinate 1,645,439 of JAWZYV010002960.1, forward strand.
ATAGAAAAACAGTACCTGAAAGAAGATAGGCATGGCATGGTGGGTGATGACAGTAACAACGGGCATGGTACTTTTCGAATTGCTCTAAATTTAAAAAGCTCAAATATTACAGTATAGTTTTTAACAATAAGCTTGCTTTTTTTAAAAAGAAGGTACTTTGAAGACTGATTTGAAGAATAAGATTGTACATAAGTGAAGAAAGTCCTTCACCTGAACTTCAAGAACTAGTTTTGTTTATATTGAAATCAGCCAATATGGTTTACTATCAAAACAAGTAAACACTTTACAAACGGCCCGAAAATTCTTTTCCAAGCAATACAATGTACCAGGTATTTGCCAAAACCTTTGCTTGATGTTGTTCGACCCTGTGATCGTACTGAATGGTTTATTTGCCGACCCAGAACACTTACTGTTAGCCATGACTCAAGATGACAAGAAACACATAAGAGAGCTCGGACTTCGAAGAATTTTGAAGTCAAGGCAGATAGATGCCAGAACGAAAATAGTAAGAACATTCACGCCACCAAAAATAAACTTCAATACGCAAGAATACTTAGAAATGATCAAGTGGATGGGTTGTGAATTATCTTCTCCCCCATTGTTGGCAGAAATCACTGACAAGGAGATCAAATCGCACATCGACGAGCTTTTGAAATATAGAGCAAGTCGAAAAGTTCCATGCCCGTTGTTACTGTCATCACCCACCGTGCCATGACTATCTTCTTTCAGGTACTGTTTTTCTATAGCATTGCGCGACCGGAAGTTCTTAATGTATTTACACCATATTGAAACATTATGCTCAAAAATAAAAATACTGTAACTATTACGTTAAAAAACATATATTAAAGATAGAAAAAAACTCGTAAAAATGTGAAATTTTTAATATTTTAGAAAATTTTAGGCACTATGCGCGACCGGAAGATATCTACTTATCTAAACAAAATTAAAACACAATATTTTTAGGCTTTGTTTGAAAACGTTACAAAATATTACATTACGAAAATATCTAATTCAAAAATTAAAATAATCGCAAAAATGAAGTTTTTTTTTTTTTTTTTTTTGTCAAACTTTAGGGCCTATGCGCGAACGGAAGATGCCAACAGACCTAAACAAAATTAAAACACAATGTTTTTAGGCTCTATTTGAAGAAATTACAAACTATTACATTAAAAAAACCTCCCAAAAAAAATTTTTTTTATCGCAAAAATCAAGTTTTTTCATATTTTGTCAAAATTTAGGGCCTATGCGCGAACGGAAGATATCAACCGATTTTGATAATTTTTTTTTCTTTTCTTTGTCTATGTAATTCGCAACTTTTCCGCGCTATTACAACTTCGAAATAAAAAAATGAGATTTTTCGGCCCACCCTAATATATATATATATATATATATAGATATACTAGCTGAAGTACCCGTCCTTCACGGGTTAGTACTGAATGTAATTTCCAAAAAGCAAGAACTTTCGTCAGCATTGTAGGAGTACACAGAATGGATGTAGTATGTTGCCAAAGTAAAGAAAGCGAAGTTATAATTTTTATATATTGTTAAAATATTACAGTTTAGAGAGTAACTAAGTAATATCGTTTCATTCGCTTTAGTCGTAATTATGGGATGCGCGAACGAATATTGACGCATATTGAAATAATTTTCGCAAAATCTCAAAATCTAATCAATATTTTTGAAAAATTGGAAGCCTAGAATTTAAGTTGAGTGACAACCTATCATGTCACTCAATTCCGTTTCATTCCCTGCAGTCTTTATTTCGTGATGCTGGAACAAAATTTCAACATTTTAAGACGATTTTCACAAGATCTCAAACTGTAATCAAAATATTTTAAAAATTCAACGCCTATAAATTAAGATTAGCAACTACCTATCCTATCACTAAATTTCGTATCATTTGTATTAGCCGTTATTACGTAATGTTTGAAGAAATATAAACGTATTTTGAGAGAATTTTCACAAAATCTCAAATCTAATAAAAATGTTTAAAAAATTGGACACCTATAGTTTATGTTGAGCAACCATCTATCATGTGACCAAATTTCATATCATTCACTTTAGTCGTTATTACGTAATACGTGAACAAAGATTCACTCAGTTTTAAACGATTTTCGCAAAATCTCGAAATCTGATCGATTTTTTTAATTAGATGCTTATAGTTTAAGGTGAGTGACCACCTATATTTCACCCAATATCATTTTTTCACTTAGCAGTTATTACGTGATGTGCGAACACAAATTTACGCAGTTTGAAAGGATTTTCGCAAATTCTCAAAATCCAATAAAGATTTTTTAAAAATTCGACGCCTATGTTTTAAGTCGAGTGACCACCTATCATGACACCCAATTTCATATCATTCGCTTCAGTCGTTTTTACGTGATGCTTGAACAAAAATTTACGCAGTTTGAAAGGATTTTCGCAAAATCTCAAACTCCAATCAAGATATATTAAAAATTTGACGCCTATGTTTTAAGTTGAGTGACCACGTATCATAACACCCAATTTCATATAATTCGTTTCAGTCCTTTTAACGTGATGCTTGAACACAAATTTACACAGTTTGAAAGGATTTTCGCAAAATCTCAAAATCCAATAAAGATTTTTTAAGAATTCAACGTCTATGTTTTAAGTTGAGTGACCACGTATCATAACACCTAATTTCATATCATTCGTTTCAGTCCTTTTAACGTGATGCTTGAACACAAATTTACACAGCTTGAAAGGATTTTCGCAAAATCTCAAAATCCAATAAAGATTTTTTAAAAATTCGACGCCTATGTTTTAAGTTGAGTGACCACCTATCAAGACAGCCAATTTCATATCATTCGCTTCTGTCGTTTTTACGTGATGCTTGAACACAAATTTACGCAGTTTGAAAGGATTTTCGCAAAATGTCAAAATCCAATCAAGATTTTTTAAAAATTCGACGCTTATGTTTTAAGTCGAGTGACCACCTATCATGACACCCAATTTCATATCATTCGCTTCAGTCGTTTTTACGTGGTGCTTGAACAAAAAAAGCGTCACGGACAGAATGACAGAACGACAGAATGATATAAAGACAGACAGACAAATTTTTTTTGAGGGTCGCACCGGACTCCCAGGTGCTTGAAACGGATAGAAATCGCAAAATTTTTGAATTCCAAGAAATGTACAGACAAAAGTCTAATTTTATTTATATAGATAGATAGTAAAAATATTACTAAAAATACTTACTTCTATGCATCATCTCTACATAAAATCTAACACTTCTTCTATATCTATAGGTTATAGCTATGAACTAAAAAATAAGATTAATGATCTACACGATGTTATTAACATATCAACTTATGATTTTAAAGACTTATTCAATAGTATAGCACTAGACGACTTATACAATGTAATATTGAATCTATTTATACTTAGTAATAATAATATAACCCTGCCTTCTTACATAGATACAATGTATTTCAAAAATCTTTTAAAGCTCAGTCTATAATAATTACATTCTATATAATAATAAATTATATAAGCAAGGAATACGGCAAGGTGGTTCTAATTCTAGTTACCTAGCAGACCTATATTTATATAATTATGAAAAAAATTACAATAGTCCTTCTCTTATATAGGTATATAGATGACATAATAACAATAGCTACTGACATTACTTATAGTGATACTGACCACCTACCAATAGCTTACCATTCATCCCTAGAATTAATAAAAAATCCTAATGTTAATAGAATAATAAATTTTTTAGACTTACAAATTAGAGATAATGATGATAAGAGTCTATCCTTTAATATATTTAATAAAGGAAATGACTTTAATTTTCAGGTTAATGCTTTCACTCATTTTACTTCATGTATGCACACTTCTGTATTTAGAAACATTATCTCCAATCATAAATATAGAATAGAGTCACTATGTACGAATAGTTTTAAGGCCAATAACTTAACTGACCTATATAAAACTGCTCTAAAATACAATTATCCAGGTAAATTTCTAACTTCAATAATATATCCTTTATGTAATTAAAAAAACTGTATGTCCTAATCAGAATATTGGTTGGTGAGGATGGGGTTGGTTTTTGGTTCTTTCTATAAATATTTTTTTAAAAATCATAAAAATCATAACATATGTATCTATATATTTTATTAAAAAAAAGTATAATTAAGAATAGTTGATTACTGGTACTTTTTCCTTTTTATGAGTCTGTAACTAATGTAGCCATACAAAGCACTTATTTACCTTTATATCTTAGAATAATATTAGCATAAATAGCAATTAATAAATGTGTAATATTAATATAACTATTATCATTGCTATTATAATTAATTTCTACAGTTTTTCTCCTTTTCCACAACTTCGCCAAAGTACTTCTTATCTACTGCAGCTTGTACTACGTTAAACATAGGTTAGCTATACTACAGTTATATTTATTTTATTATTTATTCATTTAATTATTTTTTTAATAATTATTATTTTTTTTTCTTTTTCTTTCCATACTTCCAGATTAATTTTTTCCCCACTCCATGGCATTACTTGTCTAATGATGGCATTTAGTTTTCTCTGATGGCAACGTGCACTAGTACTGCCTCCATAACTGAGCTTCGATCTTCTTGTCTGGTTCACTACCTCGTTGTTTATTTCTAATAGCTATGGTCGCGCCCCCAGGTTACAAAATGACCCTAATTTTGGTCAGGTAACTTGCAGAAACCTAGCTATTATTGTTTTTTCGATTAAATTGAAATGTGTGTGCGGTGGCGCCTGAGTATAGAGCACACCATTTCAATATTTATACATTTTTTTTCGGTATAAGCTCGTTAATTGGCAACATGTGCTATCTGCTTTTTTTTTTTTTTACTTTATCAATGGATTATCTTGGGATTCCACATTACGTAAGTTAGCCATTCTATATTATATATATATACATATATGTATATATATATATATATATGCATGTATGTATGTATGTATCAGGGGTGTCGTGGGGCTGGAACGCACCGGAACAACGTTCCGGTACTTTTTTGTGAGCCGGAACGGCGTTCCAGGACCCAAATAAGATAAGATAATTATTTTGCTGTTGTGTATATTAAAAAGAAAGAGAAATTCTTTTATAGCCTGCTCCCACTAACAATATTCCTGTTCCAATTCTATGAATACCTTTATAGTTGAAATAATCCCAATGAACTGACAACTGAGTCTAGTCGATTAGATATTCAGTCTCCTGCCCTTTCTGCAGGGCCGCTTTTCCGCATAGGCACGCTAGGCACATGACTAGGGCGCAAAAAATTTTAGGGCGTAAAAAGAGAAAAAACTAAAATAGCAAATTACTGTCCTATCCTTACGCCTGCCGGTTGCCAGTCCGGGACACGGTGGCTCCCTAGGTGGTAGATAATGGATGTAATGTAGGATTACAGACAATTATCTGCACGAGGAATCTAGGCCTATGGGTTCTGTGCCCTGCGTGGGGTCTTTCTAAGGGTTCCTCTAAGGGATGACGGTTCTTTCTAAGGGAGAGATTTTCCCTCTCTCGGGAGAGATTTTCTTTAAAAAGGGATTTTCTTAGATTCTCCCTTAGTTGTTCCCTTAGATTCTAATTTAGAAAGGGAGAGATTTTTCTAAGGGGTCCGAGTCCTTTCTAAGGGAAAGATTTTCCCTTAAAGGACCCTTCAGTGATCCAGAGACATGTCGCGGCTACAATGCATTTGAATGGGGAAATTTGACATGGTTAGGAAGCTACGACTGGCGGCGACACTTGGGGTGTCCACTACCGAACAATAGATGGGGGATGTACGAAATCGCAATATTATTCACGGTCCCCAATTATCTTTTGTTGGTTTAATACCGGAGTATCATCACCTTTTTAACGGAAATGGTTACACTATTGAAGAATTGGTAACGCTATTGGCACCCTACTGCTAGCGACCCGCGACATGTCTCTGGATCACTGAAAGGGCCTTAAGAGTTAAGGGAAAATCTCTCCCAAACCAAAACTGGCAGGAAGGGATGCATAACAATTTGTAGTGCCTAGGGTACCGGGAAGGTTAAAAATGGCCCTGCCTTTTCTGGTCTCTCTGAGTCTGACTAAAATAAACATAACCACATGATGGATGCAAATAAGAAAATACATAGAACCACTAGATTCTCAGAATCAATGTCGATAACAAAAGGAACACAGATGTTAAACGCGGTGGTAGCATTGCAGGCAATGAAATTTGTGACTGTCCACCTGACCAGCCAGTGGCGGATCCAGGGGAAGGACTAAGAAGCTTCAGCCTCCCCAAGAGATTGTTAAAGGGCAACATTCTGATTTATTAGACACTTTGGATAGGTAAAAAGAACTTTTTTTAATAAATTATCCTCTCCCAAAAATTTTTACTTTGTTTAACACTAAAATTTTACTTAACTGTTCACTTTGTTTGGGGCAATTAGGATTTTTTCAAAATTATCCATTGTCTCTTATATATTGGTTATTGACATAAAAAGCGGGTTTTTATGATGAGTTGTTTTAAACCCATCCTTCCCACGCGGAGTCACGCGCTCCGGAGAAAAAAATTTTAGCACTACAACACTGGTTTTATGCCGATTTTTCTGCTTTAAAGCGGAGGTGCGACTGATTATGCGAGGGTGACTATTACGTGAGTAAACATGGTATATAGAATGAACTAATATTAAACCTGGATGAGAAAAAAAAATGAAATTTTTACAAACATATATGTATAATAATATATTTTAGCAAACACACATATGTAATCATCTTTTAAATTGCAATTTGAAATCAAATTAAAAAATGCTAAATATGTACGTAATTTTTTGAAGTTAATAATATTTTATTACTGAATTTGCAACATTAAGTATGTTCAACAGTAAGTATATGTCCATTTTAAATTTCATTTATCCTGCGGATAAGGCAAGGCTCCAAAAAAAAAAAAAACCCTTTTTTTATTGATGATAAATGATAGCTACTCCGTGACAGCTGGACACGACCCGAAGGGAGCTTTGGAAACACGGCCGCGAGGAGGAGGTGGGGGGGGGTCAGGGTCAACTTGCGAGATGACCTTAGGATAACTTGTTCTCTCTCCGAAGGAAAAGGAGATAACACATTTACATTTTGGATTTTTACTAGGTCCCCGGCCTAATGAGACATCTGTTTCTAATTCATTCGACGGGTTGGGATTCGGTGAAATGGCCCGTTCCCGGACGTAAAAGCCGTCCACTTCATTCTAGTTTTCACTGCAATGCATCTATAATTTAAATTATTTATAACACGGAGATATCATAAAATATGTTTTGATATTAAAGCTTGTAAATAATTTAGGAGCTTATTTTTTAATAATTACAAATATTCCTATCAATTTATTTTTTTTTTAATTTTAAAGATATATGAAAATTTTACCATGAAAACAACTTTACAGTATTTGCCCTTTTTCCGAAACGCTCAATAGAAACAGGTACAAATAATTTAACTTGTGGTACTCTCATACTTCTTTTGAATGTTGTGTTTATACAAAACTATTTAGCTATTTACAAAACTAAAATAGAAAAATTTGGCTATTATTCGAATACTTTTTAAGTGTGTATACTTGACAAATAAAAAAAAGAAGGGAACTATAGAATTTTTCGGAATTTAAAAAAAAAAATGCGGTTTTGAGAAGAAAAATATATTTCACTTAAAATAAGATCAGACAAATTAAGTGAAATTTGGTAACAAATATTTTGTCGTTCAGTTGAAAGAATAAGATGTAAGCGTCGCATGACTTCCTAGCAGTTTGTTACATTATACAGATTTTTGAAATACTTCATTTAATCTTATTTCATTTGAAAGTGAGATAAGATAGTTCAGAGTAACACTAAGGTCAGGCTATTTCTTGCCGAATTCAGAAGATATCGCCATGGTGGGCTTAGCCTTGAAAACTTACTTTTGGCACCAAATTTGGCAGGACAGTTTTCTACTAGTAAGTGCTCATGTGTAATAGGGTGGAGTGAAAATCGCAAAAAAAAAAAGAAAAAAAATTATTTTAACATTGCCAGACTCAACAAATGGTGCTGATTGGCAAAAAAGTCATGGAAAAAAAATTCTAGTCTATTCACTGATTGTCTTCAGGTTCCACACTGGGCTCAAAGAAAGGAATGTTAACGTAACAAGTAAAGAAATCAATTTTTTAAATTTAATTTTAATGTTTACGATAACTTTATTTTCTGACCCAAAAACAGTTCTAACTACTAAAAAGAAATAGTAAAACATTTCCGTTAAAAAAGAAAAAAAGTCATTAACTTGCAGCCGAGCGTCATAAGTTTTGGTGTATATTTTGAATACATAGCTATTAAATATTTACATATTACTTCATTTTTAAAGACAATTAATATTTAGACTAATACAAAAAAGGAAATGATACCAAATTTACCTTTCGAATATTATCAACTAATAAAACACTTTACTTTAATCAGTCGTCAATTTTGGAGTCCAACTGCCGGGCAAAATAATTAACTTTGGTATCAAACTTTGGAAGTTCCTTTCGTAATTTGATTCCACAACGAATGCATCCATCTCTGGCTTCTGCTCCACATATTACCAATGATGCTTGTGTTAGTAGTCTTACATGCCTCTCTACAGCTTGAGAATGGAAAGGGAGCTTCTCTCTTTCAAATTGTTAACCGTTTCTGATCATACTTGCCATGTCTTCATCACTGAGGTTCATGGTAGCTAGTGGTTCCAAAGGATTATCCCAGTGAATCATCTGAAAATACTCCTCTGCTTCGAAATTCATATTTGGAAGATCAAATTGGCGTATTTTGTCCCTCCCATTCGGTTTTTATTACTTTAAATATTCTTCTTAGGCCAAGTTTTCGAATATCTGATCGTTCATCAAACAGCATTGCCAACAGAATTTTTTCAGAATGAGCAGAATAAGAGTTCCTCTGCATAACTTCATGAACGATTGACTTAAAATCTTCTGGCAAGAATGAACTTCATTTCATAGGCGTAGAGTTATATGGGCCCGTGGGGCTCGAGCCCCCCCCCCAATAAATTGTGAATAGGGGCTGAGCCCACCCAATAATTTATCACTAAATACAGAAAATTAATTTATACTAACATAAAAAAAGTATTTCACGTCATTTACAAACGTTTAAAAAAACTTTTACTTGGACTTTTAAAAATTTCTTCTTTTGATTTCAATCATGATTTAGTATTCATTGTGACGCTACGTAACACACAATGTTACTATAAGCTGCCCTCACCAGGATCAGGTTAATTAAAATCAGATTATGCAATGTAAAGTATGAAATTAAAAAAAGTTCAGATGTGTCTAAAATGCAGTATCTCATCGAAAATGTTTTTTTTTTTTCCTCCTTCGGATTTTTTACACTGCTTCTATTTTTAACTTATAGCATGGTAGGAAGATACTAACATGGATACTTACCTTACATAGGAGTAGAATTTTATAGACCCATAGAGCTCGAGCGCCTCCAATAATTTACACTTATATATCGTAAGTCATAGCTGCCAACTACTACGGAATATAATTAACCATTTTTTGTAAACAGTGTATTTTTTAATTATTTTTTTTAAATAGCAACCAGCTCGCGCGCGCAGCACAAAAATTTTGCTATATTTTAAGCCGAAAAATCATGTAGAAAAAGTGGTTATATATATTCCATGGTAGTTGGCAGCTATTACTAAGTTATATGAACGTGAATCAGTGGCGTAGCCAGAAATTTTTCATGGGGGAGTTACGACTTCTGCAACTCACATATATGTATACGGGTGTATGATAAGGGAGTGAAGAATATACATTTCGTATGGAAAAAAATCCCTCATGGGGAGGGGTTATGACCCCCCTAACACCCCTTGGCTACGCCACTGACGTGAATATATGTGGTTGTGGGGCCCGGCCCCCCCAATAATTTTGAAAACTTTACGCTTATGCTTCATTTGATCATTCAATGCTCTATGAGTAGCTCCTGGGATTTCCCTTATTTCAAAACAGGATGGCACGTAAACTTTCATCACATAGTAGTCTACTAAGAGTCTACTAAGCATTCTGTTCGTTCGGCAGTCGACACGTACACTTCGCAGTATTCTGTTCGTTGTACTGAGCCCGCTTGAATGAGACATCCTTCCTGAAATTCTGTTTGCCAAATCTGGATGGCACTGTCCCGAGCATACTGCCCTAGAAATATCGAAGAGATGCTTTTGTTCTGTACTGAGGTCTTTTATATCAATTTCAGGCAGAGCAACAAGAATAGAAACAAATTTTGTCACTGTAAGGGATTCGTGCGTTTCCAGAGGTTTTCCACCTAGTAGATTTTAGATTTTAGTCCATCTCTAGTAGATTTTAGAGTATAATTTGCTTTTTTTTATTTACAAAAAGACATTTTTGCAGGGGCGTAGACACGGGGGGGGATAGGGCGGTCACACCCCCACCCCCCATGAGAAATTTTTTGCCATACAAAATGCATATTCTTCACTCCCTTATCACACACACGTATACATGTATGTAAGTTGCAGTAGTCATAACCCCCATGAAAAATTTCTGGCTACGCCACAGCATTTCTGGATCTGATGTCTGGCTGTCACGTTTCAATAAAACAATTTATTAATGAGAAAGTAAATCATTAATATTATTTTACAAATTAATTAATTATTTAGTAAAATATTAAATTTAAAAATTGTTTTTTACATAAAAATCATTAAAAACTTGAAAAAAAGCCAATTTAAACATTCACTTGAGGTGTGGAACCTCAAGATGTCAATATTTTAAGCTGAAATTTGGAGACAATTGGTTTTAGCTAGTTTGACACCATATAATGACTCAGGCAATGTGAATTTCGAAAAAAAGTTTTTTCGCTCCACCCTAATGTGCAAATGGTGGAACTTTTTCTTTGAGAAAAGGTGAACATTTTGTACTATCTGAAACGATCTTTCTAGGGTACGTTTTATTTATGTGTGTTATCTTACAAAGTTTTAAAATCATTTTAGCATTGAAACGCCATATTTTTAGTAAACTTATCGTCGAAGTATATCTCATGCACACATATTTTTACAACCATTAACCCTTCAACGCGCAGTCTTCCCACTCTGGGAACACCAAACTCTGACGTTTTGACAGTTGCCAGTCACGAAGAATAGATTTGATTTCTATAAAAATAGTTGCGTGTGACATAGCTCCACTAGAATCCTTTACTTTTTAGCACGTCAATTCCGGACAAAATTATCACGATTATTTTTAACAGCACTGATATCTGCTGAAAAATGGAATAATGCGAGAACAGCTGGATAGATTGCCCAATGCTGAAAAAATGGCCTTTTTTCAGCATTGGGAAAGGGTTGCGCCTCCAAGGGTTAAGTTAACGCAAAAGAAAAATTTCGAACTTTTATAGCTTCTAGTAATCAGCGATAGGTTTCAACTTCCAATTTGAAGAGATGCATTTCAAAATAGGAATCTCTCTATTCTAAAAAAAAGTAAGGGCCGCTGTCATCAGCTTGTTCGCCTATCTTCTCCTTAACCGTGGGGATTTGAGTTTCGACAAAGGTGCCCACAGATTCGAAAAATTCCGAGGAACCTGCTAAGCTGACTTAAATTTCGAAAATCGAATTATTTTAGAAGATATTAATAAAAAACTGAATAAATAAACAGAATGGTTGCCAGATCTGGCATAAAATCATTCATTCGTTTGCAACAAAGCGTTTCCAAGTATCTAGAATCGCGCGAAATTTACAAACATGAGTTAGAATTACGCCCATTTTACGCCAAAATAAAAACTATATGAAATAAGTAACTCAAAATGTGTTACACAAAGTTGACAATTTTCAAATAGTAAGTTTACTTAGACAACAGGACTTTAGAATTAGCGATTATTCGTTTTTCCAAAACAGAATAACTAATATCTTGAAAATGAAAAATAATTAAAATGCAGATTATTTTAAAGCCGGTTCGGTCCAGCTGGATTATTTCCTACCAGTAGAAATATTTGGCGGCGTTAACTATGCCATTATAGCAGTTATAGTACACTTTGAGTATTTGCTAGCGCGACGAGATGGTATAATTCGTGATGCTAAGTACGCCAATCTGCAAAAGATTATGTAAATGAAAATATGAATAACGGTTTTCCGGTAACCTTAAATGAACAGTAATTATAGGTTGTGAGCATGTGTAAATCGCCAAATAATGAAAAGTCGCCATTGGTGGCAAGCTATCCTATCTGTTCCGTAGCTTTTATTAACTTTATTTGTACGCAAGTCGCCAAATATTGAAAAATCGCCATGGGTGGCAAATACGCAATGTGTCCAATAGGTTTTACATTATTAAAAATACAGCTGAAACAGATGTTCTGATTTTATTACGCTTTAGTTCCTAATTAATATAACTTTTGAATGGCAACATTGAATATCATTGTGTTTCTGAGGAGTGCAAATAATTTTTCCAGCGATTATAAGCGGAGTCCGCATTCCAGGTGGAGTATAGCTCAGGACCCGTACAACACGGATTCCCATAACAAAATATCTTCCGTGTCATGAGGGGGAGGGGTCTACTGTAGTGTGAAGTTTAAATTTTTATGTACCAATGAACATGCAAGAACCAAGCAATGTGTAGCTCAGTAACATTCTATCTGAACCAATCTTCGCGTTTTGTCTGTTGAAATTATGTCTTTTTTACGAATAAGCCTTATTAGGGGCCAAATGCCTCATACGAAAAGCGAGCGTAGCGAGTCTGGGGGCCTTGGCACCTAGTACATCTAAGAAATTGCTTAATGTAATTCACTGCGTATCAGAGAAATCACTTAAAAAACAACAAAATGCATTCACATCCATCCTTTCGAGGAAACAAATTCAAAGGGCTACAGAAAAGAAAAAAAACTATATAAGCCTGCTGTCAGACTTTTCATTTTTCTCGCCTCCAATACGATTATAATAATATTAAAAAGAAAAGAAAAGTATATCGAAATCATTTTTCGTGAAGGCTCAAAACCTCCCCCCCCCTATCGTTTTTTTCTCTTTGATTCTCAACCCTCCCCCCCCCCCACTTTTTTTTTTTTTTTTTTTCAAATCTTCCAACAAAAGGTTCCACGGCCGGGGCTCTCCTTTTGTTTACGTTATGAGAAGTGCGGCTGGTTGTATTTTATTGGCAGACGTTCTCAGATTTCGGACGGACGTCCCGCGGCGGCTCTTGAAACATGTTCGTGACCAAAGGGTCACGCGCGAGGGTCACGGCAAGATTGACGCGACTGTCCAAACGTCGGTCCGCGTTTTCAACTCCGTTTGAACTTTTTTTTTTCTTTTTTTCACCGTCTGGTTGGTGCAGAGAAGATGATATGACGAAGCGTTGATGGGAAGAGGAAGGAAATGCGAACTTCGGGAGGTATCGAAGTTCGGGCCTCCGGTGACTCGAACAATGTTGTTCCATCTTGCTTCTATGTCGTGTTCATCACGTATCGGAGCCGTGTCACGAGTACGTGACGGTGTTCCAAAGCTGATGTCTTCTTCAGAAAGCCAACTCATTCTCTGCTCCAGATGATACTAGTAATCACGTTTAAATGAGATCTGATAGAAGCTGAGTTGTATCTATCAGTGCATTTTCAGAGAAATGTTTCAGTCTGCTGGTTTATTTGCAGACCAGTTCTTGAATGCGATTGTAGTGATTTGGTGCATGTGCTTTTCAGGAATTAATTATGTCAGTGAATATCCACGTGACATCTCCAACTGATGACTATTCGTGGTAACTAGTAAAAATGAAAGCATCTGATTTTTATCTATATTAATCATTACAAAAATAACCGTATTTTTTAGTGTGATTTTGCTTACCAACCAAGATAAAAGGTTACATCCATGCAACTGTTTTGTCTTTCCTGAACACTTACTATTATTTTTTTTTTCAAATTGACCAGGATTTCAAATTTAGAGGGACGCGTTAATACATTCCAAAGTGTCACGGTAGAAATGGCAGTTGGGTCACCCAAGGAGAGTAGCAGTGTCTGTTAGTGCAATTAGTAAAGTAAACCATCGGTTTGGTGTACCCATATGCGATACTACATTTCTATCCGTACGTATTACACGATTCCAACGGCAGATACCGCTGAAAGCAAATCATTCACCGCTTGGATCCTCGCAAAAATAGGAGCAACGGTTTTACCAACTCTTTGTATGTTTTGTCTCTTTTTCTTTCTCCTAAGAGAGCTGCCTAGAAGCTAGATGGTAAACGTACACTGCATAGTAACTGTTGAAATCTACCTCATTATTTTGCTTGGACAGTTTGCGCTGCATTGTAGACAAGAGATAAGTTGTTTTCAACAAACTCCATAAAGGATGATGTTTCCCCTCGTGCTGTCAGGTCAGTGAAGACAATTTTTTTTTAATAATTTTATGTCAAGATTGTATTGCGTGGCCACGAGGATCATCAGACTTTACTCCTTTGTATTTTTGACTGCGGGGCTGTTTCAAAGTCGCTTGTGCAGTGTATTAGTCCTCTCTTTCAATTCTGTCGGAACTCATAGCTACACTTCATTAAACTATATCTGAAATCCATCCACCCGTCACTGGCATTATGACTTATTTTAGTTGTTCCATAACATGCGGTGGATGCCATGTTGAACACTCGCTGCAGGGCTCAAAATTAACGATGGTCCACTATATACTTTAGTGGTCTTGGACCAGCGGACCACTGTTAATTTTGAACCCCTAACATATGTATATCCGGTGTGTATTTATGCGGTCTCAGACCAGCGGACCACCGGTAATTTCGAGTCCTGCTTATTCCATAAATAAATCTGTTGGAATGCTGAGTTGTGTTGTTAGAGATTTCTTGGAATAAACGGCAATGTCTTCCTGATCATTGCCGTTTACTCCAAGTCTGATTTCCATGAGCGTGCTTTATATTATTATGACAACGCCATCTATGAGTAACTTTTTGAACTCCACAGTTTCTTTTTTCTTTATATCTTTAATGAATCCGATCTCACTCTAATCCTCTTCCTGCAAACCTAGTGGGGTTTTTTTTCAATTATTCTGTTCATTTTTAGTGAATTTTTAGTTCCTACGGTGCAATGAGTTTTTGGATCATACTCTCAGAGAACTTATTAAAATTTACAAAATATTGCTCTCAATCGAAAGTAATATATGCAGAATTTGAGAAATCTCTTTCATTCTTCCGGCACAGTTTACGATTCCACCAGTAAAAGTTTTTTTTTTTTTTGCTTCTTTCCAGTTTTTATGGGGCCTAATGCGGCTGTATTTTATCACTTCCAAAATCTCGAATCAACTTCAGCATTAAAATTGACCTATTTATTCTTCGTGCATAGAATTAAAACTCTTTAAAGTCGTCGAATTAGCTATGTATTTAAATTATCCGTTGATTGTAAAACTGAGTCCCATCGAATTGTAAATTTTATGTATTAGAAATACTTTTTAACTAATTAAGAATTGCAACAGTCTTTTTGCTGTATAATGATCCTGAGAATTACAATGTCACAGTTCAAAAAGTTAGATTCAAAGCTATATTGAAGGTAAACAGTTTTTAAAATGCGAAACTAATTTATTCGATAACTTAAAATGTTAATGATCAAATCTTATATAAAATAATTTGCAAATCTATGGAGAAAATTTATTTGGTTGAATTAAAAAATAATGTGTATTTTTATTAGTATTTTTTAAATACACCAACAGTAAGTTTCTTGGTCACATACTCACGTAAATAATAGAGGTGTGCCAAATATTCCACATTCGTATCCACGGATATTTAAAAAAATAAAAAGATCCGTACTCGTCTGATCAATAGGGATTACTTGTATCCGGGCCCAGATCCATCAGAGAAAAACAAAATTATCCGAATTCACTTTTCTTTCAGCGGATCTCCCACGGATCTTTTAACTGCTTTTCAGAATAAGACAAAAACTAACAAAATATTCAAATTATTCTGTTACTACTTTTTATGTAACTAATCAAAATTTTCATTTTTAAAGTTTAGTAATTATTGTTATTTTTAAGTAAATCTTGTTTAGCATAGAAAACACTCGTTCAAGTTAGTATTAGTAATTTAAAGCTCTTGGCGTGTATGTACTAGTGCAGCAGTTCCCAACCTTTTTAACGCTGTGTCCTCCCAATAAAGGATAACTTACCATGGCGATAAAAAAAAGCTCTGCGAGGGAGGGGGGTGCCCCAGTGGTCGGGACTTCGTGTCTTCTTCACAGGGTCGTCACGAAATGCTGTAAAATTTTCATAATTAATTGAACCAGAACTTTGGCCTAACTAAACAAGAAACGAAATGAGAAGCCAAAAATATCCAGATTTTTTTGTGTAGTATGTTCAAAGACAAATCCCGAAGATTCGACCTTTTCTAAAGTAAAGGCACCGACATAAAATGTTCTTCGGAACGCGAGCGTGAGCCATCAACGCTGCGGCTTCTAGACTGTGCATCGAAGTAGGATTGATTGGGGAAGAAGGAGAACAACAGCCCGCTGGAAATTCTGTAAATATCGGTGATGTATGTCAAGCGGCGCGGCAGGGATGCCAATTTAGCATCTTTTCTAAAATTCCCGAGTCCATAAAATTTTTCTTTAAATGCTTTGACATTAAAAAAATATTGCTAGATGTTATCTTAAAATCTAAAGATACATTCATCGGAACACTCGTCTGAATTTACTTAGAAGAAAAGAGTCTTAAGTCGAATTATCTTGCGTCAACAGTTTGAACAGGAAAGTTTGGCAACATGGAATTGGCAGAATTTTGTATTTCAATAAAAGATGAATATCCACTTCTGAGTGATAAGGCTCCGCGAATTTTAATTCCATTTTCGACGTCGTACTTGTACGAAGTTGGGTTTTCGGCGGTCGCTGTAATGAAAAGCAAGTACAGATCAGAAGTCAACGTGCAAAAAGAAATGAGTGTAGCCGTGTCCAGTTTGACTCCACGATGAGAAAATATTCAGCGATTTGCAGGTGCATCCATCGCATTAATTAGGAATTTAATAATGTTAATAAAGTGAACGTTAAATAATGAAGATACACGAGTTTTATTTTCTTTATAACGTACTAATCATAAGTTTACAAAGCGTACAGTGCCGTGAAAATTTTTAGTTGAAAAAGGGCACCACAACTCGAAAAAGTTTGGGAACCAGTGTCTCGATGGATGACTTTTATGCATTTTAATGGATTACTTTTTCAGATTCGTCTGGGTGTTTTTGTTTTCTATTTCAGCTTCTTAACTTCATAATTTGTTTTTATCTCATTTATTGCTGAAGGTGATGGTTTGATCATTGAAAGCTTTAAGTTTCATTGCCGGTCCAAATGCTGACACCGCATTTTGATTATCGAGACCCATTGTATTTCTATATATTTTCATCGTTCTTGTATTTCGATTCTCGTATTTTTATTTATATTTCTGCTCGTCAATTAGAAATTCAAACAGCCTTTCGGTTCGGATTTTCTCTCAGAGGATGTACAATCGTTTAAAAGAAGCTGTTCGAATGCAGGTCAGATTTCAATGTGCGACATGGTCGCCTGTCTGTCTACCTCACGCAAAGACTTTGGGCATTAGGTCTAGATCTAGACGGATCGTCAAGCTAAGCACAGTGATGCCCGAAATGACCTTCGAGGTGTGCTGTCGGAAAATAACGAACTGACCATTCAATGAACGACAGGGGCTGTCCTCCAAAAGTACGGGGTCGTCACCAGGTGCGCAGCTGAAAGGGAGACCTCAAAAAATTCATTAGATCATCTTTGGACTTCAAGGAAGTTGCTCAAGAAATGACAAGGGATCTCGCTCAGGAGTCGAGCTGTGCCTCGAAGTTTGTAATCCTGGGAAAGGCTGTTCCCCAAATATTGCATTTTCTGTAAATAGTGTATACATAATTTAAATATAAGTTAAATTTAGAAATCTGACGTTTTTTACTTCCTTGTACGTAGTATAAGGAAGTAATGTGATCCCGAAAAATTTTGGGGGCCAAATTTCGACAAAAAAACCGATTTTGACTACCACTGAATTTAATTTTAAGAATTTTTTCGATGCATCTCATCGTAGGATAGCATGCACGATCATATTAACGCGTCTGCAACTCATTTTGACCAGCGGCGAGTCTATTGTGGTCAGTTTTTCCATGCTGTCTGTACGTACGTACGTATGTATGTAACTCGCATATCTCAAAAACTATTGGTCGTAGAATGTTGAGATTTGATATTTAGAATTGTTCTATGATCTAGTTGTGCACCTCCCCTTTTGGTCGCAATCCAATGTATAGTTTATGTACAGAACCGCCCAAAAGATTCGAAATACATTACGCTCTATGGGCCGAAATTCATTGAACTCGCCTAACTCAATGGCAATTTTAGGGGAATTCATCCATTTCAAGCACAATACCTCCCTACCACATAAGTTAGGTAATGGTCCGACCACGGTCACGTGCCTCCCTCAAGAACTATGCCAAAAGTCGCCAAGCTTGGCGACTTTTGGTGTATGCCCAAAATCTCGCCGTCTGTCCTCGACCTTGGCGAGTTTTGCCGAAATGTCGCCAAATTTGGCGATAGTCTCATTTGGTCCATGCCCAAAGTATCGCCATTTGCCATCGTTCTTGGCGGGTTTTGGCGAAATATCGCCAAATTTGGCGATAATCTGTCATTGTTGTTCCATGCTTAAAATCTCGCCAAATGTCGTCGACATTGACGAGTTCCGCCGAAATATCGCCAAATTTGGCGCCAAAAATTCTTTCGTATTTTGTATAACTCTAAAATTTTAACCCGTAGAATTTTGAACTTTTGTATTTAGAGCTATATTATAATATCTAACTGTTTTCAATATCTATTTTGACAGCAATCGACTGGGAATTTATTTGCAGGGTGAGCCAAATAACTTTAAATGCATTAAGGTGTATGGATGCATTCAATTCATTGAAAGTCTGTGGTCAATGACTACTTTGGCTATCCCCAAAATCTCGCAAACTATCTCAAGTTTTTCGCCTTTTGGTGAAATATCGCCAAATAAAGTGTCAGAAGGAAATCTTTCAAATTGAACTCAGCTTGGCGATATCGAAATATTTGGCTAGAAATCGCTAAACCTTACTATTATTGATATTTTATCTCTTTCAAACAAATAAGTTTAGAGTAAGTGCGTAGAAAACATTTTTGATTTAATAGACGTGCAAGGAAGTCATGTGTTGGACACATGAGATTTTTTCATTTACTGACACGAATCAGAATCAACAAGAATTCCCTGACAAAGGCTGTCAAGTGGAAAAGGTGTTATATTGTGGCTGTTGAGTTACGCCACTTCAGGAGCTTAATTTATTGATACTACCTAGAAACAAATACTCATTTTGAGAAAAGTGAGATACCTCTCTTTCTTTGGAGAATAGCATATCCCCACACACAAAAATAAATAAATAAGTTGTAAAGCCTAGAATGTATTTTAGTGAACCTTGATTTGATAAAAAGGAAAATACATATCTACATAACATAGCTATACAAAATCAATAATTACTTATGATTCTGTAATAAACATGCTTTGTTGCTTTGTTCTGGCTCTGTAATATAAAGAAGATAAATAAATATAAATAGCAAGGAGTGATATTTAGTTTTACTGTATTTCAGTTTGAGTAAATATTTATTCAAATGAAAATAAAATAAAAATAAAAATGGAACAGCCATTTTATTCAAGATTTTTTTCATGGGTTCTGGCCATACTTAATAACCTCTATAAAAAAAAAGGAGCTGTTGTAAGCGATTCCGTGGCTGAATTTATGGTGCCACCGATATCCCAACGTACGACGTGATAACGACGCCGAAGACAGACGTTCTTTATTGTCTCTCAGAGTTCGGAATACTAAAACGAATCGGCGCTGTAATGAGGCTTCTTTTTAACAGTTGGGGGTAGAACCTCGTCACTCTAAATCTCATTCGAATGACCGGACAAGGATTTTCAATTTATTTTTTTATCCGAAGGTGTGGGATCGAGATTCCCTATCAAGCCAGAAATATCCCTGCGTCAGATAAGGTGCCGATGCACGTCCGTGAGAGACTGTTCTTAAAACGGCGGATGAGATGAGGAAGACATTTATGTAGTTCACTAAGAGGCTTAGCTCTAAGAACTGAAAGATCCTTATCTTTATTGATAAAATTAAAGGTTTTTTTCTTTCCTGAAAGGTTCCACAATTAAGTAGCACTGTGGTAAATGGGAAGATAGTCTGACGATAGGCGGTATTGTAACATTCGTATCAGCTGGCACTCGCTCATCCACAACAAGTAAGATTGTTGGCCATTTTATTGTGGAGGCGTCCATTTGCCGGCAGATATTAATTATAACCTCTATAAAGAGACAAACAAAGGATTCAATCTAGTTATCAGACGGATGGAGGCGAGACGATTTTTTACGAGACAAGACAGAGATTTGTAGCTTTTTTTTTGCGAGACGAGACACACATTTTTAACATTACGATATAGGGATTTTACCGGATTGAGACGATACGAAGCTTTTAGGCTGTTTTGCGAGACGCCTAGTTTTCGTCTTGCGTCCTTATCCACAGACATTTTTGCTTCCTAGAGAAAATTGTGGGATTGCATATAATGTCACCGAGTATATGGTATAATTGCTTGACAACTATAGTTTAGTCATACATTTTCGCTTTCAAAGATTACAGCTCATTCTTACGTTTATTTTTTTCTTTGAAATTAACTGAAAGGTAAATATTGTCAAACTATCTGCATATTGTAAAATGCATATAGATGTGAAGATAGCTACCCGAAGAACATGAAACATGCAGTATCTCTAATAATAATCGGTTTTTTGTTTTGAAAATTATGTATGTGTACTTCAATTCATGATGCATCGGGTCTGATCTAATTCCATTATATGTGTTGGTGTGCACGGCCCACGGGCGTCTGAAATAAAGAAAGTTAAGATCCACTCACTGATGTTAAGAATACAGGTATATGATACTCTAATACAGAATTTCTGAAAATTTACATTATATATCTCGAGTTTAGTAATTTTCTCCCAACCATTTTTTTAAAGACTTCGGTTATGGTAATGGTAATGCATATAATTATACTTACCTATACTCAGGGGCGTAGCCAGGGGGGGGGGATATCGGGATATATCCCCCCACCCGAAATTTTTGGATTAGTGATGAAATTCCGTCTTTTTATGCACAAATAAGTTCATATCCCCCCCCCCGAAAAATCTTCCAGGTGCATATCTCTCCCCGAAAAATTTTCCTGGCTACGCGCCTGCCTATACTAATATGCATGGTTTGATGGTTTAATTTGCGTTTAATAAAGCTCACCAAATTTATTTATTCTAAAATGATACCATAATTTTTTTTTCTGTGTGTGTTTTACGTAATAAAATATTTATTTTTATGTTACTTAATTTTTGGAATTTTTTTGAACCATCCATCTGATGAATAATATGGCTAAAGACCTCACAATGAGCCTGTTAAAAGTTTGATATATTAAATTCCATTTTTTTAACAGCGAGTATGGAAGTCTTGATCCCCCATGAGAAGGATTAATATTGTTACGAATTTCTGGTTTGTTCTGCCCTCTAGACCACGGAGGGCAATCCATCCATCGACCTAGATCCCACGCGTCGATAATTGGCCGTAATCCTACAACATCAACATAGGGTTTTCTCGAAATCTCGAGAAATATTGGCGCTAAAGCTTAGCTGACTTCGCTTTTGTGGTGGACTTTTTTCGGCGCCAAATGTGACGATATTTCGAACATTTGGCGCGATTTTACTAATGGAGCTTCTAATGTTTGTTTTCCTGCATTAGTATTACGTAATGGCCTATTATTATGCAATTTATAATAATAGGCATTTATAATATTGTAATGTTATTCAATTGTTTTTCTACTACGCAATCAAGGTTCGCGTTGGATTGGGATATTTCTAAATTAATTCTATTCTAAAACAATTCTTTGGAATAAAGTCTTGTAGAGTTAGCTAGAGATTGCGGCTGCCTTATATAAGAGGCGCATAACACACCTAGTTTGCTGCGCGAGCAGAGAAACCTGAGCTCTATTGTGAAGCTGTACGTAGTAATTTTACGTGCTTTTGAAGAGGTCTTTTGCTTGTTTTTAGAAGCTTGTTTTCGAATGCTGTGTGTGAATTCTTCATTGAGGAACTGCTTATGATTTGAATTGCCACTGAATTTTAGCCTGTGGAATTATTTTGTTGTGTACGGCATCTGTGAAAGCGTCTATACTAATGGGACTGTTTCAATAAAAGGAAGTCAAGTTATTGGTTGTTAGTGCCTGTGAATTTTGTACAGACGATTGAAGACACAGTTCGACGAAGTACTAGACGCAGTGAAATTTGTGTTGCTATTCCTGTAGAATTAGTGCAATGTTATTTTTAAACGTATGAAATGTGTTATTTATGCCTAGTAAAAACCATACCTTTTTATAATCTGTAAAATACTTCTTTTCTAAATATCATGGATTACAGACGATTAAGTTGCATGTAAGCAAGAATAAATATATTTGCAGGGTGTCCCAAAAACACTTACCTAGGATTTTGTTCCTTAAATATTGGTCATATAAATTTGCAGTAAATTAAAGAGTAATGTTAATAAAAGGTAAGAATTTTATTATATTGTTTAAAATTTTCAAGAGATTAAATCTAAATAAATATAAAATTTAAATTTTCATACAGGTTTTTCCCTTCAAAATCCACTGAAAAGTGGTTTAAGTCAGCATATCTTTATTGTTATATCTCCAACATATTTCAGGATAAAATGCTCAAATGTTGTACATCACCTAGTTAATGTATGAGATACATTTTACGAACTAGGAATTTTTTTTACATGTGGCCCGTGTAAAAATTTAAATTTTGTATTTATTCAGATTTAATCTCTTGACAATTTTAATCGATACCATTAAATTCTGTACTTTTTTTATACAACTTTGTAATTTATTGCATATGTCTATGATCAATACTTAATGAATAAAATCCTATGTCTGTATTTTTGAGACACTCTGTATACATGAGCAACTTAGGATGATTTTATTGAAAAAGAACAGTGCTGTAAATGTTACCTCAAACAATTGCTGCGCTGGGATCAATGCCCGCGCATACGCCGCGTAAAAAATGGGTGTTCCAAAATTTACGCAAGATTTTAATTAAATAGAAGACACAGTTTTTTTTCCAATTGTATTTTTTATTGAAACGTAAAGTACATAGGATATGGTTATGTTTGAAATAGCACATGGGGCAAATAACTTCCAAGACTTGGCTGGCACATACGCACTCTTTTGACAAAATTTTTTAGGACCATTTCAAATAAATGCGGCTGAATTTCGTTGATGCAGCGTTGAGTCCACCGCACATCTACTTTTAGTGCAGGGTGGATGTGGGCTTGTTGAAATAGACCTTTGACTTTCAAAAAAATCCAAAGATAGAAAGCAATAGCATTAAATCACATGATCTTTCTCATCATTCATAATCAAAATCATAATGAATGAAATTATTATTATTTTTGAAATGTTTAACAAGGAAAACGAGTTGTTCTTTTGTATACTGGTGCATTTTTACTAACGCTAAGCTGTCAGCTGCCAAACAATTTTCCTTTTTTAGTTGCACACACTAAATTAATTTTCTATTTAATTGAAAACTTGCAAAAATTTTGGGACATCCGTTAAGTAAATAAATAAATAAATAAAGCTATATTTCATTAAGAACAATAATTAACAACAAATATACCTAAATTTCGTAGCGATCAAAATGTATATACAGTGAAACTTCTATGAGCGACCACCTCTATTAAGCGACCCCCTCTGCCAATGACCCATTTTTTAAGGCACCGATTTCTTACCCTATCTACTTAATGTCCGAAGATCCTCTGGAAGAGACCACACAGCTCTCTATAAGTGAACGGTTTCGGTTCCTTGACCGAAAATTTTCTTGCATTTTACCGGAAGTAAAATAAACAAAAATCATATTCCAAACCAGTCACTCTACTACAAATGGACAGCAGGTGGAAGTACACGTACACATCTCGAAGACATCTTGTTGGTTAGAGAACGAACATCTCTAAGAAACGAGTGATTTTACAGCTGGATCAGCGCATTGATGTGACTGAGTCACACGAAAAAGGAAATTCGGTGAGGAAGTTGGGGGTTACTTTTGGTTGTGGGAAATTCAATAAAAAACAATTTTTAAAGCAAATAAATTTTGGTATGGCAAATTCAGAATGCATGAAGAATATCAGAATAAATGCTCTTTGTCAGATGTAAAAAAAAGAGTGAGAAATATTCTCGAAGAGTAAAAAAAGAATGAAATAATCTGAAATTTCTAAATATTTTATAAGCATTTAAATTTTAAAAATATGATTGTATAATTATTTATGTATTAGTACGCAATTTCATAAATAACAAAACAACAATAATTTTTAACGTTTTAAAATAGGTTGATAAAAATGTTTACACTTCTTTGAGTGACCACCTCTCTTAACGGCCGATTTTTCCCGAAACGGAGGGTGGTCGCTTCCGAGAGGTTTCACTGCACAAGAGTTAGTCCAGACAAAGCTAAAACACCAAGATATTCAAATTTGTTAGGAAGTATGAAAAATGAACTTATTTAGTTATGTTATGTTAGAGAAAATCCCTCTCTCTTATTTCTATTCCCTGCTCGATTTTAGGGAATAAATTCCCTAAAGTTTCGCCCATAAATTTTCGATCTTTCCGGACTTCAGAAGCGAGCGTTTATGGACTGCAGGCGCCTGAACCCGCTGTTGGAGCGCAACACTTGGTGTGGCCCACGCAGCTAATACCCCACTTTACGAGATTTTTTTCTTTTTCTTTTTTAATGCAACAAGCTGGATAAAACATTGCGAGACGGTAGCTTATGCGCAAGATAAAAAGTTTTACGTGCGGATTGACCTGCGGGTCTTCAGATTAGTTTCAAAAGGGCATCAGCTGCGAAATGCGGCGCTCTGCAGATTAAATATTTTTGTGGACGAAAGAAAAAGGAGCAAGTTGGCTTGTAATCAAAGGAAGTGTTATCGATATGCATGGCACAAAGTTTTAAGAGTGCTAACTATAGAGCTACAGTAGTTCATAAAAAAATATTATTGCCCAGATGCTGCCTTTTCGAAATAATGTTGAATATGAAAATAAAGAATCCAAATTTATAGATTTAATATCTGGACATAAGTATCCGCTATAAGCTATCTATAGCTTTTCTTGTTTTTCTGCTGTATATTTACACTGATAGAACATTACACAAAGAAAGAAAAAATCTCAACTTTTTTTCGCAGTATATACTTTTATGAGAAAAAAATTGCAGCAAAATTAAATACGCTCTCCATCGTACTCATACAGTGAATTGGATAATTGACCTCATTCATAACTTTTCAAGCATTACGCATAGGGGCATTTTACCGTCATTGTGTGTCATCTTGTACTTTTTTATATAAAAACAGGAATACGTCCTACGGACATCCAAAAAGTGTTATTCAGGACTTTTTATTATCTTCTTGATCAACCTAATAGATCAACACGAATCCACTAGATGTCCATTCGATGTTTAAATGTCACACCTGTAAAACCTTACGCGGGACCTCTCTTTTAAACTATTTCTTGTATGATATAAGGAAGACTGTAAATACTGAATACTAGTAAAAATAGCCTCTAAAGAATTTTTCTACTGGCTGCCATTAGATTAATCCTTTTTGTTTGACACTAAGAGACGGAAGGTGCCCTGTTCAAACCCAGGTCGCGTCCGTCGGTCTAGTCGTTCGGAGTTTCAAGGGGTTTTCACTTAAATTTCGAGTAAATACGAGTTAGGACATCTTAGAAAGTCCCCTTGCAGGAGAGCAACTCTCTTCTCGGCCTAAATCCCTCGTGCAGATAATCGGCCGTATTCCCAAAATCGAATCAAATCTTTTTCGATTGACACTCCATTGAATTCTAGGGACATCAGTGCGAAATCTCATGTGAAATGAAATGTAAACGGAATATAGTAGGTTTTTTTACTAATATTATTTACTAATATTCAGAAGAGTTCAGTGCTTCCTTGAGTTACGTCACAGTTAGAAAAGTTTATGAAATATCAAGTCATAATCTATTTTTAAGAAAAAAGAAAAGAAAACCGGCAGAATATATTCGCAAAGCTATAAAAAAAGAAACTATTCTTTATATATATATATATATATATATATATATATATATATATATATATATAAATATAAAGACTAGTTACAATGACTTTCAGAAGTAGATCTTTTTAACCCAGAAATTTTGAGATAACTAGAACTTCCATCATATTTTCATGGACTGGGAACTGTCAAGATGGTAATTTTTTTTTCAAATCTACTGAATTTTTTCTCGTAGTTCCGATGATCGAATGTTTCATGTCTGAGGTATGTTATGCATGTATCTCTTTCTATGCCCAATTCTCAGAAACAGATTAGGGAGGAAGTGAATGAGAAAATATTCTTCTGTGTAATATATTTGGCCTTAGAAAAATTCAAGCAGCATGAGATGATAGCATATCTCGCAAAACTGCTCTCCAATCACACGTAATCGTCATCTCATTCATTATTGACATATAATTGAAAACAGTTATCTTATGTCGTCGATCTTAATTCGGCCGATTTCCTCTCAGAAGCGGAAACCAGCTCTTCGGTTTACCGAAAAAAATATCCTCGGGGCATGAATCAAGATACTTTTGTGAGTAAATATCGATTCCAATTCATTCTCGCATGTGTCAAGAATCACATTATTTTACCAACTATTTTTTTATCGATAAATATCATTTGCGCAGAAGATAAGTAACATGCACCTAAAAACCCATTTCTTCCCCAAAGCAATAATTGGAGGAAAATTACATTTTTTCTCTTCTTTTTGTTTCCGTCAGGGGGAGGGGGTATATGTCCCTGCTGTAAATTTCGACCCCTGCGACCTATTCGCCCCGCCTCCATTTAAAATCAGCAGCCAGGGGTGAAGTAGATGGAATATATTCAACAGGTTTCTCCAGGAGATAGGACCAGGGAAAGATTCTCTCCAAGGAAGCATCAATCTTACAAGCTTCGATAGAGAACGATTTTAGATATTGCGGTTTCTAGTTGTTTCTTCCAAGTGCACTAGAATTTTACGACCAGAGTTAGTAATATCCATGAGCGTTTCCTGTTTTTAGGTATTCAACTGCTTTCAAATGAGGAAATTGATGAAAAGTACCATATTAAATTATTTTATTTATAATAAATAATCTTACGATCTGTGACTTATTTTTCCCCAATAGGCGGCAATTGCTCATCAAGCATTTTGCCACTACTAAGGCCCAAATGACTGGCCATTTTATTATGGGAGCACCCAGTGGGCGGCCAGCGTTGCCTCCCTATGAAGGGACGGAGAAGTTAACATCCATGCCCAACCCAGGATTCGAACCCTGACCCAAGGCGTGATAGAATGGTTCTTAAACCACTACACCCCCTGGGCGGCACGATCTGTGATCTAAAACAGTTGATTTTTAGCCAGTTTGGAAAGTAGCATCTATATCAGATCTTGAGGGTAATTTTTACTATAACGGCAAGTCAGAGGAGGAGGTGGGCATTTAAACACCCAAAATTGAACATTTAAATGACCAGGGTATCTACCAGTCAGGAAAGTCTGAAAATGCCAAGAGAATAAGAAATAGGTCAGGAAAGTCTAGAGAAAGCCTGGAAAATGCAAAATGGGTCAGGAAAATTCTCGGAAAGAATGCATTTTTCTTCGAATAAAAATTTCTTGGCAGTTTTTTTCTTGTTCTTTTTTTCCCCTCTCTAGAAAATGAAAAAGATGATTTATGTTTAAATAGGATGCATGGGTCAGAATGTTTGTGCGGGTATGCAGTAGTCGTGCCAGTTTTACGTCCTATATTAAGGTGTTTCTTGTGACGCAAGGATCAAAAAAGCTATCTGTTTATGACCAGTGATAAAATATAGAAATTTTCATTACTATCGCTCTGTATTCTTGAGGATTCGAAGTGTAGTATACCAAAAGATAAAAATTTGTGTTTGAAATTTGGCGTCTGTCATTTAAAATTGTCATCTAAGCATATGACATAAAATATTCAAATATAAAAAGGTGCTGGTACTGTTGAGAGATTTCCTGAAGTAAAATGCATCAATGGTCAACGCAGTTTTTCTGGAAGCTCCCAAAAGTCTGGAAGAAGTCAGGAAATTGACTTTTAGATTTTTAGTAGACACCCTGGAGAACGATATTTGCAAAAAAATAAATATTTTATGTGATAACTAAATTACCCTTTAATATTTAGCTAAGAAGTTCTCCCCACTTCTTTATTAAAAAGCATTACAGAAGAGTATCTGTGAAAACTGTTTATAT
Source organism: Cheiracanthium punctorium (assembly GCA_038373885.1). NCBI lineage: Eukaryota > Metazoa > Arthropoda > Arachnida > Araneae > Cheiracanthiidae > Cheiracanthium > Cheiracanthium punctorium. The sequence continues at coordinate 1,673,735 of JAWZYV010002960.1, forward strand.
CTAGCATGCTTGGAGCTATAAATATTGCGAATTGTCATCTATATAAATAAAATTAGACTTTTGTCTGTACATTTCTTGGAATTCAAATATTTTGCGATTTCTATCCGTTTCAAGCACCCGGGAATCCGATGCGACACTCAAAAAAAAGTTTGTCTGTCTGTCATTCTGTCATTCTGTCATTCTGTCCGTGACGCTTTTTTTGTTTAAGCATCACGTAAAAACGACTGAAGCGAATGATATGAAATTTGGTATCATGATAGGTGGTCACTCAACTTAAAACATAGGCGTCGAATTTTTAAAAAATCTTGATTAGATTTTCAGATTTTGCGAAAATCGTTTCAAACTGCGTAAATTTGTGTTCAAGCATCACGCAAAAACGACAGAAGCGAATGATATGAAATTGGGTGTCATGATAAGTGGTCACTCAACTAAAAACATAGGCGTCCAATTTTTAAGAAATCTTGATTGGATTTTGAGATTTTGCGAAAATCCTTTCAAACTGCTTAAATTTGTGTTCAAGCATCACGTAAAAACGACTGAAGCGAATGATATGAAATTGGGTGTCATGATAGGTGGTCACTCAACTTAAAACATAGGCGTCGAATTTTTTAAAAATCCTGATTGGATTTTGAGATTTTGCGAAAATCCTTTCAAATTGCGTAAATTTGTGTTCAAGCATCACGTAAAAACGACTGAAGCGAATGATATGAAATTGAGTGACATGATAGGTGGTCACTCAACTTAAAACATAGGCGTCGAATTTTTAAAAATCTTGATTAGATTTTCAGATTTTGCGAAAATTTGTGTTCAAGCATCACGCAAAAACGACTGAAGCGAATGATATGAAATTGGGTGTCATGATATGTGGTCACTCAACTTAAACTATAAGCATCTAATTAAAAAAATCCATCAGATTTCGAGATTTTGTGAAAATCGTTTAAAACTGAGTGAATCTTTGTTCCCGTATTACGTAATAACGACTAAAGCGAATGATATGAAATTTGGTCACACGATAGATGGTTGCTCAACATAAACTATAGGAGTCCAATTTTTTAAACATTATAATTAGATTTTTCAGATTTTGTGAAAATTCTCTCAAAATACGTTTATATTTCTTCAAGCATCGCGTAATAACGACTGATACGAATGATACGAAATTTGGTGATATGATAGTTAGTTGCTAATCTTAATTTATAGGCGTTGAATTTTAAAAATATTTTGATTACATTTTGAGATTTTGTGAAAATCGTTTTAAAATGCTGAAATTTTGTTCCAGCATCACGAAATAAAGACTGCAGGGAATGAAACGAAATTGGGTAACATGATAGGTTGTCACTCAACTTAAATTCTAGGCTTCCAATTTTTCAAAAATTTTGTTTAGATTTTGAGATTTTGCGAAAATTATTTCAATATGCGTAAATATTCGTTCGCGCATCACATAATTACGACTAAAGCGAATGAAATGATACTACTTAGTTACTCTCTAACATGTAATATTTTAACAATACATGAAAATTATAACTTCGCTTTCGTTACTTTGGCAACATACTACATATATTCTGTGTACTCCTACAATGCTGACGAAAGTTCTTGCTTTTTAGAAATTTTCATTCACTAACCCGTCGAGGACGGGTACTTCAGCTAGTAAATAATATAAAATCATTAAATTTAGCGCTTATTAAAAAACAAAAAAAAAAGAAATTTAAAGCTAATTTTATATACAACTACAATTGAAAAAAATACAAACTTTTCTTAAATATGTGAAGTTTAAGAATGTAAATTTGTCAAATATGTAAATATGAAATTTCTTTGTTAAGAAGAACATTAGTATTTTTAAGAAAGAGAAGTGAACATGAAGAAAAAGCTGTTTAAGGATTTCATTAGTGAAAAGAGCTCCTCTCCCTGATAAAAAAAAAACAAATTAAGTTTCAAAATATTCTTACTCAGCAGCAGAATGATGTGCTCACCAAGTCTTAATTTGCAGTAACATTTTATTCCATAGCATTTCACTCTTCTACAAAATTAATATTATATGTATCTTGTTACATTACATTTTGTACTTTTATTACATTTCGGTTCTTTGTTACCCTAATTTATCGCTTAATTAGATCGTTAATATTAACTATATTATTCTTTGGTTAATTTGGGAGTAGAAGACTTTAATAAACTAGCGTAATATCACCAAACAAATGCTTAGTTTTTTTGTACTAAACAGGTGATATATACACAGTATGCACCAAACTGAAGAAATTTTGAGCATGACCCGTTTATCCACATGAAGCTTCATTTGAAAATATTTAGAAAGGTCTGGAAACCATCAACGTATTCAAAAACCTACTAGAGGCAAAACCTTTATAAAGAGCAGGATTATCTTGCCAAGTCTGTCCCTCAGTAAGCTTACCTGCGGAGCGGCATTTGCCGGAGATATTTTGAGTTCTACATACTGTCACAGGAAAAAAAAAAAAAGCTGTTTTGATAGTGTGTTTATGGTTTAATGTTGTCTATCTCTATAAACTTGTGCTTTTACATTATCCATCTACCGATTCAATTTAGTACACGTACCCTAATCAAAGGATACTTATTAAAAAAATGCGCATATTAAAAAAAAGAGTGAATGAGTCCATAGGCTGTGCCTTTATGGGGTGGCTTTACGGGCTAAAGGACCTCTCCCACAAGAGATGAAGAAATAAAAGTAAAATTCTCTCAAAAATAGAGAATTGTCAGAATTAAAATGTTATTTTTAAGAATTATCATCTCATTATTTCCGAAGTATTTCTCAGAAAACAAGTTAGTTGTTAAAAATATTTGCAGATAGTACATGTTATAACACTATTAATGGGATCTTGTAATTCATGACGCTATTCGTGAACGATATACACTGCTTGACATTTGCTAAGGAGCAATTGATTTATGCAAAATTCCGTCTCAGACAACTGAAAAATGAAAGTAAACTCAAATTCAGAGGGCGTGGTAGACCAGAACTCGTCATCTTTATAAAAGACTGCATACAAGCTCATGATTCATACGAAAATTCATGCTGTTTGATAATTGACGAAAATAGTGCTGGATGTTATAAAAGTTTTTTTTTTCTCTGAAATTCTGCTTGGTTCTTACAATAATTAAGAGAAAAATGTGAGCAAGACATCATTTGAGTGACTACGATCGTAGACGAGCAGTTGGACGACTGAGAGGAAGTCAAAGTGTTACCACTGTAGCTGCTGCAATAGGTGCATCAAATAGTGTCATCTCGCGATTAATGAAGACCGCTGAAGGTGGAAATCCTTTCCAAAAGCATGCTGGGGGTCGTGGTAGAAACACGACACCTTTAGAGGATCGCTATGTAGCCCTCCTGGCAAAAAGGAGCAGAAATTACACTCCTGGCCAGATAGCTGCAAACCTAGAAACCGCTACTGGTACGCATGTTTCAGCAAGAACCATCTCACGTCGATTAAATCAAGTTGGTTTGTATGCACGGAAGCCTGCTCGTTGTAGACCACTTCAACCACGCCATCGTCGAGAGAGATTACGCTGGTGTAAGGAACATGCTGGTTGGGATCCTTTAAACTGGTCTAGAGTAATGTTCTCCGACGAATCTCGTTTCAGTGTGACAAGTGATTCAGTCCACCAGTTACTCTGGAGAGAGCATGGAACACGTTATGCCCAACAGTTTGCTTGTGAACGCGATCGGTACGGCCCAAGGCATGACGGTGTGGACAGGCATCATGCACAATGGCAGAACACCACTTCACATCTTTGAGCGAGTAAGCGTTACATCGCAACGGTATTGCAGAGAGATTATTCTGGATCATGTTCGTCTTTTTAAGGGTGCTGTAGGTCCAGACTTTCTGTTTATGGACGATAATACGCGGCCACACAGAAGCTTTGAGGAATCGGACACACTGCAAAGTGAAAATATTCTCCGTATGCAATGGCCTACTTACTCTCCCGACCTAAATCCTATTGAAAATGCCTGGGTTGCTCTTGGCAGACGTGTTGCACAAAGAACCATTCCTCCCCGAACAGTGCAAGAGCTCAAAACCGCCTTGAGAGAGGAGTGGGACAATATCCCCCAACGACTCCTCGATAGTTTAGTGAAGAGCAAAGAGAACAGATACAAAATGTGCATAAGTGTCCGTGGTCAACACACATCTTACTATGGTACTCATGTCTGCATCATTCCGACCTGCAGATCAATTTTTTGGGGCTGTTTGGAAATCATCCAAGCAGCATCTTTTTTTATTTTAAGTTTTTAATTCTTCAATGTGGCGATATCTGTACCATTTTGCACTATAATAAATGCAAATCGTCCCTACTAAATATGTACTTAGTTTCATTTCTTCAATCATTGTCTATTCTTAATTATTCCGAAAAACGTAACTGTTCCTTATCAATTGCCAAGCAGTGTATATCCACGACGTTATTAGTGGACTTTTGTTCTACCTAGAAGAGACACAGAACGTTTTGTCGTTATAAGAGAATTTTCACTGTAGACGAGCTCAACTGTATTCGTAGCCACTTCTAAACTGCAAACTTGAATGCACCGCTAGACGAATATGTGTTTGCATTTACCCCTTTAAGGCGCAACCCTTTCCCAATGCTGAAAAAAAGGCAGCCGTTGCCATCGCTCGACTTAACTACCAGCAAGATGGCGGACGATCGAAACGTTCATCGCGTGCCACAGATCTAGAGACCATTTTTTGACGACAGCTGGAGCTCAAAACCGCCGCTGTAGTCAAAAAAGGATCTCTAGATCTGTGACACGCGATGAACGTTTCGATCGTCCGCCATCTTGCTTTTAGTTAAGTCGAGCGATGGCAACGGCTGCCCTTTTTTCAGCATTGGGCAATCTATCCAGCTGTTCTCGCATTCTTCCATTTTTCAGCAGATGTCAGTGCTGTTAAAAATAATCGTGACAGTTTTTTACGGGAAATGACGTGCTAAAAAATAAAGGATTCTCGTGGAGCTATGTCACCCGTAACTATTATTATAGAAGTCAAATCTATTCTTCGTGACTGGCAACAGTCAAAACGTCAGAGTTTGGTGTTCCCAGAGCGGGAACACTGCGCGTTAAAGGGTTAAAATATCAACAAAGTGAAGAGAAAAGGGGTTCCTGCCATTGGGGAAATGATTCGTGCCACTAAGTTTGTCTTTCCTCCAAAAACATAATTAAAAACATTCTGAGGGATTAATTCCAGGCAGAAACTTGAGAACCTTCCAACAAACCGAGGAAAAAAATTTTTTTTTTTCCAGCATCATCTCGCGCGTCGCGTCATTACAGTATTACTGTTGGGCCCAGTACTCAGCAGAAACAAAACAACGTTAGCCGAGCACCTTGCTCTAATACATTCTTGTTAAATCACTCGCTAAATCCAAAGTGGCAAGACTTACGGAAAGAAAAAAAGAAGAAGATACGTAAAACAAAAAATCGGAAGGCCCGAGAGAAATGCCGCAAGATCATTTTAGCCGCAAGATCGAAAATGCCGCAGTGACAGCCCCCACTAGTAGTAAGTGATCCTTTGCCCCAGGTGACAGAACCATTGGTGCGTCAAGGAAAAGAAAAAAAAAGTGCAATGGCATACCTGGGATAATTGGCGTCAAGTGGCCTAATCACACGTTAGCAATATAATGTATATATGTAATTTTTTTTTTTTTTCCTTTTCTGGCCAACGATAGCTTGTGTGTTTACTGGCGAACGGAAAAATTAACGGCCGATTTTCTGAAACGGAGCATTGTCAGAAACTGATTTCAGATTTGGGGTTCCGTATTGGGGGGGGAAGCTTCATTTTTATCACTGCACGATTGACGGCACCTGTAACTTTCCCAATGACCTCCCTCCCCCCCCGATTACCGAAGAATATCATACGTGCGAGTGAAACGAGGCTAATCAAAGGGTATGTCGGAATGGCGAAGTGAAACGGGATGAATGGCATGCGAAACTGTGCGATACACATTGGACCTATTGTTAGTTTCACCATACTTGAGACAAAGGTATCGTTTTTCGCTTTAAGTTCTCATACGACATTTAGTTCTACCTTACTATCTTGAGGCTGTTCTTGGGGAGATCAGGGGAGGAGTGTGATGTGGCTTTCAAAGAATTTTAAGATAAACTGTCCAAACATTTTTACCATATATCTTTACAGATTACAGAGTCCATTTTTACGATCAAAGAACATTTTTTGCAACTTATATGTAGTATACTATATATTACAAGGGAGCTTTCATAAACTACGTAACACTTTTTTCGTTAAATTTGGGTCAATCTCCCCCCCCCCCCTCCTATGTCACATTTTGTCACCAGACCTGATCCACACACACGCCCATCTCTGAAATGAAACAGTCTCAGTAACATTTTCCTAAAAGCCTTGCTGAAATTTAACTCACAAAATGCATTTATGATTCATAAGTATTCATAAAACTTTTAATTTGTATGCATGGGAGCACTATTTATTCGTTTTTTTTAAAGAACCGACTCAAAAAAAAAAAAAAAAATATATATATATATATATATAGTTGAAAAATCTTAACACATTGTACTCCTTAACACACTCTATTATGATTATACATGCATATTAATAAAATTTATACATTCGAATAATATAAAATGTATTTTTACGCAAATGATTATAATAAATTTTAAATGAAATTCAATAGTTGAATAAACGAAATAATACATTAAGTAGCACGAAATATATTTTTGATAAAGTATGTTTAAAACTCCTATACAAGTGTAATTCTTGGTTAAACTTAATTTAAATAATTAAAAAGAAAACATGAATTAACAACTTCTAATAAATACAGTAACTGAATACAAAAGTCATCTTTACTATGCGTTCTCAAATGTATTTTTGTAATTTTCACAAAGTTTAAATTATTTTAAACATTTTTAAACTGCTTCATTCGAACATCAATCATAGGCATTTTTTTCATCATCTTTATTTTTCAGGAATATCAACTTTATTCACATCAAGATCATTTTCATCGAGCCAATTATAATGACTACTACAGCCATAGTTTCTCTCTGGCGTTTGGCCAGTAATTTCTTTTTTAACTCACTTATAGAACAATTTGAATTCTAGTAATACAATTAAGGTAATTTGTGAAAACAAAAGAACTATTTTATTTATTGTATGTCATTTCCATATTATGATAACTGTCACCATGTAAAATGTTAATGTAAAACAATGTAAAGTTGTGCAAAGGTTGCTGCTCTGTAATTCCGGGCCCTTGATATGGGGTTTCGCTGGAAAGCAAAATAACTCCGACAGCAAAAAGTGCTTGAAACAAAAAAGGTGAGCTCCTCTCGGAAGTTTATCTTGCTATCCTTATTTTATACAGGGCCATATAAGAAAAATACAAATGGCATAGTTTACATAGTCTGGAAAAAAGAAGGAGGGTTCGTTTCTTGAAGTAGAACGAAATCCGACGAGGCGTTCGTTAGGTATTCTTGAGATAGACAAACAGTACTGGACGTAACGTCTTTGTTAATACGCTTTGTTTATTGCGATGACGTGCAAGCAGAAACTATTTTGGAGTTTTGGATTTAGGTCTTTTCTGATGTTTTGTGCGTAAATATTATGTAACAGTGAAAATGTTTCGACCAGTACACAACTTGTTACAAGTGCTTGAAAAATTCATTATAACAAAAGCGTTGCGTAACAGCGTTGTTGACCCCCCTGCCCGTCCCCCTGTAGCTAACTATCAGACTATGGTTAAAGCCCTCTCCCCTCTTCGAGCGTTACAAAATTTATGAAGATTTCCCCCCCCCTTTCCCTCCCCCAAGAAGTCGTCCATTTAAAAAGATTTCACAAACTAATGAATGTAAGAATTTTTTTCCTTGAATGTTTTATAATTTTCACTGCTTACCTTTTATAAACGCGCAAAACATAAATTGTAAAAAGATAGCCTGAGTTTATTCAAATCTCTAGTGTAATTTGATTCTTTTAAAAATTGCTGAGGAGTTGAATTATTTTTTCTTATAGGAATACCAATGTATCAGCAAGAAGTGCATTGAATTTTGGAAGTCTTTTGTACTCACCATCAGTGAATATCAAAACTTCTTAATATACATTTAAAGACAAAAAGAATATCCAATAAGACGAACCCTCTTATTAGATAATCCCCCACACAAATACCAGACTTGGCATAAATTAGTGCAAACTTTAAAGAGTCGTTTAAAAAAAAAAAAAAATTGTAACAAAGAACTGTTTCTGCGTATTTCAATCGGGAAAGAAGTCCAAAAACTTGCCTCTACAGGATGATGACAAATGAAAGAGGCATTCGGCAAGATGTGTTTGTCTTGCACTTACTAAGTTTTCAACATTAAATTTTCGATACGAAAGCCTCCATTTTCTGACAGAACTGAGGCGCTGCACAGCTCCCCTAACAGCTGCATACTGCATACGCGTATTTAGATGGATCTGTTAAGAAACTTTTCGAATGAAATTTACAGTTCCCTTGATAATCATAATGAAGGTAAAGAACGGTTCTCTTGCAGCTTCAAGCTTTCCATTACCAAAAATGAACCAATGTAAGGTCATAGGATTTTCGAGGACACTAAAAAAGTGCATCCCCAACGAATGATACGTCAAAAACGGCATTCGCGAACTGGCATGTTTTTACTGCTAACGTATTCTCACATAAGTACAGCATAACATCACATTTTAATCTTTCATTATATAAAAGTAACTGAACTTTTGGTACCTTTTTATAGCAAATCTCTTTTCTACACATGTGGTGATAGTGGAGGTTATAAATGCATTATGTTTTCGACTTCATAATGCCACCAAAATTCACGAAAACGGCACTTTCCATCACAATTCTGTTCTTTCTTTTTAATTATTATTTTGATTTGCACAAATTAAGACTTTATATACTTATGTATTACAATGTATACCAAAATATGTGGTTGTCGACCACGATATATTTGCTGTGCAAAGTTACCGTCTCAACCTATACCGGTGTCTTAAGTGATAGATTCAAACAGATGAATGCAATTTATGTACTTTCAAGCATTAAAAAAAATTAAACTTGTTTTCCTCTGATTTCTACATCCAAATATCATGATCGCATCATGAGTCAGAAATCAACAAACTCCAATTTTCACCCGAGTCCGCTACCATTTTGTTCATTCATAGCGAACTATGAAACTATCTCTTCAAACATCTACTCCTCGTAAGGTGAGATATTTATGAATCTTTTAAAGCACTTTGTTTCCTTCTTTGTCTGACATGTTACATAGAAAAACGACGTGGCATTGTGTGTTGCCTAGTATCACTTAAGTGCCGCTCGAGACTGTCTTTGAATTACTTTAACACCACTCACATCTCTCACCTTAAAACTTATTCAGGTGCAAATGCAGGACTCTTATTTTTTTTTTCTTTCTCTCACCGAAAAGACAACCTTTTGAACTCAGAATATCAGAGATCCTTTCTAGATGACGAAAGAGTATGATAAAAAAAACAAAAGGAAACAAAGCAAGAGTACGAAGAAACCAAAACACTTCAAGAACTACCTAGCAGCTACCTCTGCTGTTGATTCAAGAAGTGGCTTTGAGCAACCCAAGACATCTTTATATAAAATATTAGAAAAGAACTGCATGTAAAGTTGCTTCAAAACGACTTCATAAGACTTTTTTTTTGTCAAAAAAGTCGCAAATTTTGTGGTCTCGTTCTTTTGAAAGGGTTTTTATACATAATAATAACATTTTATTAATTTATTCTTATGATGAGAATTTGTAAACTTATTCTATGTGTATGTGTTCCAAAAGAAGAAAAGCGTTCTGGTATCTAGCAAAACTAACATTTAGTATTCAGCTCGTTCCGTTGCTAATTTTAAATTATAAGAATTTGATTTTGTTATTTAGAACTGCCTCGGAATTTCAGGACCACTCAAAATTAGTCATCGTGCGCATGAGATGACTTTCTGATGACAAAATCAGACTAAACGATTTGGAAAAAAAGACGCATTATTTTTTCTGTATACTACAGAAATATTAATATAGTTTTATTTTGATATGTTGTTTATTTTAACAAGCAGTATTGCTCAAGGGTGCTATTTCAGATCTATTTAAATTTACAGTTTGATAACTGAGACAGCCTTTTATAGTTACACCGAAGTTTCCTGATGTTGGATGATCATGTGGTTGAACTTCTACTAGTATCATGGCACTCAGATAAGCTTATTTATAAAATCTGAAGAAATAAATGTAGCCCTGATGAAACAGTAACGCTAGAATCGACATCGGTTATGAAGACACTCAAATAATATTTGAAGTCAAAATATACTGGTGTCCAAAATTTAAGTTACAAGCATGCAAAAATTTATTCGAATTCAAGCCTAATGCCCACTTATAGTCTTGTTTATTAGTTTCTTCGAAAAAACAAACAACTCAAAATAAATAATTTAAAAAAAAACGGTACTGTATGTATATGATTAACCTTGTAATAATAACATAATTTTATATATGGTACAGACATAGGACTTTTTATTAATACTGGATCTTTTTGAATGCTTTTTTGAGAGGGTGTACACGGTATGCAAAAATTCGCTTTAAAGGTTAAGGGAATACCGTAAACTTTAAACATAGAAATGCGCTGTAATATCGTGATGTTTAACGTTAATGCTACCGTTAGTGAAACCACTATACAAAAATCTTATTAGTTCCCCTTTTCCTTTTGGAGAAAATCGGGGAGAAAAAAATAATCCACAGTCTAAAATTTCTGGATATTTTTGATCATACATTGTATTTCTGAACAGCACTTTTAAATTCTCGGGATTGGATGCAACAATATGTTTTGTATTTTTACGACGAAATTTCATTTAACTCCTCTCTCCAATGTAATGACTTCTATACTTACCCATTTTAATTTGTTGCAATCGTGAATCACGGCAGAAGCATTTGGGGCAGGCTTTAGAAAGCGGAACAAGGTTTAAATGCCTGCAGATGTTTACAGTTTTTTTTTTTAATAAATCAGTACTATGGGGGTAAAAACATCTGCTGATGGCGATCGTACCCGATAATCGCATAGGAACAATACAGAAAAAAAGATTGCATACAGAGTACATTATACACGATGAGTAAAAACGGATAAATGACGTGTGAACTTTTCAAATAGAACGGTCTATCTGATATCTGATCAATTTTTAATGCACAGAATGAAACAAAATGGGAAAATATTGCATCGAATGAATTGGTAAATCGTGGTATGTTTCTGAATTGTTAATGTATTATGTGTAATACGTGAATGTTACTTATAATCAATTCTTCTGAGGAATAAGTCAGGAGAAAGATGTAAATCGTGCAATAAAAATTGGGTTAAGGAACTTTTTGAGTTTTTGTATCTATTACACACCAGACTGCATACATTGTTTTTAAACAAATCGTTTTAAACAAATCTATATATGTTAAATGTGCGTTATCTGTAAATTGTATATTATCTATGATATGGTAAATATGAAATTACTTTATTAAAATCATTGTATTTTATAATTTTTCAATTAAATATAGTAATAGTAATTTTTATTAGGAATACTCTTACTAAAGTATTCTTAACTCTAAACAATCAAATAATGTATTAAATAGGCAATTTGGAATCAATTTAATAGATTTATGATAGATGTTCAAAACAAAAATGGAAAGTCTGTTGTCTTCAAAAAATATTAAGTTTCCTTAATTCCTAGAATTTATAATCTACTCTTGTAACCCACTCCCATATTCTACTCTTTTCACAAATGCATTAAGTAGAATTATGATTCTTGATACCATTATACTGTGATACCATTGTCCTTGTTGCTGTACGGTGTACTTATTCTCAATAAAACAGGTGCCTGAAAAAATCAAGCTTATTTACATTTATTATATTCTGCATTCATACCTATATGCTGCTTGTAATACAGACCCTTTTATTTTTAAATATAGGATTGGGGCACACTGAACTGCATACAATTACTTTTTATGCAGTTTTTCCAAATAAAATTCTATGTATTTGACATTTTGCATAAATAAAGAAACAAAAAGAAAGTACGATGCTAGCTGCGTATAGATTTTTGAACAATTGCATTTTACACCTATTTAGTTGAAATTCCGTAAATAATATATATTCAATAGAGAATTTTATTTACGAACTATTTAGTTCATTTCTATAATTTTTTGCTGGTAGTACTAAATTCAAAACATCGAAAATATTTTGTTCCTGATTTTTTGCATTTATACTTTCGGAATGGGGTTTACTAATATCGTACTGCAAGCAATATAATATATTATGCATGGACTAAAATTTTCCTACTTAAGTCTTCAAAAATTTCTTCATCTTTTAAGATCACTAAATATCATGATTTAAACAATCGTTTCTCTTGCATAATAGATAGACCTTGTCTTATAAACGAATGCTACACATTAATTTTCACAAAACACTGTTCCTCTTTCACATTGTTGAAGCTGGCCTTATAAAACCTTCGCTTTCAACGTCCAGCGAATAGACAGGGGAAGTTATAACTTTTATTCTTTGTCAGTTGCTGTGTTTGAGCAGAACGCGATTAATAAATTGCTCGGAGTACCATGCAGGTGTTCTGATCATTGTTCACACCTACGATAAGTGAGTGCTCTCCTGTAACTCATTGCTCTGCAGGAACAGTTATAATAGCGTTTATTACTCTCTCCGAGTTTGAAGAATTCATTGTTGTTCAGGACAAACATTATTTTATCATGATATGGTTAAGCAGAGGTTGTGTTATTGAGAACATGAAGTAGCTTTAATTTATTTATGTTTGAGTTATCTTAACAATTTTATTTAGAAACTCGTAGAAATGTCGTAGAAATGTTGTCTGTTAAAAACAAAAAGAATGTCTTCAGCAGACACAAAATAGTACATAGCACACACATTTGAAGGATTTTGGCTTAAAAAAAAATATGTCACTTTTTTGTAATTTAAGTATAGCAAAATAAAAAGCTTCAGGAAACAACTTGTATAAATAGATACATAATGCATACATGTGGTGTTCCCGAAACATTGACCTGGGCTTTTATTCCTTAAATATTGATCAAAGACATGTATAATATATTAAAAAGTTGCGTAAAATAATCTTATTATATAATACAATTACGTATGCGGCACTAAAATCTACGATGTTTCTAGGTTGAGAATGATAACAACTAGATGTAAACATTAGCAGATGCCTTTCCGTTATGATAACGTCACTCAATTCATTGATAACATAACTCAGCCAGTTTCGTCTAGGGATGGACGCGAGACGTCCGAGACGAGAAACAGGGCTGTCTTGTCTCGTCTCGAAGTGGTAAACCTCTGTCTCATCTCAGGTGAAACATCTCGCCAGTCTCGCAAAATTAAGGACTGCGATTTTGTTACCATACTTTTAGTAACATTAATACTATTTTATAGGAAATTAATATTAATAATAACAATTAGTTATACACATCACCATATTAGTACATACTATATTAGTTACCATATTAACTCATATGTGCATTGAAATGATAAAAATTCAGGTTTATATATAATGTGACATGACACCGAAAAAATATTTGTTTTTATTTATTTGCTAGCTTTCATTCACTAACCTCGACGGGTTAGTGAATGAAAATTTCCAAAAAGCAAGAACTTTCGTCAGCATTGTAGGAGTACACAGAATGGATGTAGTATATTGCCAAAGTAAAGAAAGCGAAGTTATAATTTTTATGTATTGTTAAAATATTGCGGGTTAGAGAGTAACTAAGTAATATCATTTCATTCGCTTTAGTTGTAATTATGTGATGCGCGAACTAATATTGACGCATATTGAAATAATTTTCGCAAAATCTCAAAATTTAATCAACATTTTTGAAAAATTTGAAGCTTAGAATTTAAGTTGAGTGACAACCTATCCTGTCACCCAAATTCCTTTCATTCCCTGTAGTCTTTATTTCGTGATGCTGGAACAAATTTTCAGCATTTTAAAACGATTTTTGAAAAATCTCAAAATGTAAGCAAAATATTTTTAAAATTCAACGCCTATAAATTAAGATTAGTAACTACCTATCATATCACTCAATTTCGTATCATTCGTATTAGTCGTTATTACGTGATGTTTGAAGAAATATAAACGTATTTTGAGAGGATTTTCACAAAATCTCGAAATCTGATGGATTTTTTTTAATTAGATGCTTATAGTTTAAGGTGAGTGACTACCTATCCTTTCACCAAATATCATTTTTTCACCTTTGCAGTTATTACGTGGTGTGCGAACACAAATTTACGCAGTTTGAAATGATTTTCGCAAAATTTCAAATCTAATCAAGATTTTTTTTTAATTCGACGCCTATGTTTTAAGTTGAGTGACCACCTATCATGACACCCAATTTCATATCATTCGCTTCAGTCGTTTTTACGTGATGCTTGAACACAAATTTACGCAGTTTGAAAGGATTTTCGCAAAATCTCAAAATCCAATCAGGATTTTTTAAAAATTGGACGCCTATGTTTTAAGTTGAGTGACCACCTATCATGACACCCAATTTCGTATCATTCGCTTCAGTCGTTTTTGCGTGATGCTTGAACACAAATTTACGCAGCTTGAAACGATTTTCGCAAAATCTGAAAATCTAATCAAGATTTTTTAAAAATTCGACGCCTATGTTTTAAGTTGAGTGACCACCTATCATGACATCAAATTTCATATCATTCGCTTCAGTCGTTTTTACGTGATGCTTAAACAAAAAAAGCGTCACGGACAGAATGACAGAATGACAGAAGGACAGAATGACAGAATGACAGACAGACAAACTTTTTTTTTGAGGGTCGCATCGGATTCCCGGGTGCTTGAAAGGGATAGAAATCGCAAAATTTTTGAATTCAAAGAAATGTACAGACAAAAGTCTAATTTTATTTATATAGATTCCCGGATCTGCGTAAATGTAATATGTATGGTTGATGGGAGTTTCATTTGCTTTTGAAATTCAATAAAGCTTTGAATTTGTTAGAAATGATGCAGAACTCGGGACATGTTGCGCAAATAAAATTTTAATCTAACTAATCGGCCCCAATTTGCGGAATAGTGAATTCATAAAAGTTTCAATTGGGGACGCTATAATTATAGAGCAGCCTGCTTATACCCCTCTCGTTTTAGTGTATGAGATATGCATTTCATATTTAATCGGGAACTGGTGTTTAACCTGTTCATTCACACCATCAAAAAGAAGAAACAACAGAGAAGACTCGTGACCAGGGTTGTTTCTCAACATGGATCTGTGAATGCTCCGCTAAGACCCAGCGTTGCATTATCGAAAATGCTTCAGTAGATCATCCATTTACGTTCGCATAGCTTATGGCTTATGGTGAAAGAAGCATTTCTAATAACTGATGAAACATTTTATTTCTAAATATTAATTTATTTAAGAGAAAAATATGAAATCCCATAAGATTTAATTACACACTTATTCATCCATTTTGATGAAATGTAGCTAATATTTAAAAGCAAACAAAAAATCACGATTATTAAGTACACAATTAGAGCATAAAATATCAAATTAAGCATACTTGCATCAACTATTTTAAAAAATGTAATAATCACAGCAAGACATTCAAAATAAGTTTGAATTTTTTTCATCAAAAAATAGTGATAGCATACTTGAATAATTTATTTATCATTCTGGATTATGCGTAAATATGAATTAGACATGAAAACTCCCTTGAAATTCAAACTTCACTTTTAAACTATCTAAATATTTACACAAATCAGCAATTATCAGAACTACGAAACAGAATATCTATGTATACATCAGTGATCAGTTGGGGGCGGGGGCTAATTAAAAGAATAATCTAGAAAAAAAAAAAGTTCTTTCGAAAAAGATTCTTTTTCAGTTCCCTCTGTTTTGTGAGACGAAGGGCTTTGTTACGACTGACATTAGCAGATCGTTACGACTGAATAAATTTTCAGTCGTAACGATCGTATCTTCTTATAAGTAACATTTATGTGTGTTTTTTCACAGAGTTTATATTTATTTTAACGTTATCACCCAATATAGTTATTTTTAGAACCATTTCATAAGTGGAAATGTCATCTATTATATCTTTTCATATATTTTGCAATGTCACTACTTGGCATCTCCACCTTCAGTTTTTATGTATGATGACGCAAAAAATTTGTAGCCACCCTAACCTAAATAAATTTAATGACAAGTGCTGTTAAAACAAAGAAGCATGATTTTCATTGAAATGATTGTACTAGGTATAAAAACAGTAAGAACACGTAAAACAGCGGTGGAGTATACAGAATTTTATGAAATCAATTAAAATTTTCAAAGAATTAAATGTCAGTAAATACTAAGTTTAAATTTATACGTTTCTCCATAGAGAAAGAAAGATACATTGTACCTTATACGCTAAAAGCATTTTATCCTAAAGAGTGTCAGACATATGAAAATAAATATATGCGGACTTAAACCCCTTTTCAAGGCCTTTCGAGGGAAAAAAAACATCCGAAGATTACGTTTCAGGGGACTGCCCACAAATTATGAAAGAAAACGATAATTGCATAAATACGTAATTAATTTTCTAGAATTTTGATATTGTGTAGCTCCTCATTAACTTTGTGTAAACATATCTCTGAGACTTTTTATGATGAAACTGTGAAATCTCCCAATTATTGCATAGAACACGTTTTACTAATTGTCAATTTTTTGTACGGAGGCAGTATAAAAGTTTAAGTTTTGTATTTATGCAAATTTAATCCCTTGAAAAAGTTTGATTTTATAGAATTCTATACCTATTACTGTTTTTATTTATTGTGTATATCTATGATCAATATTTAAGGAGTAAATGCCCAAGTAAATGTTTTTGCGACAACCTGTACCGTTGCTATCCCAAAAAGATGGCAACACGCTTCAATTCTTTATCTATTAGAGATAAGTGGTCAATGTAAATTAGTTAACGTTAAGAAAAATTTCCTCCATTTAATTTTCAAAAACTTACACTTTTAAAATTCGTGCACGACCACCGTTCAAAAACAAACCCTAATAAATAAATTTTCACTGTTGGCACTAATGACTTGGTGTACAAAATTTGAGAAGTATATCCTGAAATGTGTTAGAGATATGAAGATAAATATATGCTGACTCAAACCACTTTTCAATCGTTCTCGAAGAGAAAAAAAAAAAAATCACGTCGCATGATCGCATTTTAGGGGTCGTACCGAAATAACAGAAGGAAAAAAAAATAAAAATACCTGATGAACTTTTAAAATATTTTGCAAGCATTTCCGTGAAAATCAATGCATCAAAAATATTTTATCGTTGATTTTGGAATTTTCAACGTATCATGTGTTGGTCGCATAAAAAAGCTAAAAACTCTGGAAAATGTACTTTTATGTCCCTGAAGTGGCCTGAAAAGCACTGACGAGAAGATAAAAAAAAAATTCTCATTTCGTTTATCATTACCGCAATTAAAAAAAATAAATAAAGAAAGCATATGCATTATTAAGATGGAACTATGCATTCATTGCACGTCCTTTACAATAAAGCCATTAATGTGATAATTCTTACTCTGTCTGGATTTCCAGGAAATTGCACAGCAATCAACAAACAAAACGAAAACCCCTTTTAACACCGGTTACTTTATCAGACTGCGAGATAACAATGGATTATCGTACGGGAGTCTGAAGCAAAATTAAAATAGTCATCTTCTTCTCTCTCCTCATCAGCTTGGTCCTTTTTAATGAAGCGCCATAATAAACTTCCTGACGAATAGTGCCCTCTGCTGCAGAGAAAATCCCGTTTCAGGCATCTCCATTCTTAAAGCAGGAGACTTGAAAAGGAGATGCTTTGCATTGCTTCCTCCCTCGCTTAACTTTAATCGGATCTACCCCCCCCCCCTCACACAGGTCACGCGAATCATTACATTACCTGGAGATTGACGCGTTCATCAAATCAGGGATGCAGGGGAGGGGGGGGCTTCATCTATAGTCATTAACCTGGGCAAACATTATAGAGTGGGATTAAATGGGGTTTGTCTGAAACGGTGATGCAACGAAGAGTATAAGACGAGCCTTTGGATGAGTGCTGATTAAAAGAGCGAATGTGAATTTTTTACAAAGCGTGCGAAAGAAATTGTTAACTTTTGCAAGGATGCTATTAATCAGTCTGGGGTATAAAATTCGGATGGCGTTAGGAAATGTAATGAGGTGGTCTGTCATAAAGGTGCGTCAAAACGATGCAGAAGTGCAACGAAACGTCTGATATAGCTTTCAGATCTCGGGAAACGACTGAAATTGGAGAACGGAGTTCTTGTTCTACTCCTCAATGCAAATTTTTTCCGTTAAATTTTCCACGTTTCTGTGGTTTACATAGGTAAGATGGCGATGCAGATTCAGATACTTAACTGAGAACGACATCCTTCACTGCACGTATACCTTCAGAATGTCGAACTTAACTATATTACTTTTATTTTTATTTATTTATTTTTTTTTTTTATCTGAGACCTAATAGTCCAATCAGTAAATAGGTGGGACATGGTCGGGAACAGAATTTTCGCCTTCACGAATGTTTTTGGACTAGTTAGGAAGTAAACATACTCAACGAAATTTTGCCTTTTCCATTATTTAAAAGCTTTCCTTAATTTGTTTCTATGACTGCATGCCTACAGGGAGTACAGTGCAGATGACGTCGCCGAAATTCTTTTACAGATATGAAAACTGAGTTAGAAGAAATCATATGTGAAGTACATGATGAAGTAGCTACCGCTGTCAGCGATTGCCGGATCCCCTGTCGCAAGAAGACGAAGAAAAAATGGTTTTCAAAATGATTCTCAGATTGTTGCGTCCATCAGATCTTGAAATATACTTTTATTTTACCATTTTGACACTTTTATATGCACTATCTAAACATACTTAAAAATAATTCATTATTCGACTCATTTGATGAAAGAATATTTAATGACACAATGTTGTAAAAAGAAAAAAAAAATGTCATTATGTTTTCGATTTTTCCTAAAAAATGAGCAAAAGAAAAAAAAAACATTGACCCCCCCCCCTCCTTCCTGAACCCTTCTCACCTTGTATATACTCGTACATCGTTCAACTTTTGCTTAAAAATAATACATATTTTTAAGAGAAAACATATTTACTTTAATATTCTTAAATAAGTAAAATACACTTACGTGCTCGCTTTTTAATTTTACATTATCTTTATGGAATGTCTTCCAAATTAGTACACAAGAGTGAAGATTTATTAAATTATAATCATATTACGTCATGAAATAAGCTTATTCTTAAGACATCTTTATTTTACTTGTATTTTTAAGAAGAAAGGAGAGAGGGGGGGGGGACTTATTGATTAGATGGATTTCGAATTGAAGTACGTCATACAAGACCTTGCAGGAAGTGTTTGAATGATGGAACTTCAACGAATGTGCTATAATTTCATGTTATGCTTATGAAAAACAGAGTCATTAATTAATTCAAAATTACCATGCTTTCATTTATATTCAACACATTAACGAGAAATTACAGTGGTTTTAGCGTCTCTATTTTGTGAAGATTCTCATTAATCAGGACACAAACATCACCTGCGGAAAGTTCTTGTTTACCAAGTCGCGTTTTAAATTAAGTCTTGAATGGTAAATGGCGATAAAGCAGCGTATCAAATGTTCTGGCTGCAGAGTTTGCCGTAAAATATTTGTTTTTATAATAGAGGAGATTATCTTTACAAATACTTACACTTGGTTATGCTGGAACGCAAAATATAATTCCAGTATGAAAACCATCACAGTGAATGTCATGGAAAACTTGTTTGATTATCTTAGGTGTTGGTGCTTTTAGGTAATTTTAATACAGTATACCTCCCTACAACACGGGTTCATATAAGACCGAGGACATTTTGCGATATTTTTCGTATAGCACGCTAAAAAAGTCTTATACAGCTCGGTAAATGAATGAGACATGTTTCCATACTGCCTATTAACACTGCAGATGATGGTCAAGTGTTTATATAATCTAAGTAACTCTCACAACACGGATTCATAGGTATAACACGGAACGTACCTACTGTGCTATAGGAAGGGTTTACTGTATGTCGGCATCCATATTACGAGACTTGGTCTGAAAGTTAATTCATTTTGAAACAGTTTAGGTTTCATTAAAACAAAATGCTTTTTGTAAAAACCATGTGATATATATATATATATACAGGGTGATTATAATTAAAGTTCCACTTTAAAACGATCAGAAAAGGAAAACTTCTGGACCAAATGTTATCAAACTTGGTAATTGTGTAAAGGTGTCATAGAATTTATTATCCTCGGAAAGAAAGTTCAAAAATTCAACACCAGGGGCAAGGGCGTATTTAAGGGGGGAGGGAGGGCAGGGGTCCGACCACCCCCATGAAAAACATTTTGGAGGGTATCCGAAAATTTCGGAGGGGGTCCAAATGGTAAAAAAGACAGTATTTTTCTCAAAAGGACACTATATCATTATCATTTTAGTAACAAAAATCAAAATTTCGGGAGGGGGGTACGGACCGCCCCCCCTGTAAGGGGGGTTTAAGAGGGGGAGGGGGTATTCCCCTCTTAAATACGTACTTGCCCCTGGTGTTGAAGTTTTCAATTTTTTTCCGCCGATAGTAAATTCCAGGACCACCTTTACACAATTACCAAGTTTGATAGCATTTGGCCCAGTAGTTTTCCTTTTCTGATCGTTTTGAAGTGAAGCTTTAATTATAATCACCCTATATACATATGTATACATATATACATACTCTTTTTTTCAACTTTCTTGTAAAATTTTAAAAAAATCTAAAAATAACACACACTGATAACACCTCAACTAAAGTAAAACGATATTGAAGAATAGTTTTTATTCACCTATTTTATAATTATGTAAGTAGTATGTTTCTAAAATTTCAAAACATAATAAATTAAACAAAAAAATATGTTATACATGATAAACATTATCCCTAAAAATGTTTTTTATTATTCACTAATTATAATTAATATACGTAACAAGCCTCGAAAAATTATATTTCCAAGCTCAAAACTGAATTTCGAAAAAGCATTAACTGATTTTCTCAGATCGATTTTAAAGTTTTATTCCGCTATTTTTATTTCTTTTATGGACATTTTCCTTTTTCATTGGAAATACTACTCTATGAATAAAATTTAATTTATTGTTATGTTAAGTCCTTGTTCTCGTGACATCTCTTATGTACATCCTTCCCATCTTTCAAAAACACATCATTTTTCCGTGTCAGCATCTTTCTTTTTACTTGTGTACGTATAATATTACATTCTTTTTTCAAATCGGAAAGAAAAAAATCTGTCATATTTCAAACCGATCGTTTTATTCAGCATTTCTTTACATCGGCGAGGAACAATTTAAATTTGACGTAAAGGCAAACTGATCTCTATAACCGAAAATACCTTCTTTGGAGATGAACGTCCAAATATATCAAAACCGAGCTCTTTGTAATAAAAAGAGGCATTAATCAAACTAATATCACTTTTGTATTTTGTGTTCAGTGTCAGATTCGGAAAGAAGTTGACAAATTGCCAGGTTTTTGAACTGTTACCTGCAAAATGTTGCAACGGCAGGCCGAAGCGCTCTGATTTATTTCCTATGTTCGTGCCGGTATGGAAGTGGAGGGGTTCCTTCTGAACTTCTTCCAAGTAGGTCAGATCTAGGAGAATTAGGAAAACAGAATGTAAAATTTCCAAAGTCCGATTTCAACGACATTAGTGACTAATACTGAAAAACGAAACAAAAACAAAATAATCTTTGTCTATAGTCGTTTTACATTTCTACATTGTAAGTAACAGACTCAACCATAACTTTCCTGTCAAAAACTTGTTTCTTTAATATTCTGGAGTTGCAGAAAATAGCTGCATTGCTGTTTCAGTCTGTATTAATAAGCATTAACAAGTTGAAGGAAGCTATATTTCAAATATTGACATGGTTATGATATCGTCATGAACTTTATGGTGTCAAAAAATGTGTGTAGCCCTTTTTAGTATTTTTAGTACAGTAACCTCCCCCGTCGTTATCCCAGGCCTCAATGTATCGCACATTCGGTTACATAGCACTTTTTCTATGTCTCCCAATTTCTCTCCCGGATATATCGCCCATTTTTCCTGTCTCCCAACCAGCCATGTAACGAGGGACTACTGTGTCTACTTAGTTGCATGAATTTAGATGTAATTTAATGTAAGAATGTAAGAATGTCTTAATTTTTTAATGTGAAAATATATACATGCTACCGTGAGAGTCCGAAATTTGGAGAATGTCGACTTTGACCGATGAATGTTGGCATTCCCATGTCCACTTGGTATGTTGTCCGAATTATTTGCTAAATATCCTTATTTCTCACTTACTCTTGCAACTGTCGACATTCACCATGCATTAACGGTGAATGTTCAATATGTCAAAGATTTGCATTTTCTTCTCCGTACTTCAGAATTGTACTTTGATCTCCGTACTTTGATCGAAAAATACTTTCAATTAAAAAAGTTCCTCAAATTAAGAGTATCTTTCAGATATGGCAATTTTTTATTGGGGGCTGCATACATATTAAAAGAAAAAATGTAATTCTTATACGGTCACTCCTTTCCTATCACATATATCTAGAAAAATGTTACTCTTTGTTTAAAAAGGTAAATTTTAAAAAATCCCATATCTGTAAGCGAAATAGTTAGCGAAAAATTGAATATTAAAAATGATGACTTACACCACTTTACGTACTATGGTGATTGTTTTTCAGGCGGAAAAATTTTTACATTAGGTGGCCAACTATAAGTTGATAAAAGTTAAATAATGATCTCATTGTTGTGAAATAGCAATGAAACGCGTTCACACGTGTTAAATTAACAGATGCAGTTTTTTCTGAATGAATCCATACTGTTATGAAATTAGTGATAATTTAGTCTTTTAGGGGGGGGGGGGTATTCACTAATTACGTCGCACTTATAGAGAAGGGATTTTAAAGTCAATGAATGACAAAATAGAGAATAAAAATATAATGGTTTGGGTTACTACGGTGTGTAACTTTCACTAGAAACTACCAAACATACGTTATAAGAAAATGCTTGCTAAATTACGATTTCAGAAATCAATTGTGTCTCTCGAGTGACTATTAACATAAATTAACGTCAGTTGAAAAGTAATTACATTTTCTCACTTTTGAGACATACCCTTAGTGCTTGGCGACAAATGCCAAAATTTTCGAATTGCAATACTCGGAAACTATTTCACTTACAGAAATGGGATTTTTAAAATGTAACTTTTTAGACAAGGAGCAACACTTTTCTAAATATAAGTGATAGGAAAATATGGATCGTATAAAAATTAAATTTCGTATTTTAATATGTATACAGCCCTCAGTAAAATAAATAAATAAATAAATAAATAAAAATGCCATATCTGAGAGCTGTTCTTAATTTGACCAACTTTTCTAATTGAAAGTAATTTTTGATCACTTACGGTTTAAAAGATAATCGTTTTAATATCTATTTTGAAGCACCCGGTATACAGGGTGACTACAAATGGTGTACTCGATTTTTAAAAAATCATATTTTCGAAACTACTGCACATATTACAATAAGTGATATATTAATGTAAAGAGAAATATACCAAGTTTTTTCCCACCAATGGCAGCACTTTAAAGATCGGTGTGATGGAATTCCAAACATAGCGACAATTAATGCAGACTTCGAACAGCATATTTTTTAGCCTTGCGTGTACTGTTTGTAGGAAATAAAGAACTACACCAAAATAGTTATTCCAAACCTTATATTTACGTTCCTATCGTAAATAAACAATATTGGATGATGAGGTTTTGCTTCATTATCTGATACCCGAAAACGATAAATACAAATTCCATATTTATAATCATTTCATGTCGTCAATAGCATTTTGATTTTTACTTTCATGTTCTGCATCTCAACATGCATTTTGAAAATCGTAAGAATACTTTCCTTTTAATGCAAAATTAAATAATAATTATTTTTATTTGTTAAATATTTTTTATAATTAACAAACATTATATATTTAATAATCATTAATTATTAGCTAAAAAACTAAGTTTTTTTTATTTATAAAAATCCCCAGACTAGTGACTTTTAGTTAACTTACAAATTTATATATAAAAGGTAAGTAAACAGTATAGAAAATATCCCGAATACATTTAAAAAAAACTATCTTACAAATTCTATAAATTCAGATGTTTAACAATAAAAACGTAAACGCAATTAGTTCATGAGCGAAAAGGCTTTTTTAAAGATTTAAAAAATTATATTTTATTTTTTTCTGTAACTTTATTAGCATGCATCTTACTAAATTCAAGTGAATGTATGTTTTAGGATTTCAAAAGAAATTTTGTTATAGTAATTTTTATATAGTTGTTACATTTTCATCATAATATAAATTTAAGTTTACAAGGATGTTTTGCAATTCTTTTTAACGTGTTTTACCAAAATATAAACTCTGAAATTATCAATGTCTTTCTAAACAATTGAGTTTGGATTTAAAAGACTATCTTAAGACAGCTCCATTACTAATTTACTCTCCATTACATCTCCCTAAAAGCGAAGCAGGGCAATGTGTCCAAAAATGATCCCTTAAGGATTTTTATAAATTAAAACGTGTAAAACAACATAAATCTTTAAATAATACTTTGGTCCTTTACTAGTATGTTTTACACTATATTTCGCATTATAAACATACTATAATAATATTTTAAATCTAAACTAAGTTATGAAAAAAAAAATAGAATTTTGAAAACGTGTCCAAAGGATCATACCCTCATTAAAATGCAAAATGATCCTCCATTTGAAAATAAGTAAATTGTTTTTTTGCTGGCAAAATAAAAGATATAAAAGTTATTATAGTTATTATAGTTATGTTACTGTGAAAGACCGAAATTGGCGAATGTTGACTTTCATCGGTGAATGTCGGCACATACCAAATACGTCGGTGAAAGACCGAATATTTGCTTAGATTCTAGTAACATTCGGACTACCACCGGTGTATGTCGACAAGCACACGTATGTTCTGGTTAAGGTGGAAAAGTGAAGCCGAAGTCAACAGGAAAGCAAAAACGCAGGAAGATAATTTTTAATCTGTTAGGGGAGGGGTTTTTTTTTTTTTTTTTTTTTTTTTTGCAAAATGAAAATATGGTTCCCTATGGTTACAGAAAAAATGTCCACTACAATATAAATGCCAAGTTCTATATTGGCTAAATGTATACTGGAATCTTAACGTCTAACATTTTTCTCACATCTTCTGTCGTTATTAAGAAGGCAAGTAATATCGAGCATCTTTTCTTCTTCTCACGGAATTTAAAGCTACATGTAAAAAATAAAATAAATACCTGGCTGTTCTTTAAATCTATTGTGGAAATTAATTTCCCCACAGTCAGTGCAGCAGTGAAAACTCCTCTACAGTGGGACGAACTGTCGTTCTCACTGTGATTGGCTTGTCTTCTCAGGAAGAGAGTTGACAACGTTACGGCACCTAAAATACGGGAAAGAAAATGCAAATCTTCAACAAATCAACATTCACCGTTAGTGCATGGTGAATGTCTACATTTGCCGGTGTAAGTGAGAAATAAGGATATTAAGCAAATATTTCGGACATACACCAATAGTCCAGTCAAATTAGACCAAAAAAAAGCAAATGGGGGAAAAAATTTATATATATTTGAAACTTGGGGAAAAAACTAATTGGTTATGTAGTTGTATGAAACAGAAAAGTTCCCCCCTCTCGGGGTGCCGTATCCGCCCCTTTGACCCCCTCAAAAGGTCACTTTTTTAGATTTTCACTTCTATCTCAAAAACCGTTCGTCTTAGCAAAAAAATGTCAGTTACAAAATGAAAGCTGATAAAATTTCCTACAAGATTGTAATTCGTTATTTTTTTCTATATGCAATAACTTTCGAGATATGTTTTAGACAAAATCGCAAATTTTTGGAAAACGCTTCTTTGTATCCCGATTTTTAACCAATTTTGTCTTATAGCGCTCCAAACCTCAGTTTTATAGGAATTGTTTTCGAAACAAATTTGTAGAGTATTCAATTACCTTTAAAGTGAGTTATTATTTGTAACTTTATCTTTAATGATCAAAAGTTATTGTAAATTGAAATTTTCAATAAATTTAGCAAATTCGAATGAAAACTACATTGCGCGTCAAAATACGACAAAATGTAGGAAAAAAAATTATACAGATTTGAAAGTTGAGGAAAACATTGATTGGGGATGTAGTTGTATTAAACAGAAAAGTTCCCACCTCTCGGGGTGCTACTCCCCCCCCCCTTTGGCTCCCCCCCAAAAAAGGGCCTTTTTTTGGATTTTTCCATTTATCTCAAAAACCGTGCATGTTAGCAAAAAAAAGTCATATACAAAATCAAATCTGATGAAATTTCCTACAAGATTATTATGACTTATTTTTTCTATATACAAAAGCTTTCAAGATATACGTCTTAGAAAAATTGGCAAATTTTTGGAAAACGCTTCTTTTTATCACTATTTCCCACTAAGTTTGCCTTATAGCTTTTAAACCATCAGTTTGACAGGAATGGGTTTAAAGCAAAGTTTTAAAGTATTCAATTACCTTTAAATTTAATTTTTATATGTAATTATATTTTTAAACGATCAAAAGTTACAGCAATTTGAAATTTTCAATACATTTTAGGGAATTCGAATGAAAAATGCATTGTGCGTCAGAATGCAAGAAAAAACCTAGGAAAAAGCTTATAAACGTTTGAAACTTGTTGGAAAACACTGGCTGGGTATGTAGTTGTGTAACAGTCTCTAGGGGTGCCGCGTCCCCCTCTTAGCCCCCCCATCAAAGTTCCCTTTTTAGATTTTCATTTTTATCTCAAAATTGGTGCTTATTAGCAAAAGCATACCAATTACAAAATGAAAGCTGATAAAATTTTCTAGCAGATTATAATTTTTATTTTTTTATGTATCGAATTATTTATTATTCGATATCTTTATTATTAGTATTTTTTTTTCTATATCGAATAGCTTCGAGATATGTTTTAGAAAACCTCGCAAATATATGGAAAAAGCTTTTATTCATCCCATATTTCGACTAACTTTCCTTCTAGCTGCTGATTCTTAATTCAGAGAATCGAACAGTCGAATTATCAAAATTTGTAATCTCCTTTTTTCAAGAAATTCCCCTCTCTTCTGTTACATTTTCCTTATCTTTAAATCATTGTCCGAAAGTCTGGGAAAATTCTTCAAAAGATGGCCAAGTGAAATGAGCGGGGATAACAAAGAACAATTTGGAACCCAGAAACTGGGGGGTGGAGAGAACTGAACTCATCGCTCTCTCTAGTTTATATGAAACAAAAACCAGCTCCAGAAACAATACTATTACTAACTTCATGAGGCTGCATTTAAACTTGGGGAACGAAATGCACGTGTGTAAAGGTCAATTTGCGCTGTACAGCAATGTGCAGGAAGACTGAAGATACATTTTTATAAAAATTAAATTGTTCCATAGGTTTGTTGCCCTATTATTGCACAGATGTTGCACACAAGAGAAAGTAAGTGTGCTATAATTATGCAGTAAATTTTTTATTAATTTTGCCGACATTATTAATTCTGATGATTCTATTGATGTAAAAAATGTCACTTTCAAAACATTTTTTGAGTGTTGGGAGAGGGGGTTAATTTAGACTTTAGTACTAACATTTATGTGTTAAATCTGCGTTTATATACGAATAAAATGTAACTAGTTCAGTATAAACAATAGAAGGAAGAAATAAAAATAAACGAAATTAAACCAAATCGTACTCTTATGTAATATAAATTATTACTGAAAAAAAGAGCCGTTTTGCATTAAAAAAAATTTTGGAGGAAAGGGGGACGCGCCCCCCAAGATAGAGGAACTTTCCTGTTTCTTAATATTGCACCCCCTACAAGTGTTTTCCCCAGGTTTCAAAACTTTATAAATTATTTTCTAGATTTTGTCGTACTTGGTCTAGCAATGTAGTTTTCATTCGAATTCTCTAAAATTTATTGAAAATTTCTAATTGCTATAATTTTTTATCCTTTAAAGATAAAATTACAAATAATATCTTATTTTAAAGGAATTGAATACTCCTGTAAAAGTGAGGGCTGAAGTGCTAGTATTGTGATTAAAATTGTGATTAAAAGAAGCGTTTTCCAAAACCTTGCGATTCTAAAACTTATATCTCGAAAGCTTTTGCATCTGGAAAAGAATAACCCACAACAATCTTGTAGGATACTTCCTCAGCTTTCATTTTGTAAGTGACAATTTTTTGCTAAGGCGTACGGTTTTTGAGATAAAAGTGAAAATCCCAATAAAAGACCTTTTTTTAGGGGGGATAAAGGGGTGACGTGCCCCCCCCCCGAGAGGGGGGAACTTTTCTGTTTAATACAACTACATCCCCAACCAATGTTTTCCCAAAGTTTCAAAACTTTATAATTTTTTTCCTAGATTTTGTCATACTTTGACGCGCAATGCAGTTTTCATTCGAATTTGCTAAATTTATTGAAAATTTCAAATTGCAATAACTTTTGATCATTTAAAGATAAAGTTACAAATAATAAATCACTTTAAAGGTAATTGAATACTCTATAACTTTGTTATGAAAACAATTGCTGTAAAACTGAGGGTTGAAGGGTTAAAAGACAAAATTGGTTAAAAATCGGGATAAAAAGACGCGTTTTCCAAAAATTTGCGATTTTGTATAAAACATATCTCGAAAACTATTGCATATAGAAAAAAATAACGAATTACAATCTTGTAGGAAATTTTATCAGCTTTCATTTTGTAATTCACATTTTTTTGCTAAGACGAAGGGTTTTTGAGATAGAAGGGAAAATCTAAAAAAGTGACCTTTTGGGGGGGCCAAAGGGGGGTGACGCGGCACCCCGAGAGGAGGAAACTTTTCTGTTTCATACAAGTACATACCCAATTAGTGTTTCCCCCAAGTTTCAAAAATATATAATTTTTTTCCCCCATTTTTCCTAATTTGACTGGACTACAAACGACTATATGAATGTTGACATTCACCGGTGAAAGTCGACATTCTCGAGATTTCGGACTAGTGGGGCACTTGCTCCCTGTCGGGGAATTTGTGACCTCCGTAGAGGGCTTCTGCTTAATTCGTTGGGAAATTTTAATGTAAGAAACAATCTAACTGTTCGGCCAATTTTAATTCTGAAGTATTTTTAAAAAATTACTTTTGTGTATTTTCAGTTTTTAAAACTTAACATGCAATGATACGTTTACATTTAAATCAGAAAAAAAACAATGGCATTGGCATGGGAAAGGTTGGGATGGGGGGGGTTGGAATCCACTTAAATTTTTGTTGACGAGTTAATACAAATGCTGAAAATTTCCATTCTAGTGAATTACTGTAATGAGCCAAAGTCAAAGCTGGCGTTCCTCTCCTCTTGAAGACCATTTTTTTTTTTTTTTTTTTTTTTTTTCCGGAAGCCTTTTTCTGTAGTATCCTACTGCTGTCCTTTAAAAAGCCATTAAAATTCAGTAAAACCACCCTTACGCTTGGTTGTCGCTTTTTTATTACCACCACTACGAAAATACAAGTGTTTCTAGCTAGAATTATACATCTCTTTTTAAGCATATCATGAGGAGGTTTTAAAGAAAGGGAAAAGGGATTGTTTGTTCTTTGACAAAAAATGAATAAACGTTCACGCCATATTTTCGACGATTTATTATTGATTAGAAATATACTGTCTCATCGCAAAGTGGAAATAATGATCGTTTATTAGACCACTGCCTGTGTAAATTGGAAATGCTAGTGGTGCAAGGGTACAAAAAAAATAATTAATTAATAAATGAATGAATGAATAGCTTAATTTAATTTAATTAATAAAACTCAACAAAAGAAGTTCGACGAGAAACCAAATATGCGTATTTTTGTTATGCGTATTTTTGTTAGAAAGAAGAAAAAAAAAAAAATAAAATAAAATCAGGCACACGGTCGGGGTCTTGGGTCGGCCGATGTTATAATCTGTGACAAGCGCCATCTGTTGAATACAAAATAAGTTCATTACTCACCTGAAAATTCCACGAATAATTTAAAATTTCCTCATTTTTTAAGATATGGGTTAGAGATTATTCATTGAGATGAAATATAGTTGCCGCATACTAAAACAAGCTATTAATTATTAACAAGCTATTAGTGGGAAAAAAGGTTTGTTTAATCTATTCGTTTATTTTATGATTATTATATTTATTTATTTATTATGAAAAGTTGAGTTTATACATAAAATTCTTAATTTGCTACGGTAGTTTTAAAACCACTTTATCTTTCAAGTATTTAGTTATTTAGTGCTCAAAATACTTTATATACCTAAAACAAATTTTACCCCCATTGAGAGAAAAACTTGTAAAATTTCGTTTGAAGGTAAAGCTAATTTAAACAGAATAATAATAATTTAAAAAAAAAACCTCTTAAAATAACATCAGCTCATTTAGCTACCCTTTAATTCAAATATGGAAAATTTGCAATTGATGAAAACCTCTCATAAAAATGGTATTAATTTGTTTTTAAAAATATGTAGTATTAAACACTGCATGTAAAACAGAAGTTGAAATCTTTTAAACTTTTATGGAACTTTATAAAGTTTTTATGTTTTGAAACTTTTAAATTCCAAATGTGTAGAATGTGTGAGAATGGAATTGGATTCATTTCTTACGCTGCATCTCCTGTCGGAATGTGTGTGATATGATAGCTCCATCTATCGGATAAATTATGTTTTGCTGCTATTCTCTTAGTGTCACAGTTCTTAATTTCCTTGCAATGCATGCAAGAACCATGATTCTAATCTTAACGCTAACTTAGTTTGTTGACAGAGATTTTTTTACCGCTCGTAAAATTTAAAAACATTTTTAGCGCAAAACGTTTTTAATAAAGCATTGTGTTCTCGTCATTTTTTTCTTGTAGATATATTTTTGCGTTTCATCTTAGTTTAAATTTTAAAATAGCTTTTTTTAAATGTATGTTCCATTATGAAACTTTTTTTATTAAAACTCGTTAGCTTTAGAAATATTACAATTTAAAAAGAACTCGCAACAAAAAAATGGTGTTAGTCTGTAAAAGTAGTGAAAAAGTTTTGTGCAATAACCATGAAGCTCTAGAGCTTCATGGTAATAACACACTTCAAATGGTGCTTATCAACAATATGATCATTTCGGTCAGTAGGGGAAAGTTGCCCAAAACGGGATAGGCGGGCAAAACGGGATATTGAGCCTCGGAGCTTGACTGGTGGTGCTATTTCGCGGGAGACAGGCTAAACTGGTTCCCGATCGCCATGACAGCATTCTCAGTTGATCTCTAAATATTTTTTCAAAGTTTTCAAGCGAGATTTTTACTTACTTTGTACTTTTTTCGACTGCAGAACAACTATCCTTGTGCTTCTCCGTCCTCCGGAACAATTCCGGTAAGTACTGTGTTTTGTTCATAGCTCTTTTAACAACAATTTCATGTACTTAAATATTGCTAGTGAGTGACGGTTCAGGGGTCCGCCATTTATGTTGTCAAAAGCATCGCGGTCGGGCAAAACGGGACACTTTTGGGATGCCCAAAACGGGATGCAATTTTGATGTGTCCCGTTTTACCCGACCATTTCCATTAATGTTTTGGCAATGTGTTTAAGTTATTTTAATTGAAATAAGTAATGAATAAAAATATGTATAATCAATTACAACAACTGCAACATAACGAGGACAGATCCGAAGGATCTTCAAGTTCAGTCATAGCATGTAAGAGTTTGCAGTCATCACAACCACTAGAGACAGTATTGAATGAATCACCTAGTGATGGGGCACCGATAACACTAGCACAAACGCAGGAGTTATCCAAGCGTCCACTTCAACAGGAAACAAAGAACTCGGGCTATACTATCGTCCTTCACTGCCATTTTCTATATCACCCAAAGAAATTCTACCTCCACCACGAGTGATTGGACCAAGACCTCAAAATAAACACGATAGGAGAAGAGGGAAAACAGCAATTATAACAGGAAGCCCATATAAACTTGAGTTGGAAGAAGAAGAGTGTGAAAAAAAGGAACGAGAAAGAACTCAAAAGCTGAAAAAAAGGACTGCCAAAACAAGTCTCTTGAATGTTCCGAAGACAAAACAAACGAGGCGTAAAATAAAACCAAGTGGAGATGCAGATAAAGTTAAAAAAATGCAGATAAAGTTAAAAAATGTTACTCTGAACCTGAAAACAAACCACAATCATCATTTGTAAAAATCGAAGAAAATGGACCTAACATTAGAAAACCTAAAAAAAAATCATCAGTTAGCCAAGGTTGGACGTCGTCGTCTTCAGAAGATGAAGCATGTATTTTTTGCAACGCTGTGTATCTTGAATCGAAATCTGGAGAAGGCTGGGTACAATGCTCGAGCTGCAAGGGATGGGCCCACGAAGCCTGTTCCAAAGCAGAAGAAGAAGACGACACATTTTTATGCGATTTCCGTGTTATGTAATTTTTCAAATTTACAAGTTTCTTTCTATAAAAACGCAGCCTATTCTTGCTCTAAAAACTAAATCAAAAGTAAAATCAGCAAAAACTTAATAACATACAAATCCCTATCCCGTTTTAGCCACCCTTGGTAGGGTAAAACGGGATCGTTTAAGACTTTGTGAAACCAGTATTTTTCACATAAATATTATTGAACAAATGTGACAAAGGTATTTTAAGTAGTTGAAAAGGTGTATACTTTTAAATGACGTCTAACTTTGGAATGTACCTTGTACACAATAAGAAATAAAGCGAAGAATAGATAAGCTATCCCGTTTTGGGGTACTTTCCCCTACAAAAGTCCGTCCTTCCAGAAAAATTGCTGCAAAAATGTTCAATCATCCACAAGAGGTAAAGCTTAAACTTTCTAATGATTACGATTTAGAGATTAAGATTTAATCTAAACATTAATTTTAAAGATTACAGTTTGCTTAAAGCAAAAGACATTTCGCTATGAGATTGTATTTTTTAACCTTTAAATATCAAATTCGAAATGTGTGTTTTGCGAATTTCCCCTTTTTCACACCAATCGTTAGGAATTAAGTGATTTTGTATAAATATGAATAATGAATATTTCTAATCTCAAATATTAGCTAAAAACATAAAATGAAAGGTATTCAGTTATCATGTACAGTAATACCTCGATTTACGATTCCCCGACTTATGCGAACCCGGAGTAACGCGATTTTCAAATCTGGGGTTATTGCTCTGTAATACCTTCCGTGTAAATTAGGGGTATTACTCTAATATCTATCAACGAAAACGAAAATCATTAAAATTTTAGAATGTTTTAGAATTTGTAGACTTTGTAAAAATAATTTCCCTAGATATGATAGAAAACATGTAACTCCAAGGGCTTAAACATGAGTTACGTTTTTACATTTCGTTTATTTCATAAGGAAGTTTTAAAAGGTAGCTTTAAATATCAATAATTTAGCTGTCTTTTAGATTCGTAAAGCTGACAAATATTTTTAACAAGAACACCCCACTAAAAAGCTGTTGTGTTTAAAGTTAATTAAAATCTTCGTAAATAGCACATAGATGAAAGATACTGTAGTACGAGCATTCCGAGAAGTACAAAAGCTCCACTCATAATTTGCAAGAAAGCTCCACCGGCAAAATGGTAGGAACTAGCCTTAGTTCTAACCTTAACTAACTTTAATCTCAATTTATTTTAACCTTCCTGCCTGTGTGGATATTAGATTTTTTTGCAACTGAGAAAGGATGGACATTTTGTACCATCCGAAACATTCCTATTGCGACATTTTGATGTGTGCTGTTTTACATATATTTGCATTTAAAAGAAATATTGTAAATATTAAAGAAATAACGTAATTTTAAATAATATTTAAGACTGTGTTTTATTAATTTTATTTTTATATAAAAGTATTCATTTTACTCCGTTAATGTTTTACGGTAGTTAGATGTGATAGGCACACTGCACTAAATTATTATACATACTGTGTATGTTTTTCTTTTATTTTTCCTAATCAATCTTACTCCTACTTCATCAAAAATTTGCCACGCACTATTTATTATTTCAGAGGGCTGTAATTTCTTTACAGTTGCATTTTGCACACTCCACTAAATTATACAGCTCTGAACATTGCTTTTAACGTTTATTCTTTTTTAGAATTTTCTTCTTCGTTGTTTTTAAAGCCTGTAGTTCCAGTGGTTGTGCATCTTCAAAATAATTGAGAGTAACTCTTCAAAATATAACTAATTTATGGGTGATAAATATACTGGGTGATAAAGGATATAAAAAATTTAAAAGAGCTCCTACAAACTTTAATGGTAGGTCAGACTAATGAAGAAAGATTCAGAATCACATAGCAATGTGGGATCCCAAGCACCGTCTTCAGATATCTGTTAATAATCACTTTGGAACCAGTGCTGAAGTAATAGTGAACTTTAGAAAAACCTTAATTTGTCAAAAACCAATGTATCTTCCACGGGAAACACGTGATTAGAACTGATAGCTTAAAAATTATATTTCATTTCATGGATGAAAGTTTTGGAGACAAAACCATTGTTTATAAAACTTGGTCAAGAAATTAGACGAGCATTTCAACACTTTTTTAAAGTGATCATTAACAAGTAAGTGAAAACGGCGGCTTTGACGCCACATTGCTATGCCATTCCCATTTCTTATTATTATGTGCCTTACCTCCCCTTAAAGTTTGTCAGAACTGTTTTCAAACACTCTGTATATTTATACAGGGTGGTCAATTTTAATTATTCTAACGCCGAAGTACAATTGCTTGAACCTTGCTTAGTGTGTTGTAGATGATTTCCAGTATTGCTGGACTGTTGAAACTTTATTTCTGAGGTGAAGCAGGATAATGAAGCTGTAGTGTTAGTTAATCCTTTCATTTTTTTAAGTAGTTTGATTCAAATTTTTGTATTATCATTCCCTACGGCAAATGTTGTAAATGTTTGCCACCGCACTGAATGCAAACATTAACACTGTTCTGGTGCATTTCGCAACATTGTTGGTAAGTATTGACCAGATTTATGTCGTATGATTCGGAGAATCGAAATAAAAGTTAATAATAGTGCTCACTTATGTTTAGAAAATGATTTTTCACATTTATTGAGTGAAACAAATTATACCTCAACATTAAATATATGCTTTTTAAAAGTTATAATGTTGAAACTCTTTCAGAGATGTGAAAAATGAGAATGAGAGAATCAGAGATGTGAGGAACACATTACCAAGGACAGTTTTTCAAACTAATCACTCTGTAAAGGCTTATCTAGCGTTTCAAATAGTCGTTTACAGTGCGTTACAGTAGAGTCTTGACTTACGCGTGAGATGCGTTTCAACACTGCTCGCGTTGAGTGAAAATTTCGCGGGCATACGACTTTTTGAAACACATACATAAATATTCTAGGCACTTAAAAAACTCCGCTCAAGCTGTTTTAAACCATTCCCTAACTATACATTACCATTTCCTACGTAAAGTGTTTAATGAATGAATGTTGACGTGTTTTACTTTAGGCAAAAATCAGGTGTTCCAGGCGATAAGTTCATCTTAGCTCTAAGAAAATCTCGCGTAAAATCCAATTCGAGTAAGTTAAGAGTCCACTGTATATTGTTTCATTTCCATGCATACAAAAAAAAATTGCACCAAAGGACTAAATTTAGTCATTCCCAAGTCATCCTTCATTCGCAGGCAATTTAATTTGCTTTTTTTTTAATTTTATTTTGTTTTGAAAGAGAACAAAGACTTTTTCCAAAACATAATCTGTGCTTTACTTAAAAAAAAAAAAAAAAACTTATTTAAGAATTCGTCACGTGAACTCTCGAACCATTTTTCTTTATGTAGTATTTCGATTTCTACATTATTATGCAATGTTGTGCAATCTAGAACAGGTTTACGGGAATAATTCTTATTGTAAATCATTGATTTTAGATTGAATAGGCAAATATAAATGATAGTTACTTTTATAGACGATGGATATTTACAAAAAAAAACTGATGTATATTTTAATGATATTCTTTAAAATATATCTTTTAGCCTTGAATCTGTTTTGAGAGTTGTTCCTTTTTTACTTCGGAAAATAATTATGTTTTTCTTATGATAAGGCGTCTAAAAGATTCTGAGCCAACTGTGAATTTCTTATTAGGAATTGCATTTCATTGACTACGCTTTGGTACAATGAGCCTCTAATTAACTGTAACAAAAAAAAATCGGATTGCTTATGTCATGTATTCAAATAAAATAGCACCTTATAAAATAACTAGTGGCTTATCACGCGATAAGACATTTTAAGAAATATATTACCTAAATACAATTCATTCGTATTGCTTTCTTGAAATCTTTCATTTTGGAAACTAATCATCCGAATAACCCTAAGTTCATTAATGTGTCTTTTGTAAATTTTCATTCATACATCACGTAAAACCCCCGAGAAGTTGCATTCTGCAAAGAGTGATGACAAGGCTCACTGTGAATAATTCCTCATTTTCTATTAAACTTCTATGCAAATCATTAAAGCAGGGTTGGTCAGGGACCCGTCTGAAACCCGACCCTTGGAAGATTAAAACCTCTTTTACCGGCAAAATTAAATTTCTCGGCGCAAAAGAAAAATGGATTGAACAAATGTTTGGCTAAGTGGGGGTGGATCCATCAACACCGCTTCATCACTCGGATCTGCGCTATCATTATGGAGATCTCATTCCTTGTTGGGTGAAGTCAGATAACATCTTAATGCCATTATGTACGTTGCATGTACGACTGGGAGCTTTTGTTTTCTGGCACCTCACAGGGTTCAGATAGGTCATTTCCATTACAACAATAACCGCCTCCTTTTAACACTTCGAATTTTTGTTTTGTCTCTGGATGATGGAACGCGGCATCACATACACACAGGATGAAGCTATTAATGGAAGCGATGGGAGTGTATGTGATCTGAAAAGAAGATGCATTCATTTCAGCGCGCACAGGAGAAAATTCAACACGTGGAGGTAATCTTCGGCGAGAAGAGATACGGAAACTAAATTCATTTGCGGAGAACAATGTGACAAGATAAGAGAGCTGGCCAGAAACGCCGAAAAGGAAAAAAGGTGGTATAATGCAGCAGTATTGAAGATTCTGATGACGAACTGCAGATATACACTATCTCTGATCTCTGTAATCTTCCAGAACTTTGACATGAATATATATTTGCTCTCTAAGTAGAATGCTTATAAAAACACTTGTACTTCTAATCACTATTTATTTTTCCTACAAAGGGGGCTTCCATTAAATTAGATAGCATTCGAAAGGGGTTTTATTTAATAAAATATGGCAGTTTGTGACAGGTAGGTAGGGAGGGACCAACAACGCTGCTGTGTCACCCTCGTGATGAGTTTTCAGATTTTCGGGCCACTTTGTTATAGTGATGTTATATATAGATGATTGTTTGTGCATTGATCGAAACATTTCCACTGATGTTGCAAATGTATATGCAAAACACCACAGAAGATCTATATTTAAAACTCTAGAATAATGCCAACCGGCACGATATCCTAGGGAGCATTCCTAGGAATTTCAAATATCCATAAAAAATTTCAAACCATTTGGAAGAAAATAAACTCAGTCACCTCATTAATCTTCAATCAATTTTTTTTATTCTTGCTTAAAAATTTGTCATCACCATCATCATAATAATAACATGAATGACTTTCATTCGCTTTTATACTAATTTTAAGGAGAATTTCTTAGTGGATTTCCAAATTACATGCTAGTAAACTCTTTTATCATCATTTTAATTCATTTATACATCAATATAAATAAAACATTATCTTTTATGCATACGGTTAAAACTCTGCGGCCAAGCAGGGCAGGCCAATGGGAGTTATATGGTATGATAGCCCTTCACATGGGCGCCCATAGAAATTTTTCTAGGTGAGGGCAAACTTCAAAACATTTTTCTAAAGTTGTGAAGGTTGAGCGTGCGGTGGGAGGCGGTTTTGAATCCGAGAAATCCGCGTGGTAGATTGATGTATTTTCCAGCCAGTCCGAAAGGTACCCACTTGGCCGGCCTTCAGTTGTGAAGGTGTTGTGTGCTATGAGGCGATCTCGAGCTGCAACACTAATCTTCCGCTAGAGAGTCAGTTGGAGGCTGACGGACGAAGTTCCAATCGTTATGAGCTGCCATTCGTTGTGGAGGTTGAGAGGCTGCCACTACGCGTTGTGGACTTTGGGAGGTTGCTGCCACTCGTCGCTGACTTTGAATGAGTGAGAGATGGATGAGGTCGGTGTTGGCGTCATCTGTCTCTGAAGGCGAGAATAAGAATGCTGTTCGTTGTCCGGATCATCAATGAAGGATGAGCGTGTGGTGGAAACCAGTTTTGTTCCGAGAAATCCGCGTGGTAGATTGATGCGTTTTTCAGCCAGGCAAAAAGGTACCCACTGAGACGGCCTGCAATTGCCAATGTGTGTACATGGTGGTGATCTTGTGCCGCCCATAGAAATCAAACCACAAAGGATAAAACTTCAAACTTGTAATCAATTTTTGTTCTGATTTTGCTTTGTGATGGAATTTTGTTTACATCATAAAGCATTATTCTAAAAATCAAGATGGGAGAAGTACCCTACCTTGCAAGGCAAAAGTAAGGACACGTGGCACTTCCCCTCCCGCTCCTGGCTGTACTCAGTGTCGTAGTGAGAGGGAGGCAAAGGGGGGTTATCATGCCCCGGACGCCGCTCTCTCAGGGAAAACCAAATCTCACCTAAGACAAAAAAGTTTTGTGAAAGATTATAAAGGGGTGCCATAAAGGCTTCGTGTCATTCGGGTACAGTTCTGCTCGCTGCGAGACTGGTTGCACTTATGCGGAGTACGATATATGAGAGTTCCTATTTGCGCATAGGAATTCCTTTCATCACGTAGAAAAAACTGCCTACCCAGTGACTAACTTCTGAGACAGCCCCCTGTAGTTTTAACTTACTTTACTAAAGATTGGGTGTTTGTGTCCAAGCGTAAAAAGCGCTTTTATAAAGACACAATGAGCAATGAAGGCATTCATTTGGGCTAAGCAACTACCAAAAACTGTAAAATAAATAAAAGCTTTGTGAAAAAAACACACATAAAATGTTACTTATAAGATGTTATAAGTTATAACATCTTATAAGTAAGATTTTATGTGTGCTTTTTTCACATTTTATTTATTTTATCATTTAATACCAGTATTTTGAGTGGTTTAACAATAAGCATTTCAGCTGCATAGCATTTCTCAAAATATTTTCTGAATGATGTAGTGTTAAATACGAGACATATTCGGAAAGTAAGTTCCGTTTTGAAAAAGAATTAGTTAAAAAAATCTTTCTAAAGCCAATTTCATTTTTATATGAAAGAGCATGCCTTAAAGTAAGTTCCGTTTTGAAAAAGAATTAGTTAAAAAAATCTTTCTAAAGCCAATTTCATTTTTATATGAAAGAGCATGCCTTAAACTATCTTTCTGCATGTTTCCGCCAATGTTCAAACACCTGTCGTAGCGGGTTACCAGCTTTTCTATACTTTCTTCATAGAAACTTCCCGCCAATGACGATAACCACGACTCCACAGCATTTTTCACCACATCGTCCGATCCAAAGCGCTTGCCGCTTAGCTTGTACTTCATGTGCAGGAAAAAGTGATTACAGGATGGCGCCAAGTCTGGGTTGTAACGCCGGTGATCGAAATACTCCCAACGAAACTGTCGAATCATCGTTCGAATGTTACCGTCAGTATGGGGCCGAGCATTGTCCTGGAGCACCATAATTCCTTTACTGAGCATTCCTCTCCTGAGTTTGTTTTGAATTGCCCGCCATAGTTTACTTCTCTGTAGACGTGGCTATCGTCAATGGCGGGAAGTTTCTATGAAGAAAGTAGAGAAAAGCTGGTATCCCGCTACGACAACTATTTGAACATTTGGCGAAAACTATATAGAAAAATATAGTTTAAGGAATGCACTTTCATATAAAAATAAAGTTGGGAAAAAAATTGTACTATTTTTTTTTTTTCAAAACGGAACTTACTTTCCGAATACGCCGCGTATAACGAGTGGTAAAGAAAAAACTTTGGCTATACATTTTTTTTTTTTAATCAGGAGATATTTTTCATGTGTAGTTAGTAACATTACAACGCCTTTAGTGCTAGAATAGTACGCTGTCCCTTTTGCTTTTAATCGAACTTAATTGTTCGTTTTTGACAAATTTTATAAGAACTTAAAATTCTGACTCTAAATTATCTGACGCAGAGAAGCATACCATTTATTTATTTAAACTTCCTTAATTAATAAAACACTTCCTCTGATTCATGTTTAACTTTGAATCAGTGGTTGAAAAGCTTTTGAAAACTGTAACACATATGCTTTTTTCACCAACGCAATTCCGATGGTGATGATGACTTGCAGGATATAAAACTAATATCAAAATGTTATAACCTGTTCACTGAAACCTCAAAAAGGGGAATAACAAATAGTAATAAAAAAAAAAACTTCGCTCGACCCACCGCCGGTCATCGTCGATTAACAATATTCATAATGTGCCACAATGAGTGGCTTTAAAGAACAATTTAACGTCTATTCCTCCCCCCCCCCTTTTAGAATGTGTACGCCCTGACGTCTGAAATATACAGGAGTGGCTCATTTAATGAGCATAGGGGGCGCACCTTCCAGTAGAGGGACATGACAGCTTAGGCCGGATGCGGCCGGCGGGACAGAAAGGCAGCACCCACGTGACAGCTCGATGAAAATGAGGGCCCATTGAGACAGCTGATGTCTAAAAAGAATTCGAAATCTGAAAGCCGTCAGAATGTTATGGGATACGATATTCGAATTCTTTTCTCTTGACGTTTTGTAATGGAATAAGATGTTTTAACTTTTTTTTTTTCATATTCTGAGGTATTCAATGAAGTGTTACAATGTTTTGCAAACAGTTTGAGGTGATACTGTGCAAAAAGCTACTGTCATTAACTCTTAAACTTTTTTCGTTATATATATCTCCTACTTCCCCAGTGGCGTTACAACAATATTTTGAACCACATCAATACTACAATATATTGCCTGCTCTCTCATACTACAAATAAATTGTACCATATTCCAATTTATTTGTAGAGTGTAGCTTGAACTACTAGATTTAGCATATAACGATCGATTATAACTCATGTTATGTTCCATTTCTGTTATTAAGATATATTTTGACAAACAATTCGTATTTTATGCCTCTTACAGAGTGTAAGATTTTAACTCTGTGTGATCGACTTTAAATCTTTGTGATCGAAACTGTACGTTTTCGATCAGCAATTGCAGACGTACATTAACATGTCAGCAGTTATTGATTGGAAAGAAAGAAAATTATAAGTAGTTTCAAATCTTAATGAATCAGGTATGTGAATCACCGTAATCGCGGTATGATAATATTCGGAAATTAAACATTGAGTTATTAAATAAAGTCTGAATATGAACCATTCAAAAATTAAAGCCTGAAACTTAAAAACTTTTTGGAAAAGAAATTACTAGGCAATTAAAATATATGAACATTTTTTTATTGCTCCCGTTTTTAAAGGACTTGCCGTGCAGTGGCGGCTCGTGGGTTATTTAAATGGAGGTTCACAAAACAAATTTCGAAAATTAAATATGCAGGTACGACGCACCTAACAAGTTAAAATAGATATTCGTTTCCAGCAGCTAAAGGAAAACGATGCACGCAACTGAAAGAAAACAAGTCATATTTTGTCTTACATTTCGTCATCAGGATACGTTTTAGTAAAGGTCTTGATTCATTTTATTTCAATATTTTTTCAAAGGATAATATTGAAAAATGCCATTGCTTTAGCTCCGAAATACTTATTTTACTCCCATTTAAAGTATTTATACTAGTTTATAAAAAAATAATGTTCTGAAAAACGGTAGAAATAAAGATAATTTTAAGAAAATGAAATAAAAATTAATTAACTAACCGAACGTAACAAACCAAGGAAAAATCCGGAAGTGATACCGCAAAACAAATGACCCTGTGTGCACAATGAAAATGTGCGAACGAAATGATATCATTAGCGCCGTGTGTACTTCCTAGCTGTTTCCGCTTCTGATCCCAAGATCGGTTCGGAAAAAAAATTCCGCTCGCAGGTGCGATTGTTTAAAGACTGGGCTGTAGTAACCTACACTTAGTGCGTTAGCTATAATAAGCGTATTTAAATTAGTGTGGGGAGGGGAGAGAGAGTAAAACTCACGTTTTAAATTCACAAAAATCTTAGAAGTGTACTTAATT
Source organism: Cheiracanthium punctorium (assembly GCA_038373885.1). Lineage (NCBI taxonomy): Eukaryota > Metazoa > Arthropoda > Arachnida > Araneae > Cheiracanthiidae > Cheiracanthium > Cheiracanthium punctorium. The sequence goes on from JAWZYV010002960.1 coordinate 1,715,982, forward strand.
TTTGTTTTCAATTTAATTCTTTAATGTGTTTATTCTTTAGTTTTTCCTTTAGGGGTTCACGCGCTCATGTGCTCAAATGGAAGAGCCGCCACTGTTGCCGTGTATAGTGAACAAAAGTATTTTGCTTCGACTCGAAACCCATGAAGATGTTTAGTTATATAATCGTAGTTTTTTTAAAACAAAACTTAAAGTCTCAACACAATTTTTAAAAAAGTCAGATTTTGTAACTCTTATCACCAGACCTGCTTTTCAAATTTTTTGAATGGCAATTGTCCTTACAGATGATATTAAGCTATATATGGGTCTAAAATGCATTTTTAAAGTTTCGTTACGAATTTAGATCTGTCGTTTACAGTGGATAATACAGCTTGTGGCAAGAAATATAGAATTTTTTTTGACTACCTCAAATAGCTTCTGTTACTCTCGAGGATGGGAAACAAGTTTTCTTCAAACCAGAATGCATATTGTAATTTTTTTTCGTTATTAATAATCATCTATTTCATTGACAAATAAAATTATTTTCAGCCGTTTATATGCCATAGAGCATAGTGTTTTAGAAGTAATTTTTTTGGAGGGATATATTTTAAACCGAGATAAACAGATCAAATTGTTTTGTTCACTCTTTACGCTCCACGCTCTTCACTTTGTTCCCACGATTCTACGCATCAGATAGATTTTATTCGTAGACGTTTTATATACAAACTTTTCTAGTTTCTAATATCATTATATGACCTAAAATATTTTGAAAATACCTAGAAGCAGTTTTATCCAAAGGAGAAAAACATGTCACAAACATCCGTTTGTTTTCCATTCTTGACATTTCACTTATCTATTTACGTCTCTCTTGGCATGAGCATCTGACATTCGAATTGTCTAATTTAATCTTCGAATTAAATTTCTTCGAAAATTATCTCATTACTCAGATCTCTGATGTTATTCTTTCCCGTGATTTATCTTTGCTGTCACTTTTCATGATTGATTTTGCGGTTTCAATTATTAGTACCTCCTACGCTTTGCTTTTTGTTCTCCGTAACTACTTTTCAATACGCTGCTCTTTCAGTCGCAATCACTTAGTGCTCTAATATGAGGTACCAGACATAACTTTAGCAAATGTTTTAAGTTTATCCATTTGACCAGTGTTCGATAATTTACAAAATTACCCTGACTAGTTTATTATACGGCGTTTGTCCTTTTAATCAGACACATACAATAATTCCTAATTACGGTGATTTTTGTATAAAAAATAATGAACATTTTACTAAATTGCTTACTGAACTAAAAGTTTTATTTACTTTTAGTTCTAAAAGAAAAAATAAGTTGAAAACTGTGATCTATATTTGTCTGTCTGAATGTGTGCAAACTGTTCTTTTTCAACTTATTATATTTTCAACACTTTTCAACTTATTTTTTCTTTTAGAACTAAAAAGTTTTATTTACTTTTTAGTTCTAAAAGAAAAAATAAGTTGAAAAGTGTGATGTATATTTGTCTGTCTGAATGTGTGCAAACTTTTGCAAATATTCGCCGATTTGCACAGAGCTTACATATGTTATTGATATGATGTATACTGTGGTCCCTTTAAAAGTTTAAATGTAGCATTCACAGCTGCTTTTGCAATATCAATTCAAAGACTTCAAATGCATCTTGGAATTTGGGCCACCAATGTTTCAAGAGTACTTTGGAAAAGCTAATCCGCTCTAAAATAAAACTTATATATATATTATTGAAATTTATGGAAACTTGCTCTTCATCGAAAATGGTAGATCGAGCAGCCTAGGCAGCACAGAGATATTGGTCAATATCAGAATTGTAATACTGGCCAACATTATATGGACACCTTTTAAATGATATTTGTGGATATTATTTTTTAATATTGAGAGACGTTTTTCGAACACTTCTGAGTATAGTTTTCGGATATTCAAGGTTATCTTTTTATGGCATTCCCGGGTGGATAACATATTCGAATATTGAGAGATATTTCTCCAACATTTCTTAGTATTGTTTTCAGATATTCTGGGATATTTTTTATGGCATTCCTGAATGACATTAAATTTGCCTCACATAGAAAGTGGTGTAACTGAAAATGAACTTTCGACAAAAGTTTTTTAAAAATGATTTACTGTTTGAAAGAGTTTGCAGACCATTCAGGCTGAAATTCAATCATGTGTAGGCCAAACCTCCTGTCAGTTGCAACTTGATAACCAAATTCAAATAGGAAATGAAAGTCCAAGAACAGAATACAAATAACAAGAAGAATTGCCAAGAATGAAACTCTTTTCAGTTCTGTTCAAACAAAGTCGTTTCAGAAATATATGTGGGGGGGGGGGAGGGAAGACTCAATTTAAACCATAAATAAAATTATTGCTTAGAGGTTTGTAATGCATGTTGCATTTTTAAGCTCTTCTTAAGTGATATTTATGTTTCCGCAATAATGATTTTATGAATGTGAACAGATACTGCTGAATATTTTTAAAGTGATATTATTTTACGAATATTGCCAGATATCGCTGAATCTTGCGAACACAATATCCTTTTTAACGATATCAACAGATATTGCTGATGAATGCTGTAAACATAATATCATTTCTAAAACATTCACTAATATTTACCAACATTCACAATGTAACATTGAAAAGAGTTTATTGCTCAAAAAAGGGCTAGATTTAGTAAAAACAATAGTTTTTAGGATGATATTTCTGAATGATAAGAAGGTTCGACAGTGTAGTGCAGTGTACATGTGTGTACACTGCAAAAAAAAAAAAAAAAAAAGTCTTTTAAACTGACAGGAAAAAACTGTCAGCCAGTACGCCAGTTTCTTTCCGTATATTTTACAGAACTCTGCCCTATTTCTTTCCGTAGTAAGATTCCGTAAAGATTCTTCCCTATTTCTTTCCGTAGTAAGATTCCGTAAAGTCAACTGAAAGTCTGTACAACTTACGGAAGACTTCTTTAAAAAAAAAAAGTCTTTTAAACTGACAGGAAAAAACTGTCAGCCAGTACGCCAGTTTATTTCCGTATATTTTACAGAACTCTTCCCTATTTCTTTCCGTAGTAAGATTCCGTAAAGATTCTTCCCTATTTCTTTCTGTAGTAAGATTCCGTAAAGTCAACTGAAAGTCTGTACAACTTACGGAAGACTTCTTTAAAAAAAAAAAAAAAAGTCTTTTAAACTGACAGGAAAAAACTGTCAGCCAGTACGCCAGTTTATTTCCGTATATTTTACAGAACTCTTCTCTATTTCTTTCCGTAGTAAGATTCCGTAAAGATTCTTCCCTATTTCTTTCTGTAGTAAGATTCCGTAAAGTCAACTGAAAGTCTGTACAACTTACGGAAGACTTCTTTAAAAAAAAAAAAAAAGTCTTTTAAACTGACAGGAAAAAACTGTCAGCCAGTACGCCAGTTTATTTCCGTATATTTTACAGAACTCTTCCCTATTTCTTTCCGTAGTAAGATTCCGTAAAGTCAACTGAAAGTCTGTACAACTTACGGAAGACTTCTTTAAAAAAAATAAATAAATAAACGGAAATAAACTGGCGTCCTGGCTGACAGTTGACAAGTTGATTTGACAGACTTTTTTTGCAGTGATTCAGCGATATACTGATTATCAAGTATTGATAGCTTCTTTACAGAGACTCGCAAAAGAGTTATTTTACGAGTCTCTGTAAAGAAGCTAGTAATGCTTCTTCTACCATTTTATCTATAAGATTATGTAAAGAGTAAAAAAAATAATAATAATCACATGCCGCAAAGCAACGTTGGTATAACAGAAAGGAAATTTCTGCAATGCAACGATCAGAACAAAGTAAATAAGAATGCGTTAATAAAGTAAATAAATCTTATTTAAATTTTTGCTTTTCTGCTTATGCACTGCAAAAAAAGTCTGTCAAATTTACAGAAAAAAGTGTCAGCCAGGAAGCCAGTTTATTTGCTTTTTTTTTTTTAAGTCTTGCTGTAAACATAATATCATTTCTAAACCGTGAAAATTTGACAGATTCTCAGTTTATTTTACAGAAATTTTCCGTATATGGGAAAAATACGGAAGACTTCTGTAAAATATACGGAAATAAACTGGCGTCCTGCCTGTGAGTTTTTTTCTGTCAGTTTAACAGACTTTTTTTGCAGTGTGTTGGTGATTATTTTCCTGTAAAGAGAGTTGGACCTTTTGAAACGTCAGTACAATTTATTTTACTGCTATGCGTCTTTCAGTAAAACACAAAACGCGTTAATTTCTATGCCATTAACAACAGCTTTTCGAGTGCTTTTATTTAAATTTAATTTTGTTCACGAAATGTCTAATCATGGAAAATGTTTGAGGTTGCCAATAGTTTTACAATGTAAGATTAAAATTTCATACACATTTTACTCATTTACTATCACTATTTTTGCCAGGCTGAGTTCTTCAGGTGGGAAAGCCAAGGAACGGGTTACAGTTCCTTTTGCATCATGGTATACATTACCATCAAACAAAACGAGAACACAATGGGATATCCCCCTTCTTTCTTTCTTTTAATATTCTGTACCATTTTGTTCCATTCGTTCCACAGTTTTTGTCCTAGCACTCGATTACCTCCTAATCTGTTTAACTGCCAGTATCGCATGTCATGTTATAGTTACAGTTACAAGAGGTTGCGATGACTTTCACGCGATGCAACGAGGAGTCCGCGTGCTGTGATTTATGGCAGGAAGATTCTTTCTCGCGGGATTTCCGTTTAATAACCTGCTCATTACAGGCCGTGTTTTAGTCACACTTCTCAAAAATAGACATTTGGATTCATTTTGCTCATTGTGGGTGGTCCTCTGACCGACGTGGGTGAGATCCTCTCCGAGTCCATTTATCTCGTAAATACTGCGGATGCACCGGCTTGTGTTCTCTGAGCAGAAAATGATATTAATAAGAATGTGAAGCTGACTCGAAATGACCCGTACAAAAGAAGTACGTGCCACCGATGAAAAGTAGAGCTTAAAAGAGCAATAGAAAGTTCTCGACCGTTTGTTCCTGCAGGAAATGATAATAATAATAAAAGAGTTCTTGCACGCTTTTCAAGTATAAATTTCCTTTCTGGCACTTAATGCTTATAGGAGTAACCAGATATGAAATCTTAGGAATACATTTCATTTAGGAAGTGTTTAAGCGTTATCCATCATGGCAAAATTATTACAGATAAAAAACGGAAAATCTGTATTTATTTAAACATTTTTATTGTAGAATGTTCAAAACTAGACAATACGATACTACGTAATTCTGCAAAGCCATTTATAATATTAAATTTTAATCTTCCGGCAAAAACTTCTTAAGAACAGTTCATAAACCAGAACAACCTATCGGGACAACCTGTCCCGATAGGTTGCTCAAAGTTGTCACAAAGAAATATATAATGCATAGACTTAGTAAATTTGTTGCTGATACTACTGCCGAAAAAGCAATATTTGTCTTTCTGTTGTTGCTCGTGTATACAAGCATAGCATTAAGAGAAGTTAGCGTAATAAAGTATATTATTTTATATTATCGGGAGGGGGGGGATTTTGAAAAAGAGAATGGTTTAGGCGTAACGTGGCATACATTATATGAGCTCTGATTTCGAACAGATATTTTGGGGATTTTACAAGTGCATAAGCTCCTAAATTTCCCCTCCATGTTGACCATTAAGAGCAACAGTACAACAGCAGTAGGCAATCGCACAACTGGAAGACAGTTTATCGAGATCTATAGCACTTTTATGGACTTCATATGATTTGTTCCTAACTATAAGTTCATCTTCATTTCAAAGTACAATTTACATCACAAGGACAGACACATACATCCACACCCAAAGCCGGGAGTCGAACCCGGGCCCAAAGGATGGTAGTAAGGCGCGCTAGCCACTACATCGCCTGGGCGGCCACAACAGTAGAAACCAGCTCTGAGTGACATAAACAAATCCATCGTATTGTATTTCCATTGATCTATGGGATAGATAAAATTTTGAGCTGTGAGAAAGAAGATTCAAGAAAACAAATAACACAGATCGCAATAAGTTAGTTAATGTCGTTTGGGTGTTTATAGCTACGCATTTATGCAATGATAAACATAAATTCTGAGTTATCGATCAATTCTGATCCAAACAAAAAGGTTATGATGTACGAGAGTTTATATATATCAACTACCGACATTTTAAAATTTACCTGAAGTCAAGCTGACTCACTGTTTATTAATTTACGGACTTAACAGTTGCTGAGGAATTGTTACTAGTTAATAAACTTAGATAGTGGTAAAGGTTGTTAAACACAATAATATGATGTTTTGTTTGCACAGACGTGATTTGACAATATTTCAACTTCTTCAAGAAAATACCTTAGGCATAAAATTGAAGCAAATAGTAGCATTTAACTAGCTATTAACTAGAACAAAATCAAAAGATAACAATGTACCAAGTAAAATAAATAAAAATATTTTAATGCTTTAAAAATGAACTAGAACAGTGAAAACGGTTCTGCTTCAGATGTGTCAATGCCGGTAACATTTCTAATCCAGTCCGTGTAGTACGATACTAAAGTATAAATTCCAGGTTGCTCCTTGTCTGCACAGATGGAACCGCCAGTTGACACGATACCAGCTAAATGCCATTTGTTGTCTGCATAGTACACTAATGGACCCCCGCTGTCACCCTAATAAAATAAATATAAAAAGTTAGCACAAATGAATGTCCGGATTTTAAAAATTTATATTTTAGAAACTGCTACACATACTGTAGTAAGCAATAAATCGAATTAAAGAAAAGGGATTAAGTATTTTTTTCTTCCTGCCTTCGATCAATAGAGTGTGGGGAAATGAAACTCAACATGGAATTGTGCAGTTACAAAGAAATTCACCGAAAATTAATGTTTCGTGCTATGTTGCAAACAAAACTGTATGGGCCTTTTTTCTTTGCTGAAGAAACAGTAACAAGTTGCAATTATCTGGATAAGTTGTAAATTTGGTTATTTCTACTATTGAGGGAGGACAATCATATTTTGTGTTTCAATAGCATGAAGCCCCAGCTGGTTGGCCTTTGTATGTTCATGCTTATTTAAACAAGGAACTGTCACAATAATAGATTGGGTGTGCGGGTGACAGAAATTTATTCTTAATTACATGATCATCAAGATCCCAGGACCTTACGCCATGTGATTTCCTTTCGTGGCACTTTGTGTGAACCACTGATCTCGAAAACACTGTGAGATCTTATAGAAAGCATTTGTACAGCCGCATTAGGTTTGTTTACGGGATTACGGCCAGTTATCTGCGCTAAATTTATCATGAAATGGCCATTCCTCTTACAAGTGCAGAAGAAATCGGTGAGTTTGAATTGATTTCTTTTTAAGAATATGTGTAGTTAAATACACACTTTAGAAAATTAATTTATCTCAGAGGCTAGAGTTGTGGGATTACGGCCAATTATCTACACGTGGGATCTAGGCTGATGGCTGAGGTGCTCTTCGTGGGGGTCTTTTTAAGGAATCTTAACACGTATTTACGCTAAGTTTCGGAGAAAACCACGGAAAAAACGGCTAGGTCGGACGGAAGCGACCTGGGTTTAAACCAAGCACCTTCCGTATCCCAGTTCTGAACGCTATGCGCTCAGCCACTGGTGTGCAGCATTAGGAACCGTTGGCCGTGTGATACTACAAAATGTGTGGGACGAACATGGTTGCTCGTTAGATGTTTGTATTGTAACAAACGTGTCCCACATAGAACATTTCTAACTCGGGATTTGAACCGCTGCCCTTTTGAGTGGAGATCGCAAACGATACCATTGAGCCGCATTGCGGTGTCGTGTTTTGCCCGTAAGTTAATCATTTCGCCTTCGGTTCAAGTTTCGTCACGTGACAGTGTAGGAAATGACGGAGGGGAAATGCGCGTTTTTCATGCGCTTTATTTCATGAAGATTTTAATTAATCTTACTTTTGAATAGCAGTTTTTTGTTGAGTATTCTTGTTACTGCATCAAATGTATTTCAATACCGTCAAGAAAATATTTTCAAATCACTAGATTTTTTTATTACATACTTGACAGTTTACGAAAATTCTTTCAGAGGATTCCTTTTGATAAACTGACATCAGTAATTTGCTCATATTCTCATCATAGTGCCAATTAAAAATTCGAGTAAAGGTCAGCATGTTACGAAACTCCAATGTGTCTGTAGGATTCACGTTTCCGCATTTAAAGAGAACGCATTTTAATTCAACATTGTGCACGATCACCCGATCTGGTATAAACTTAGCAGACAACTGCTTTCATGGAACTGTGGGCTACAAAAAGAAAGAAACTCGTAACTGTGCAAGATCGAATTAAAAACTTATCTTTAATTTTAACTTCTGGATTAAAGCGATTAACGTCAGTTTCTGCAGAACAAATTCATATTAATATGTGTATCTATGATTTTTATTATGGAAATCTCCAGTTTTTTAAAACATAGTAATAAAATGCGTTGCTTTGTAAAAGAAATACATTTTCTCTTCATTGTATAGTTAAAAAAAATAGGGAAGAAATACGGATAGTTCTTTCAGGGTAAAAAGTATGTTTCGAATTACCTGGCATGAATCTTGGCCTCCTTCAGCATGTCCAGCACAAATCATGCTTGGTGCAACATCATAGAATCGATGCCATTCTTTACATTTTTCTAACGATACGACAGGAACATTTGCTTGTTTCAGCTCTAATTCATAGCCTGAACCTGAGTATATACAACAAACAAGTAATATTTTCTTAAATTTACTGTGGCGAACTTATTTTTACATTCATAAAAATAGGTATTTTCGTATAAAAATTATTTCATACATTCTACAATATAGTTACGCTGATTCTCTGACTCTTAACAGTTCCTGGAAACCAGCTCGAAGATAAAACTTTTACTGCCATTATTCCAAGAAGATTAAAAAGCAAAAAAAAAAAAAAAGCGTAATAACATCTAAACCATTTCCGCGATCTGCTTGAAATTTGTCATAATTATGTATAAAAATATAATAGCACACATAAAACAATGTGTGCTACTTTAAAAATCTGAAAATCCACCCTTCCCTAATTTTTAAGCAGCTTTTTAATATTTTCAGCTCCATTTATTTCCGAGAGTAAAAAAAAGTTAATCATTTGCGTTACAACATTAGCTGTTTCAAGTGAAAATGACGTCATACTTGAAGTCACTATCATCAGGCTATGAAGGAAAAATTACGATTTCAGTTCCCTTTAAATAGTTTTTCCAAATAACATTGTTTATTTTTTTTAATAAAAATGATCGTCTGCCCCGCATGAAGCATTGATATCAGAGGGTCTGTTTACACAAAAATTTATGTATCAGTTTTTCGGAGTAATTTCGGTTATTATAGTTTATAGCTGCCTTCTACGAACCCTTTGAATGATATATGAGACTTGTAATCTGCTGTTGCAAGATTTTTAATTCTATTTTTTTTTAATCAGAACATTCATTTGAAAGAACCATCTTTCAGTTAATGTGAACAATCCAAGAAGATATAGTCTCCATTCACCTTATAAATGTTTATCAAGCAGATCACACTATCCCATGGCAGAAATTTAGAATCTAAAAAGTATTATTCATCGCTAACCTTTTCTTTTTTGAATCTCTCTTGATGCAATCTTGTTGCTTATACTTACCATATGTTTCTCCCCATCCTGTAACATAACACATAGTTCCAGGATTCAGTGAATGGTTAGATGCTGGCAAGCAGACTGGAGAAACATATTCCGTAACTGTAACTGGAGCGTTGAGTTTAACCAAGGCTAGATCGTGTTGTTTTCTCACTAGCCATGGAATCGAGAGCTATTACAAAGAAAACATAAAATTTCACACACACACACACACATATATATATATACTCATACATTTGTAATACAAAATGTATTTCATAACAAGTAAATCATTTTTTTTTAATGTAGAAAGATGATATTATACATTAAGTAGTTTCCTCGCAAGTAATTATTCATGGATGATAATTTAAGCTCATTGGCATAAATAAAGATTGTTTTTGTTTTAACTGATTTTTTTCTTTCGCTCCTTGGAACCGTAACAATTAATATGCTAGTACCTGGCTACCGAGCCATGCTCAGAATCTAAACATTCCATAAGTGTAAAATAAATGGTAAGTAAATGTCTTGACACGTATCAATAATCTTCATGATTACCAATGATTTACATTGCTGTTGGATCACTCGTTCATTAGCAGGAAGCTTTGGTCGGCATTCAATGTTACTATGGAATATAGTACTTAGTTCTGAAGACGGATGCTGAATATTTGACGGTCGGTGCCATCAGGGTTGAGCAAAAAGTAGTTTAACGTAAGGTGTCTTCTTTCCTTCTGTAGCAGTGAGTGCATCAGCTCGGGTGTCAACGAAGATCTTGACTGATACAATGGGGATTGTTCATGCATTCACTAATAGTGTCTTGATAATCTCAGAAATATATCTGTCCATATTGAGGACGTTCAAATTCAGCATCAGGACTATAAGTTGGCTGAACTGTATAATGAATGAGTTTATAAAAAATTCATCAAGTCTGTTATACACTGTTCGCAACGTAGCTGTACACACCGCAGTCGTTAATAGTTTCACTCGTCATATACTGTGAACAAAGCCATTGTAAAAGCATGCGTTCGAATTTGGAATTCTTTGGAATGTGGATGGCATTGAAGGAACTACCGTACCAATTCATTAGGAAATTCAGGATGTCCTGCATCAATCTTACCATGCAAACAACAGTCCCCAAAATTATTTCTGTTAATTTGATTTTTTACTCTTTCTTCAGAAAAATGCAAAACTCCACGGTGAATGCAAGCCATGTTCAAATGTTGTAAACTGAGATAATAAGTATCCATATTTGTGGCAGCTTCGTAGATACTTAGACTGTTTACCCGAAGTACTTGTCGACGTCGAGCTATACTATGTCGCTGACTTTCCAAATACTGATCATCTGTTTCCACAACTCGCTTTTGAGCTACACTTTCATGCATTTACGTCTTTGTCGTGTAATACATCTATGATAATTCTTTACGATTGAAATTGTAAATTTCTCTATAGTGCTTCAATTTAAACATAAAATACTTATTTTTTCTAATTCAAAAAAAATACATCTTTCATAAATAATTTTTTTAAACGTGAATTCAATCTTCTTACATAAATAGATGCTATAAAAGTATAATCTTTCATAAATATGCTGTAAACATAATTTTCTTTTATAAACCCACGTTTAAGAAAAGGAAAAGTGTAACGCAATTTAAATCATTATTACAAAAGCACACTTCGAAATCATGAAATCAAAAACAGAACAGATCAAAAATATTCTTTTACAATAATTTTATAATAACTTTAACAGCTACTTAAAAGTTAACGATAACAGAACAAACGAATGGACTGAAAAAAAAAATGAACTTCTAATATCGAATAGATCAAAAATACATAGTAACCAACTATATAGTTACGCTAATACCTGACTCTATCACAATTCCAGTTCAACCACTCAAAAACAAAACTTTCACCATCATTAATCCAAACAGAGTAAAAAATTATTGTCTAATAACATAAAATTTACGCCGTTCGTTGATGCGATCGTCCTGAAAATTTTCATAATTATGTAGAAAGAAAAAAAAAAGAAAAGAAAAAAGGAAAAAATCTGAAAATCCACCCGTTCCCTGATTGATAAGCGATTTTTTGCTATTTTCAGCTCCATTTCATTTCCGAGAATAAAAAAGCTTAACATTTACGTGTCAAAATTATGTACTGCAAGTGACATTGGCGTCATACTGAAGTCACGGTTATCAGACTTTAAAGGGAAAATTACGATTTCAATTCGCTTAAGATAGTTTTTCTAAATTACTACCCAGTTTAACATTTTTTAAAAAAATAAAATGGTTTCCTATGCATTAAGCATTGAAATAGGAGAGGATGTTCATATCAAACGAAATGTATCGAATGCGAATAGTTTCTGCAGATTATGCTATTCCGATTTCGATATATAATGAAAACTGGATATGAAGTTATTTTATTTTAAGTGGATAAATACTAAATATTCTGAGTGTAGACATTCTATAGCCCGTAATTGTAATCGTCTCCACAAAAGAATTTATCCTTTAGTTTAATAATAGTACGCAACGCAAAACAACACAGTCTAATCCACGGTTAAATAAGAATTGAAAATTTATTTTAAAAAATTTAGTAACCAGATTTTTCAGCCTCTCAATTTACTGCTTCCACATACGGGCAGCCGCCAGCCCGCAGGCCGCATGAGGATCGCCTTGGCTTTTGAACCGGCCCGTAGAATAAGACAAAATCCCGTATAAGACCTATATAAACCATTCAAACTCCCATATAAATCCCAATTATACGGCAGTGAATCAAAACTATGGGAAACAAAATTAATGGCTGATCACCTGCAAAATTAATTTAAATTTCAGTGGCGGGCCCAATTTAGGAATCATTATAAATTTTTTCATCGGAGTTTCAAAGATCGTTTCATTATAAACGGTTGTTTCATTAAAAAAATAAAATCGTGAGGGTAATTACATTTAAATATTTATTGTGAACTTGGCGGAATAAGACAGTTAAAGTAGAATTCAACCTAGTGCCATAATAAGAAACTTGGAATTTTCATGTTACGTCACAGTATCTTTTTTCTTTCTGTGTATGACTGCAAAGGGTGTCATTTTCATTTAAATTATTCAGTTTATCTTTCATGTATGCTTTTTTTTTTTTATTCGCATCGCATGGTTGAATAAAATACATGAAAAATATTTACAGTACCTAGAGTTTTAGTATCTACGCGGGAATACATTTAGTTTTACGTTAGTTACAAAAGGGTCAAGTAATAAATGCAGGCAATTTTTGACAGAAGATTTACGAATAGTTTTATATTAATAACTATGAATTAAGAATAATTAAATTATTTACGTATATTCCATCAAGGTGCTTGCGGAATGGCAACCGGGATTGGTTTTCTCTTTTTCTTTCGCTGGTTACCAGGACGACAATTTTAAATAAAAATAACTTTTTTATTCTAGAAAACTTATGTAGCTGAAAGGTGCAATGTATAGTTATTAAAATATTTGTTTATCTGTATACTGGATATCAAGTTCCATTTATTTTGCTGCTTTGCGAAATTAGTTTTTACTATTATATATCGATGACGTCCATTTTTTAATCTGCCCCAAGCTTATTTGAACGTTCCATACGATCATGGACTTAGATTGGTAATCCATAATCGTAAGGAACGTAATATGTAACTCCATGCTTACGATAATCGTATCAACTGTGTTTCTCAAACGATCAATAGATGGCGCTACCGTCCAAAACAAAAATTTTACATTTTGAGCGGTTCGGAGTGTTTTTTCAGTCACGTGACCTAGTGCAATCGTTTCCCGGACCCAAAAAACATCCAGGTATGAACTTTTAAAAAATCGTTAGAGCCGTTTTCGAGGTCGCTCCAACAAACATACATACATACAAACTGACATCCCGCGTTTAGTAGTATAGGGATATGCAAGCACCTATAAAAGAAAAAATAATCATGACTTTCCAAGTTAGTTTTAATTACACTCTGAATTGTTCCTAGACGCTAAGAATCTTCGTTATTCCAAGAAATTTGTTATTTTTTAACGGTTTTATAACGATCTTAGTTTTGAGAAGATAAAGATTGTACAGGCTTATCTGCAGTTTTTTTTTCTTCTAAAAAAATAATCAGAACTGATGAGGGTAATAATGTTTTTCCATTTATAGTTAGAGCCTAATCTTTACTATCTAAGTCTAAGTTGTCTAATCTTAATTTAACAAGGAAGCATGAAAAAAGAAAATGAAATTTTTTAAATGTTATTAAGTTAATAATTTGTCATGGGAAGTGAACGCCCTTTTAAATAAATCTCTCTGAGATAAATAATTCTATTCAGAAAAAGAAGAGAAAAATACTAATACTTCAGCATTTTGTAATTTATCAGCTTCAATTTTTTTTCTTGAAACTAAAAACATATTCCACTAATTGTTATCTCTTTACTCTAATAGTTAATTAAATAAGTTCTTTTTTGTGTGTGTTCGAGCGGGGTCGTTTGTTTTAAGTCAGGTTTTTTTTATGTTCTATGAAATATGAGCAATTTTCAGAAAATAGAAAAAAACGCTGTAATATTTATTAAAATAAACAAGTCCTTGCAGTTCATTTAATTTTTATAAGCGACAGATATTTTAACTGGTTAATTTGATACTGGTATAAAAACTACATATTTTTAAATTCTTTAATAAACGACTTTTTAAAATAGAAGGGGGATGCATTTTTAATGCATCATAAAATCTCTACTTCACGCTGTATTAAAGAATTCGATAGAAATATTCGTTCCACGCCTTGAAATGCAGTTCGCTTAATAGGTCTGAAGTTTTTGGTAATGAAAGCGGAGGAGCTTTTCTACCACAGCAGCTTTTCCTATAATTTATACCGGTGTTTTTCATTAATGTTCGAGTGAAATGCTTGAAATTCACATTCTGTAAAATCTTCCATTCAATTTAAAACTGTTCGCTGATTTTGAATATATATATATATTTTTTAAATCATCACATGAATATTTTGACAGTTTTAAAAACAAACAAGTTATAACAAATGGGGGAAAGAACTTGGATTTTTATTAACAAACTGTGCTATCCCTTTTTATAAAAGAAAATTAGCGTATGAGTCTTCTGCAACTTTCACGAATATTTCTTAAACACACAAGTTTGCGAAATCAGCTGAGAAGCATCCGTTTCGGAAAATATTGCATAATTTTGCAATTGAGGTTTCTCCTGCATTTTGAAAGTTTCATAATCCTTAAGTCTTATGGAGTAAATGGTGCAACTTATAAATAGGTAATTAACATATTTTTCGAATCTTTGGTGCAATTCAACTATTAAATAATATTTAAAACCTGCATCATTTTCTTAAAAGTACACACAGCGTTAACAAATTTTGGTTTTATTTCATTGAAGCAAAAAGTAAGCTAGCTTTCACTAGCTCGTAAAATATTAGCTTTCGATGAATCTATGTTCTATTGAATCTATGCTTTATAATCTATTGCTTTATTGAATCCACATATGTTCTATTCTTTGTCTTCAAAAGGCTTTAAAGAAATTAATGCATACTTAAAAATTTGAGATTTCCGTTATTACCTTCAAATTAGAAAAGTAAACAGCTTACTATCAGAAAAAAATAAGAATTTTTAAAAATACTTTTATTTTTATCTATGTTTTAGTGTGTTGGGGTAAAATTGGTGTACTATTAGGCTTAATTAATAATATGTTATCAAACACTTCTAATGAACTTTTTAATAAGTACTAAGTTTGCCTACTAATGTCTGAAAATATAGGCTAAAAAAATCATTTAAAAACAAACTGCTTACAGTTTTTATCAAAAAGAAATGCCTTTTCATTTTACTCCATCTTACCTAGCAACAGTGAAGTGTCGGAATACAGTGTTTATGTTATAACCTATGTCTAACAGCCCTGGCCATAATATTTTTTAATTTTAATAATTTTTAAATCAAGATAATAAATAAATAAAATTTGATAAATTGTACTAATTTTTAAAGCTTTTTAATCCATTATTCATTTTACTCCACCTTTATGAAAAAAAAACAGCTCTTAATAAGGTTTAGTATTTTTTTTAAATTTAAAACAAATAAAATTATATTACATCTTTTCAGTTGTGAAGGAGATGAATACATAGCATAAAGTAACACAAAATGTTGCGTGTTTCACTCTTTTGTAACAGAAAACAGCCAATAATTTTAAAAACCTATCATTTTATCCTGTTTTCAGCCCCACTATACCCTACTCATTGTAAAAGGAATTCTTCTACAAATAGGAAAGGTTTTTTTTTTCTATTAAAATCAAAATCTATTATTTGGATTCCTTCTAGCACTTAATGATTTATTTCATCCTCTTAACTTACTCTTGTCTCATTTAGTCCTCTGTACTCTGGGTGTATGTGATCGATTCCATGCTAGCGCGCGCACAGCATGCACCATGTGATCTTGAGGAAAGTTTGAGAAATGCATGTTCTACGCGAACAGGCAATTTGTACCTCTCAACATTCTGTTCGACGAGATTGCACGCCTGTAAATTTTGCTAATCGACAATTTCCAGATTGTTGCATGACATTTGATGCTTCACGTTGGCCGTCAACATCGTCTACCGCTCGATTTGCATTAACCAAATGATTGATATCATACTAAAGTACTTAAATACAACCGATTAATTATAAAGTATATCTTTTTGACAAGTTGATCAAGGGAGTAAAACTGCAATTTTTATTAATTATGTCAAACATATAGCATCTTTTGTGCTCGTTACTTTTTGTTTTATAAAAGACTTTACAAATAAGTCCAAATTTGTTTGCTTCTTTGTCTTTCTTGCCTGCACTTCATCATCCTGAATTTATGACATAGTGATAATGACATTTAGATTTTGCATATTTGATGTTCTTTTTCTTCAAGGATTTCTTCATAGTGCTTAAAAATATTGATATCCATCTAAAAGTACTTAAATCAACCTTTTCATATATATCTACAATTGACTAGCTTCTGTAAGAACAGTTTTGTTATGTTTCTAAAGACTATTCATCGTTTCTAATGTTTTACCGATATTGAAATGTAAAGATTCTATCAAGAGGTAATTATAGGAATGATTGCTAGTATAAAACTGCATTTTCGTGTAATTACATTTGAAAATGTCTGTCAATAAAGGAATACACACTTAGCTCTTTTTTTTTTTTTGTTGTCAAAATTCTATTGTTTCATTGACAGGGTTATAATTATTCGTTACTACCAGCATTTAACTTTTGTTGTTATAATCTTTTAAGAATTTTACTATATTAATATTAATTACAAGAAAACTAACTATCAGTATTTTTCTGGGTTTTTTTTTCAATATTTTCTGTCTAATTTACATTTTATCAATTAACAGTACTTTTAAAACTCATCATGGCTAACTTTTTAATAAGAGGATATTTTTCGTTAATTGTTCTTATGAATCGAATTTTGAAAACAAAATCGTACATGCTAAGAAACTTTACCTGTTACATTAAATAAAATTGATAAAGTGTTGCTGAGTGGGATCAATGATTTCTTTCTTTAATTTTTTAACTGTATCTACTTAGAACAAGGTTGACAAATTTTTGTCGTACAGTAATGATTATAGTTCACTGACCAAAAGAAAATCTTTTGCTTACATTTCATTACTTATTCTAACATAGTTTCAACTAAAATGTAATATTATATTTAAATAAAATGCATGATTTTGTGCTACAACCTACTGTTTTACTATATTGATATCAATTACAAGAACTAACTCATCAGCATTTTCCTGTTTTCTAAACGAACTGTTTTATAAAGAAATTCCTTGTTTTTAGTAAAGGTTCAAGGTTTTTAATTTTATTACACTTTTGATTCATAATGCAAAGAGTGTCTTATTTATTCTTTTGAGGAATGTAAATACCATCTTGCAAAAATGCTTTAAGCCAATTAATAACATGTCAATATTATATGTTTCCATATTATGATCAATATAAAATAAAAGGAAAAACAAATTTCATTATTCCTTATTTTAAAATTAAGTCTCAAATATTTTTGTGTATTTGCACTTCAACAGGAAATGTTAATGAGAATTTTATGGATTATTTTATTTGTTTTATTAAATTGACTAAATTGTCATAATATATATGTTTTTAGAAAAAGAAATGTATATAGCTTCGAATAGAGTTAAAAATTTATTTTATCACACATTATGTTATGTATTTCATTTATATATGATGTTCTTACTTTTTAAAGCAATGTCCTGCTGTTAGTAGCCATTGGGGGTGGATAAGAGCTGCTCCACAGAAATGGCTGTAAGGAACGTTTCGAACAAGACGCAATGATACCATCCAAGGCCAGCTTCCAGGTACTGCATTACCTCCTCCAACAATCCGATAGTTCTCCAGAACGGGCGGTATTTTGGGAACTCCACACTCATCCCGTTTCACATTGTAATTTTCTGCTCGAGAGAAATTATTGTCATTAATGCTGATTACTGCCAAGGTATACGAAAGAGCAATGCAAAACGGGAACAAAATCTCTTGCATGGACATAAAAATTTAAAGACACGATAGTTAGAGGGGAAATAAAATTTGAACTTACATTTAACACTTTCCAACAAGTTTGAAAAGTATTTATGATTTCGGTTTGTTTGTCGGTTCGTTCGTGCTCTAACTGCCGTAAATATGTATCGATTTTTATCAAATCATCATCCCTATGTACTGTACCATGTACCGTATTGAAAATCCAGTATGTACCATTTGTAACTCTTTTCAGGTGCACGAAAAGAATTCCAATAAATTACTCTATACGGGCAGTTATTTTTTAAAGCATATTTTAGAGATATTCGTCTATTTGAAACAAAACAAAATTGATATATGTTATTAAGATTAGAAAATAATGCCCTACATTGAAAACAGTATATGTAACTTTTTTAGTTCTTCTACAGGACCTCTCAAAAGAATTCCAATGGATTACGGTCCAAGGTAAGAGACATTCATCGATTACAATCTCAACACAATAACCGTCTATAACATCTTACTCTTCATTTAAAAGAATGGAAATAATATTTAAAAGTTTTTTGCAGGGTCTCGAAAAATTACATAATAGTAATATACAGCTTTTCTGAGGTTATCCTCAAAATATCGCCCAATTTGATGGCAATGATTGGTGTGTTGGAAAGTGCTTCATAAATGATGTGTTTGGCATGATTTATCTTTCTTGTTTTTATTTTAATGTGAAAATTTAGCAAGTTTCCTTCAAATATTATGAAAGAAGCAGAACCATGACAAAACTTTCTCGTATATATGTGAAAAGTTCCTAATTTAAGCTTCTTTGGGTAACCAAGAGTAAATATTTTTTTCGCTGTTATCTAGGCATTTTGGCGATTGTTTGCAAAATAAAATCTACAGCATTATTCTATTTGACCTCTTTATAAAATAAAAAATAAATTATTATATGATATTAATAATGCATGTGAATGTCAAAGTGTTCTTTCGGTGATAAGCTTGAAAAATCGCTCTTATCTCTATTTATCACTAATATAGATAAAGTTAGTATTTTGTGCATGTTCAGAGAGACATAATAAAAGAACTTTTGAGTCCATTATCTAATAATCCCTGATAAAACTAGAATTTGATAAGAAATTCTACTTATTTCGAGAAAAAGTAAAAGAATCATTTTCGTTGTAACAAAACTTAGCTGTTACCTGAGAATGTTGCATAATACAGAAAAGATTTTTGAGCACTGAGGATTTAGTGACGGCCTGTTCCTCCTAATGCACCATTTCAGATCTTGCATACAAAGAATTATTCAAAAAAGGAAATTATATTTACACTCTCAAAAATTATTTCTTCAATTCATGGAAAATTTACTATCACGGAAATTATTCATTGAAAAATGAGAAATAAGTTAGTGTATAAGATGAGTTTTTCTGATTGTATAGTCCAATCCAAAAGTTCCTAATATTTCATATAATTCCGCTAAAAATATACCTTTTACCGCATTTTACATTGATGGATTTTGCTTTGTAGTTACATAATTTTACAGTATATTGCTGTTTAATCTCTAAAAATGTTTTCTTTACAGTGTAACAATGACATGATAAATACATTTTACTAAAAAAATTAAATAAATAAAGTAAAAAAACAAACAAATTAAATGTGTATTTTTCCTAGAATAACTAAGATAATGATTGGTGAAATAGTTTAAATTTCAGTGGCCATTCTGTGATGTTTCGTACCAACAAGTGAGTTTCGTTTTCTTGAAACTATAAATTAACTGCATTGCTATAGCAACGTAAAATATTTTACGATGCAAATAAGGAAAGAAACAGGCGCGTAGCCAGGAAAATATTTCGGGGGGGGGGGGATATGAACGTATATGTGTATAAATAGACGGAGTTTCATCACTAATCCAAAAATTTCAGGGGGGGGATATATCCCGATATCCCCCTCCCCTGGCTACGCCCCTGGAAAGAAATATCCATTAATAAATAGAAATGAAATTTGATATTATTTGCACAACATGTTAGAAAGATGTAAGAAATATTATACAGGGTCTCACAAAAATATGTAAAACGCCTTGGTTCTTTATATATTAGAGATAAATGGCAACGGAAATTTTAACAAAATGTTCAAATTAAGATGAGGAAAAGATTACCTTAGGAAAAAATTATTCTAGTTAATTTTTAAAAACTGACAATTTTTTTTATTTGTATACGACCCCGTAAAAAAAAATTTCCTTTTTGTAAAATGTGCCTCAATGAAATGATGTGAAAAATCTGGGGATTATATTCTAATAAGTGTTAAAGACATTAAGATAGATATAAGCTGACTTAAACCACTTTTCGAAGGCTCTCCAAGAATAAAAAATCACGTCGCATCATCGCATTTCAGAGTTCATACAGAAATTATGAATGAAAATAAATTTTTACACTCTAGCAATAAAGAATTTTTTTCTCAGTGGGCGGGCATTTTTGTCCCCAACGGAGAAAGTGTTCTTAGTTACACCCCTAGTTAAAAGTGGAACAAAATACAGATGAAATGGCAACGCATAAATTGAGAACAAGTTGTTTTAAGGGAGGAAAATTTTAAACTGGAAAGAAAAAGTTGAGATGAAATAACAGCAGGTGCAAAGAACATGCGTCTTTCATTATATTTTTTCTTATTTCTAATCGCTGAAGTCTTTTTCATCACCAAATCAGATCTTTTTATCAAATTAATTGAAAATTTTAAAACCTGCAATTTTTTTTGTTGTGTGTGTGTCAAACCCCCTGCTGGTGTTACCCGGTTCGGTCGGCAACCTCCACGAAGGAATTTACAAAGCTATAAATGCGCTTTTGCAGCAAAACTAATCTACCGATTAAATAAAATTTCAGTAATTGAAGTTACATTAAATATTCAATACATATGACGCACATACAACTAATTCACGGTTTCTATTTCATAAAAGATACTTTAGAAGTTTCTGTATTCATTACATGCTTCTTAACTGTACTTACTACAATTTTCTTCATCAGATCCGTCTCCACAGTCATCTTTACCGTCGCATATCTGATCTTGTAGTACGCATTTAGTTTTGTGACGACATGTGATTTCTTCCTTTTTACAGTTAACTGTAAATTTAAAATAGAATTTTTTCAATTGAATTAGTCACACAAGATTTATTTGCCTTTGCACATAAAACTGAAAATCCTTCAAAGTTCACGATCGACGTGTTGGAAAACCCTGAATTAGATCATATCAGTTTGTTATTATGGAACCTCGGAAAATGTTGGGCCATCCCCAAATTTTTCTTTGTCTATATTCAGATACTTTCTTCATTATTAATACTAATAAGTAAATACTGATGTGTGTGATTGAAGTATTTGAGTCTTCTTGAGAAATGAAACCTTAAATTTAACTCTCAGCTTAGTTACTAGAAACTTGAATCAGAAATTATTAAATAAAAGCATTTTATACACTAAGTCAAATTATTTATTTGAATTGTTTTACTTGTAATGGCTCAGCATGTAATAAAAATAAACGAAATTATTGAAACAGTTCTGTGAGGTATATTTCCGTGAGCCTCTTTTACTGTATTAAACATTATTCAACGAATAAATATAGACTTTCTCAGATTTTAACTCCTACAAATTATTATCAAGTATTTGCAATGATAATTAAGATTTCAATCATTTTAACTACAGATTATATGTATGGCTCTAGGTAAAATACACTCATAAAACTATAGTTGAGGTAACATAAATGAAATAGCTTGCATGATACGCTTTTTTTAAAAATAGAGGGCACTTGTCATTTATAGGCATTAAGCACACTACTAAGACTGGTAGTATTGGTCACTACCGGGAACTGAACCCACACCCGTGGTATGGTAAACTGCCTATTAAGCCACAGCACAGCCAGGTCGGCCCTTATGTAAAACTGAGATGAGTAAAGTAAAAATCGATGTACGATTTGAGATGTTCAACTCAAATTGAGACATCTCTAGAGAACTTATATGCAAAACCTAGTATTTATTTTGTAGCCTCATTTCTCGTGCTTCAGAAGAAGGATCTTGGTGTCTCTTGAAAAGTACGAAAAATCTTATTTTACCATCTCTTTGCTTTATACAGTTTTAAATAGTCCTCATATCTATAATCTAGATTAATTTTTTACTTCTAATATTATTAGTGGTGCTTCTAATATTATTCTTTTACTTCTAATATTATTAGTTAGATATGGAACTTTGCTTCCGCCGTTTTCCTACAGATGGCTTTAGCGATGAGTAATGATCAAAATAAATAGATCATAAGCGTCATGAGATAAGCTTGGGCACCTGTCAACATACCCCAGTAAAAATATTTGTCGAATTGTGTCTGCATCAGATTTTTGATAGAAAGTGTCAGTTTACTACGTACCGAATTCTCATTTGCGGAGATTTTAATTTTCTGTTTTAGTATGAAGAAATCTGAGACAGAGACTCATCGAATACTCTCAAATACTTATGGCGGGGCTGCTATTTGTTAAAGAATGTGTCGTGAGTGGTTTCACCGCTTCAAGAACGGTGTTTAGTCCCGCCGAAGACTGGCATAGCGGTGGAAGAGAGCTTTCACAGAGGCAGAATTAGAGGTAAAAGTCTCAAGTCAAAGTTAAGAAGAATTTGCACGATCATGTGAAGTAACTCAACAAACAATTTCAACTTTGAATCATAATTTTTTTTCCCCATGGCAAGATAGGAAGACAAATACAGCAAAAGAATGGTAAAAAAGAAAGAAAACACACGAACAAAAAACTCGGCTGTATCAAATAATCTATGCATCCTTTGAATCATAAATGTATTACCAGAATTTTTTAGAATAAATCCTCGAATTTTGGAGGCGTAGAGAAAAAGACGGAAGCTAAGTTGTAATCCATACTAAGAAGAAAAATCATCTCAAACTATCATACGGCAGTTTTAAAAACTAAACTCAGTGAGACAACAGCCCAAAAAGATGCCAAAACCTGCGATTCCTAGCCAAGTCTTCTCAACCATAAGCTCTGAGATGCAGTAGCATACTCTTGATAGGTTTTTATTAGAGCAAAAGTACTCTAATAACCATTACTGATTGTCGTTTTTGTGATACGGCCCAGGATACGTGTTTTATATTCTAATAGCGTAACAGCTTGATTTGCAAAATTTGCGATCGGTGTCAAGATATACACAAAGTGTAACATTTTGAGCTTTAGAATCACATAAGACTGTTCAAACTTTTAAACACCAAAATTAAGACCCTCTAGAGTTTGCTAAAAATCAAAAGGTAGTTCTGATTTCTCTCGTTTTCTTTTTTTTTCACAAAAATACGTGCTTTTTTTTTTTTCAAATAACTTGTTTCTTGTTAAACGAAGCTGAATTTATATGCGTCTAACTGTGAAAGAACAGGAACACTCAACAACAACTGGTGTTAGAATATAAAATTAATAAAAACTTTTTATAATAGCACACGTAAAATGGTACTTATCAGTATATGATTTTGTACCATTAGTTTCGGATGGTACAAAAGATCCACCTCATTTCAGCAGCAAAATGTTCAAATATCCACAAGAGCAGAAAGCCTGTAACTGAAATAAACAATGATCATTTTGTCGATAAGTACCATTTTATGTGTGCTATTGTACAAAGTTTCGGTTAATTTAACTTAACTGTGAAGTTTATTAGTTATTAGGGAGCTTTTGCGCTACGTTTCTTCCTACGTTAACGCTAACGCTATCTGCTATGCGGAGTATTTTGACCAACCACGTTTCGGATTCTGTACGAGCGCGTGCGCTGTATTGTCCCATGGCATTTAACGTTAGCGTTACAGTGGGAAGAAACGTAGCGCAAAAACTCCCTATTGATCATAATTCAATAATCTAAAATGTTTCCATACTGAAACTTGCTGACTATAAAACTTGTCAAAAGCTTTTAGACAGGGGCTAATTGTGGCCAATAGGGATCCGGGCCTTGATGAATTTAGGGGACCCCATCTATGAAATTTGCTTTATTTTTCTTAAAATTTTGATTTAAAAAGAATATTTCAGAACAACATTTGAAGTTGGGGACCCTTTTGATCCGGGGGCACTGAACAAAGTCCCGATTTGCTCACGCGATAATAAGGCCCTGCTTTTAGAGTCTGACAATCATAAATATGTCAACAAAAAGCTATACATACCAATAGGATCGGCAATTTCGAAGTAAAACTGGAATCCTACATCCCGGGGTATCCTTCCGCTTACGAAATTCAGATACAAAGTATTTGTCGTGCTTCTCAAGGTCGACGGGAAGAGATGGCCGCAGTATTTGGCGAATCGTATGTGGTTTGACGGTTCACCATCATAGACAAACAGAGCATCATTGCTGCAGTCAAGGTTCATACCGAAATACATTCGTCTCAAGATGACAACCTAAAAGTAATCAGACTCATTTTATACGAGGTGTCCCATTATGATTGGGACAAAGTTTAAGGAGAGGTAAAGCATATAATAAGGATTCACATTCACAAAGAAAATTTTGTCAAAAACTTCGCTTTCATCTACCTGTTAAAAATCACATTGAGAAAAGTGTTGAAGTGTTCAGCTAAATTTTTACCTGAGATTTAATAAAATTGGGCTTGCCTTCAAGAATTTCATTAATGAAATGAAATGGAAATTTTAAGCTATCAGTTTTACAAAAATGTTTTCTGTGAAAGAACCATTAACTTCACTGGCACGCACAAAAAAAAGTTGTTTGTACATCGGACGCCACCTATCTATCGGCATGTATTTCGACCCGCTGAATCCGAATTTTAAGTCAGTTTAAGGCGTACACCCTCGACTATCGAGTAAATTGAAAAAATCTGGAGTGACTACACTCGACTTTCCGAACACTTATGATTAAGATCATTACCAAGCATTTAAATAAATTTTAATCGATGAATAATTCAAACATATATAAAAAATTGAAACTCAATCGAATGCACAGTTTAAACGCTTGCGCAGTTTCAAGAATTTCTCCCCATATGCCATTATGTTATAATATAAAAGAAATTTTTGTCGTAGCCCTGTAGAACAACTATAAGTCTTATACGCACCAAAATCAATACCGGTCTTAAGATAGTTATTTATAACATATATACCCAATTTCAGCTCAATCGAAGGTACCGTTTAAACGCTAGCGCACTTTCAAGAATTTCCCCCCATAGGCCAGAATGCAAAAGAAATTTTTGTCGTAGCCCTGTAAGAGAACTATAAGTCCTATACACACCAAAATCAATACCGGTCTTAGGATGGAGGTTTATAACATATATACACAATTTGAGCTCAAACGAATTTATCGTTTAAACGCTAGCGCACTTTCAAGAATTTCCTCCGATAGGCCATTATGTAAAATAAATCTTTGTCGTAGCCCTGTAGAAAAACTATAAGTCCTATACTCACCAAAATCAATACCGGTCTTGCGACGGTAGTTTATAACATATATACCCAATTTGAGTTCAATCGAATCTACAGTTTAACCGCTAGCGCCCTTTCAAGAAATTCCCCCCATAGGCCATAATGTAAAAGAAATCTTTGTCATAGACCTGTAGAAAAGCTATAAGTCCGATACACACCAAAATCAGTACCGGTCTTGCGACGATGGTTTATAACATATATACCCAATTTCAGTTCAAACGAATCTACCGTTTAAACGCTAGCGCACTTTCAAGAAATTCCCCCCATAGGCCATAATGTGAAAGAAATCTTTGTCGTAGCCCTGTAGAAAAACTATAAGTCCTATACACACCAAAATCAATACCGGTCTTGAAACGGTGGTTTATAACTATATACCTAATTTGAGCTTAATCGAATCTACCATTTGAACGCTAGCGCACTTTCAAGAAATTCCCCCCATAGGCCATAATGTAAGAGAAATCTTTGTCGTAGCCCTGTAGGAAAACTATAAGTCCTATACACACCAAAATGAATACCGGTCTTGCGACGGTGGTTTATGACATATATATCCAATTTGAGCTCAATCGAATGCTCCGTTCAGGATCTTTCGTGTTCACTCACATACACACAAACACACACACACATACACACATACATACATACATCTCGTAAAAATAGCATAAATGGATTCAGAAGCCCTCAAAACGTGTAAAAACACCAAAATCTCGAAGTCGAATTTTTTCATGATTACAATACTTTCCTTACATAGTATATATTCGGAAAGTAAAAATAGAGTAAATTGGATAAATGGTAATTAAAAATATTTATGAATCTAAACCAAGCATAATTCTTATGTATTTCGATCAGCTGAATACAAATTTAAAGTATATTTAGATTATAAACCGTTGTAAATCTCAAAAAATTGAAAAAAAAAAAACTTGAAAAATGTTAAAAAATCGTCATTGTATTAATGAAAAAAAATTTGTTGACCCAAATCAAAGAGGATTTTTATGTAATTTGATTTGCTTAATCCGAATCTAAAATATATTTGGCTTAGAATCCCTCAAACTCTCAAAAAATCGCAAAAAAAAAACGATAAAATAGCAAAAGTTGCAGTTTAAAAAATTGAAAAAAATCGATAAAACATGATTAAATACGTTTCTTGTATTTTTTATGCGTAAAACATAAGTACAAAATCTGAAAATGCAAAAAATTGTAATATCTCTAAAAAATGATGTATAAACAGAATAAGGAGAGCGATTTTCTCAGATTTTAAACTGCAGTTTCAGTTCTGATTCAGCGGGTTGAAATACATGCCGGTAGATAGGTGCGTCCGATGTACAAACAACTTTTTTTTGTGTGTGTGCCGGTGTTTATGACAGACCATGGTCAAAAAAGTTCACTATTACTTGAACCAATGGCGGACCGAGCAGAACTGGCGCCCGGGGCAACATACCCTTTTGGCGCCCTCCATCCTATTTTTTGTCAAGTTTTCTTTGTCTCAGAGACGATTTGACGCCCCTCTGCAAGCAGCGCCCGGGGCAGGGGCCCCGGCATGCCCACCCCTAGATCCGGCACTGACTTCAACATTTCTTCCAAAGAAATTATTAACCGTTACAGAACGATGTTCCCGACCCCCACAGTCCTGTGTAATTCTGAATCCTTATTATGTGCACTACTTCCTCTTAAAATTTGTCCCGATCATTATGGGACATCCTGTACACACGAAAATTGAGGACATGCAATATCGCGACAGAAGTTTCTTGATCCCTTAATTCGAGCTTATAGCGATATATTGGCGATCTGAACTTTTTTTCTAATGGGCGACAAGACCAGACAACATGAAGCGTGAACTGTAAATGACTTCGGGATTTGAAAAATAAAGCATGGAGTGAGGTGACGTGATTTCTCCAGTCCTATGAATTCCAAAGAGCACGCATGACATGATGAAAGAGAACAGTAGCATTTTGACAAACGTTTCTAGACTTCAGTCAAATTCTAGCAAAAACGATCGTTTTAACTCTGGAGTAACATGAGAATATGTGATATTTTTTATTTTTCTTCATTTCTAATTAAAAACTATAACGTATCCAATTTTCTCCTTTTTTTTTCACGGTAAAATTTCTCAGTCGAAACTCTTTGAATGAAAATGATAAGAGTAGTAAATTTTATTTGAAAGTAATTTAGGTTCGAATTTATGTAAAACCTATTTAAAACTTTAATAACTTGAAGAAAAATCTTACAGCCATTTTTAATTTTTATAGATTTTTATTTATTTATTTATGTGGAAGTGTGGTTGTATGCAAGCTTTAAAAATAATAAACATAATGATAAAAATACATTTGTAGTAATTAGGTCATTAAACTAGTTAAATATCAAACTGATAAAAAAATTCAAAGCATAAACTCCTTATTTTTCTCTCTGTATTTGGATTCAAAATATTTTAATTAAATTAAAATGTATTCATAAAGTATTTATTAAACTAAATTGATAGAAACATATATGTTTCTAGAACAGGCTGAAATTATATCAACAGTAAACATTCTTGCTTGATTTTTTATTTATTTATTGACTAGCTGAAGTACCCGTTCTTCGCACGGGAATGAATGGACTTTTTGATATTACGATTTGTGGTGATTACTATTCATTGTAATAAACAGATATAGCAAAGTGGATATCGCGTTATATTGTGTCCAATAATCATGCATACCGAATTGCAAGGCAATCGTTTGTACGGTGCAGAAGGCCATGCGGCGTAGCGCAATCTTGTGGCGAGTTTTAGCAAAACGGATACGGCGAAAATATTCTTCGCATTCAGATATCGATGTATACGAATTTTCATGACTATCGGCTGGACAGTCCTGAAGTTCATGTGTTGACGCGACATCTAGTGGCAAGTTATAGAAAAATGGATAGCGCCAAACTCTTCCCCGTGTTCAAATATCGATGTATACCTATTTTCATAGCGATTATTTGCACAGTCAAGAAGTGATACACTGCAGGGCCATCTAGTGGTTCAATAAAGTAATGATTTGCTACAGCGCCGTCAAGTGTCGAGTTATAGCAAAATGGATAACGCCAAAATATTCTCATTGTTCAAATAGCTATGTATACTGATTTTCATAGCGACCGTGTTCAACTATCTATGCATACCAATTTTCATAACCATCATTTGCACAGTCAAGAAGTGATACACTGCAGGGCCATCTAGTAGTTAATTAAAGTAATGATTTGCTACAGCGCCATCAAGTGGCGAGTTATAGCAAAATGGATAACGCCAAAATATTCTCATTGTTCAAATAGCTATGTATACTGATTTTCATAGCGACCGTTTGAATGGTCAAGAATTTGGCCTGCTGCAGCGTCATCTAGTGGCGAGTTAAAATAATAATGCATTGCAGTGTCATCTAGTGGTGAGTAACATCAAAAGGAACGCAGTTAGAATATATTCTTCGTGCTCAAATGTGTAAGTATAAAAAATTTTATGCCGATCGGTCGAACGGTATAGAAGTTGATGCTTTTCAGCGCCATTTAGCGGCAAGTTACAGCAAAATGGATAGTGAAAAATATTCTCCGTGTTCTAATATTCGCGTGTACCAAATTTCATCGAAATCGGTTGGACGATATTCGCATAGCAAACGGCTAAACGGAATAGAATTCGACGTTCTGCTGCGCCACCTAGAGGCAAGTTAGAGGAAAACGGATAGCATAAAAAGCTTCTCAATGATAAAAGACTTAGGTGAACCAAATTTCATGGTGCAACGGTGCTAGAGTTTTTCAACCTCATACACACATACCAACATTCATTTTTATCTATAACCAGTGTCATTATATATCCCAGTCTCAAATAAAATCCAGTTTCAAATCTAAGCCTCGCCAAAGTGCCAACATACGCCATTTTGCAAGAGTTTTTTCAGGGAATCATTCGAAGCATTGACTTAGCAGCAATACATATGGGAAATGGTTCGACCGCCAAAGAGTAGCCAAAGAGAGTTATTTGAAAATTGGAATCCCATAATACAGCCGAAATTTTTTATTTAAATTATCAACTATAATGTGTTTTATTCATCGTTACTCCGATGTACTAAATGAGAAGATTTCAATTTTCTGAAATTTGGCGGAATTCCCCCAACTTAAATCAATGTACTCAATTGGCGAGAATTCTGAAGTTAGATCGCTTGAAATCCCTTAATAACTGCATTATTTCTTCACGGATCATTAAAATTTAACGCTGTATTCTAATAAAACCTTTGCACTTGTTTCCAAAAATCTATTTCCTTAAGCTCTCAATGAATTGCGCAAAGCCGAAAACTGTGCAAACCGCTAGAACTCACTTACTCAAAATCCATATTTCAGCCATTTTATTTTTTCGCCAAACTAAAATAATTTACACATTAGCCTGGGAAATCTTCAATTCTTATTGTTTTGCGTGTAAAGCATTACATTCCTGCTCTGATTTCCCATGCACACGATATTATAATTTTAAAAAAAATAACCTGACGAATATAAACTAACAAAAAAAAAAATCATTATTCTTCTTTTATTTTTACTTTGAGAATTTAAAACATTTTATTCGGCGAAATCGCCACACATGGCAACCACGATCCTTATTTCACACTTTTTTCACTACAGGGGTTACAATTACGGAAAGCTTTTTGCGTGAAGAGCATAAAAATTCTCTTAAATTCCGGGAACGGGTGGACTTCCAAAGTTTTAAAGTGGATTACGATTTATTCTATATTATTTTACATATCTGTGCTAAATTTCAGGCCGATAGGTTCATTTTTGTGGATTTGTATACGAACGACATTTTATTCGGCAAAATCGCCACACATGGCAACCACGATCCTTATTTCACATTTTTTTCACTACAGGGGTTACAATTACGGAAAGATTTTTGCGTGAAGAGCATAAAAAATCGCTTAAATTCCGGGAACGGATGGACTTTCAAAGTTTTAAAGTGGACTACGATTTATTCTATATTATTTTACATATCTGTGCTAAATTTCAGGCCGATAAGTCCATTTTTGTGGATTTATATACGAATCAAATCCACAAACAAACAAACAAACAAACAAACAAACAGAATTTCATTTTTATTTATAAGATATGAATTGTGCAAAACTAATCGAGAAGAAAGTATGTGTTTATTACTTCCTTGTACGTAGTATAAGGAAGTAATGTGATCCCGAAAAATTTTGGGGGCCAAATTTCGACAAAAAAACCGATTTTGACTACCTCTAAATTTAATTTTAAGAATTTTTTCGATGCACCTCATCGTAGGCTAGCATGCACGATCCTATTAACGCGTCTGCAACTCATTTTGACCAGCGGCGAGTCTATTGTGGTCAGTTTTTCCATGCCGTCTGTACGTACGTACGTATGTATGTAACTCGCATATCTCAAAAACTATTGGTCGTAGAATGTTGAGATTTGATATTTAGGATTGTTCTATGATCTAGTTGTGCACCTCCCCTTTTGGTCGCAATCGAATGGATAGTTTATGTACAGGACCGCCCAAAAGATTCGAAATACATTACGCTCTATGGGCCGAAATTCATTGAACTCGCCTAACTCAATGGCAATTTTAGGGGCATTCATCCATTTCAAGCACAATACCTCCCTACCACATAAGTTAGGTAATGGTCCGACCACGGTCACGTGCCTCCCTCAAGAACTATGCCAAAAGTCGCCAAGCTTGGCGACTTTTGGTGTACGTGTGTGCATATTTAACTCTCAAATCTCAAAAACTATTATGAAATTTCATATGTAAGATTGTTGTAACATCTAGTTGTGCATCTCGATTTTTGGTTCCAATCTACTGGAGTTTCTAAACAGGACCACCAAAAAGAATTTCAGTACTTTAATGTCTATGGAAATCTTCAATATAATACAATTGTAGTCAGTCGTTGTTTGGTACATGCCCAAAATCTCGCCGTCTGTCCTCGACCTCGGCGAGTTTTGCCGAAATGTCGCCAAATTTGGCGATAGTCAGTCATTTGGTCCATGCCCAAAGTATCGCCATTTGTCATCGTTCTTGGCGAGTTTTGGCGAAATATCGCCAAATTTGGCGATAATCTGTCATTGTTGGTCCATTCTTAAAATCTCGCCAAATGTCGTCGACATTGACGAGTTTCGCCGAAATATCGCCAAATTTGGCGCCAAAAATTATTTCGTATTTTGTATAACTCTAAAACTTTAACCCGTAGAATTTTGAACTTTTGTATTTAGAACTATATTGTTGCGGAATTACTCGGCTACTCCTGGGGTTCGTCGTTCTAAAGTCCAGTTGGTGTATAAAGTTCAAGTAAAAAGTCTCTTGTCAGGATGGAACACAAACTTTATTGCTTCTAGAACTTCGTAGAACAATCAGCTGTACACAATTCACAAGCACAATCTAGCAGTAAAGTGCTTTTAACAGTTCGATTAGATCAGAAACTCTCACGAATGCTGTATTTCTCACACAAAATAGAACACTTTCACTGACAACAATTCAGCGAAAATATACGAGAAATAACACTAACAGTCTCTCAAGACTCAGCAATGAAGAATTTACACACAGCACTTAAATTCAAAGCTTCACAAACAGCGCGAAACACAGCTTCCTTCACAAAGCAAGCGTATTCACTCTCTCAAAGCTTGATCAACAATGAATCGTCGGGGCGACACACGCTTTTATAAATAGCCGACGCAGGAGGTACAAGAGGTTTCCAGAAAAGTCAATTTCTCGAGGGTTCTACATAACGCGTGAATATTGATTACGTCATAGAAGAGAAATGTTAGGTTATTAAGCGTTTTTAATGCAGGAAAAACAACTTCCAGGCCCCATTGGGAAAATCGCGCCAAATGACCAAAAAGTCGCCAAGCTTGGCGACTTTTGGCGAAATATCGCCAAATTTGGCGCCAAAAATAAGTCCTCAAAAGTGAAGAGATCTAAGCTCTAGGACTAATATTTCTCGAGATTTCTAGAAGCCCATAGAAAAACATATGGGAAAGCGAAACCTCCGTATCTCCGGTTCTAATTGGCCAATTTTGATGCAACAAAAAGCAAAATTTATCTATTTGAAGCGTAGAATATGAATTTTAAACCATTTTAAGCCCCAGAGCAGCGGGTTGCCCCGAAAATTCGTAACATTGCCCCCTTCCCAAGGACTGCACGTCCCGGGCAGTACAATCCCCGGTTAGGAGGTCACACAAATATACAGTGTCCAACCTTTAACCAAATCTTAACAACATAATTTAAGCAAATAATCAATAAACACAGTAAGCAAATGCACTCTAATTAATAAATAATAGACATAATGAACAATTACACTAATAAGCAATAAATGTAATAAACAAATACACATTAATAGAAATTACAAATATGTACACTAAACATGGCGTAAGTAGTGAGTGAGAGAGAGTTGAGGAAAGAGGAAGAGAAAGGAAAGACAGGAAAGAAATGAGAGTTGAAAGAAAATAGGAATTACGCCATAGTGACCATGGTCTGAGCTAATTACAACCGCGGTAGATGGCTAGCCGATCGTAATGTACAACTCTTGGCTTCGAGTTTGGTGACTTACGAATCCGTACGATGACGTCATTCAGCCGGTTTAGGACTGTGTAAGGACCATCCCACGGCGATTGCAGCTTGGGAGACAGGCCTTTCCGTCGAGTAGGATTCCATAGCCAAACTTTGTCACCTGCGTTGAACTCGTGTCCCGTAGCCTTCGTGTCGTAGCGAGTCTTCATCTTTTCCGTGTTCAGGTTGATCCGCTCCCGAGCAAAATGATGCACATCTTCAAACCGTGTCCGAAGGTTTTCCACGTACTCCTCTGGCGATGAAGGCGCATCTGGAGGGCGGCTGAACACTAGATCGGCGGGAAGACGAAGATCTCTGCCGAACAGCATCTGGGAAGGTGTGAAGCCGGTAGTCTCGTGGACGCCACTCCTATAGGCCAACAGGAAGAGGGGGAGTTTCTTGTCCCAGTCCTCTTGATTCCTAGATACCAGGAGCGAGAGGTTGTTCAAAATTGTGCGATTGAACCTCTCCACCATGCCGTCGGATTGCGGGTGTAAAGGCGTAGTCTGTGTTTTGTCTATTCCGAGAAGTTGACAAAGTCCTTTAAAGACTGCAGAGGTAAAGTTCGTTCCTTGGTCGGAATGAAGTTGCAGAGGGGTTCCATATCTGGAAATCCATTCTTGCACCAGTACCTCTGCTACAGTCGTAGCTTCTTGATCGGGAATAGGAAACGCTTCGGGCCATTTAGAGAAGTAGTCAATGACAACTAGGATGTATTTGTTGCCATCCGAAGTTCGCGGAAGAGGTCCCAGGATGTCGAGGGCAATCCTCTCAAAAGGCGCTCCTACATTATAATGTAGTCTTCCACGGCTTCGTTTCTTCGGGCCTTTACGGGCGGCACAGGCGTCACAAGCTTGACACCACTTTTCGACGTCGCCTCGAGCCCTAACCCAGTAGAAGCGCTCGCGAACTTTCTGCAGGGTCTTCATCACGCCAAAATGGCCTCCAGTTAAGCCATTATGCAGCTCTTCTAGAACCTTCGGAATCCTCGAGCGAGGGAGTACTAACTGCCATCGGAGCATCTTGCCGTCGTCCGACTCCCATTTAGGATACAGGACTCCATTCCTCAGGCGAAGCGAATCCCATAAAGCCCAGTACTGTTTTGTTGCCGGACTGTAAGATGATATTTCTTGCCAACTGGGCTTAGCGCTGGATTTTTCCATAAATTCCACAATAGGTTTGATGTCGCTGTCTGCTAATTGGTCCGCCCGAACATTTTCGTCACTCCAGGGATCTTGAGATGATGCCGATGATGTAACTTGGCGGACAACGGGATGTTTCAGATCGTAATTTTTCTCTGTCCTGGAGCAATAGCGACAACTGTCTATGCAGGGCCTTCTCGACAAAGCATCTGCATTTCCATGAGATGACCCTTTCCGATGACGTATCTCGATGTCATATTCTTGTAATCGCTGTATCCACCTGGCTATTTGGCCCTCTGGATTCTTGAAATTTAGTAGCCAGGTTAAAGAGGCATGGTCCGTTCGGAGCAGGAACTTTCGGCCGTACAGGTAATGATGGAAGTGCTCTACGGCTTTGATGATAGCAAGAAGTTCCTTTCTCGTAACACAATAGTTACGTTCTTTCTTTGAAAGGCATTTGCTCCAGTAAGCAATGACGTGTTCTTGACCATCTATCTCCTGGGACAAAACTGCTCCAACACTCTCCTTACTTGCGTCTGTGTCCAGGATAAATGGCTTGTCAGGGTGAGGATACGACAAGATCGGCGAAGATGTTAAAGCCGTCTTCAGTTCGTTGAATGCGTCCTCACATTCCCCAGTCCATAGAAATTTCTGTCCAGTCTCGGTCAATTTGTGAAGAGGTCTTGCAATTTGAGAAAAGCCCTTCACGAATTTTCGATAGTAAGTACACAGACCGAGAAAACTTCTTAAGTCATGGATATTCTCGGGACGACTCCAGTTCTGGACTGCGGACGTCTTTTCGGGATCGGTTCGGACTCCGTGGGCGGATATTATGTGCCCGAGGTAACGTACTTCCCGACGAAACAAATTGCACTTCGATGGACTTAGTTTCAAGTTTGCCTCTTTTAATTTCTGCAGTACCTTTCGAATGTTCTCGAGATGCTCTTCGAAAGTCCTTCCGACGATGATGATATCGTCCAAATAAACGAGACATGCTTCGTAGGAAAGTCCTCTCAACACTGTCTCCATTAGTCGCTCGAATGTAGCAGGTGCGTTGCAGAGTCCAAAAGGCATAACTTTGAACTGCCATAATCCTTGTCCCGTGGTGAACGCAGTCTTTTCACGGTCGTCGGGATGAATTTCCACTTGCCAGTAACCACTTTTCAGATCCAGAGTGGAAAACCATTCGTTTCCCGATAAAGTGTCCAAAGTGTCGTCTATCCTGGGAAGAGGGTAGCTGTCTTTCTTGGTAATGTCATTCAGACGTCTGTAGTCAACACAGAACCGGGTGGAACCATCCTTCTTTCGGACCAAAACAATTGGCGAGGCCCAGGGACTAGTCGACGGCTCGATGACGTCATCACGCTGCATCTCCTCTAAAAGTCTGCTCACCTCTTCTTGCTTAGCAAACGGCAGCCGCCTAGGATGTTGCTTGATGGGAGAATGGCTGCCTGTATCTATCCTATGTTGAGTTAAGCTCGTACGGCCAAAGTCACCCGAAGTTCGGGAGAAGAGGTCTCCAAATTCAGCTATTACTTTCTCCGCAGCGCTTCTCTGTTCTGCCGTTAACTCCACGTCTTGTATTAATTCCTTCGTCAGGCACTCGGAAGATTTAGCTGTCGTTTGGCTGATGTTCTTATTAATGCAGGTAACAGGAGTGCATGTCGCCAACACTTCATTTTTCTTTATCACCTTCGACTTGTCCGTCACATTTACTACTCTAACTGGAATTTCTGCTCTCGACAAGTCCACAAGTGTTGCTCCCACAAGTACTCCTCTGACGGAATCACTATTGTTTGGGTGTTCGATTAATCCAAAACGGAATTTATTGCTTTCTTTTACTGTTCCAGAAATTATTGAATCAGTTCTGGGAGGTAGAGTGATATCAGTCTGGGCTATTATTTGCTGAACAGGTAAAATAGTTTCATTTTTAATATCGAACGCAGCTATTTTTTTTCTGAGTCTGAACGAAGCTCATTATTCTTAAAGTCCAAGTTAAATTTGTGCGATTTTAAAAAGTCGAGTCCGAGAATAAAAGAGTCTGTAATATTGGCGACATATACCACCTGGTCGTATCTGGCATTCCCAAACGTGATTTCTACTTGCGCTTTTCCGCCCACTTCGATCTTGTCACCTGTCACAGTCTGGAGGGTCAGCGAGGGCGGAGTCCAGATAATCTTCAAGTTCAATTTCTTGGCCAGATCCGTCCTTATGATGGTTACGTTCGCTCCAGTATCAATCACCATGTGGCATGGTGAACCATTAACATATCCCAGTACGAAGAGTCCATTATTGCCGCCATTCGCTGATGAAATCTGCAAGACTTTCAAACGGGGCTTTTGAATATCCCTCAGCCTCTGTTCCTGAAAGTCGTCTCTTTTCTGTCTTCCTTCATGGTCTTCTCTGGTGCATTGATAACTGCGATCTTTACGACGAGAGTTCTTTTGTGCGTCGCAGTATTTTCGTAAATGCCCCTCGCTGTTGCACCTCCAACATTTCACTTTTCTTGGCTCTGACTGTTCTTGTCGTTCCACCAGATTTTCGAGGGTCTTTAATTTATTCTCTAATCTCTCCATTTCTCCATCCGTAGGCTCCTGGAATGACACAGCTCTAACATTATGCCGCTCTTTTCTTACGGCCAGCTGAGCTGCCTCTAGCTTCATGGCGAATACGAGGGCAGACCTGAGATCTTTACAATCCGCCAAGATCAATGCTTTCTGAATTTCAGAGTCCACGAGGCCTTCAATAAAATGTTGCACTGCAACTTCTTCTCGAACATTATCAGGATAACTGCCATAGGCTAGATGACACAGCCTATCTATGTCGGAAGCCAGCTCTTGGAGGGTCTCGCCAGGTCTCTGTATCCTTGACTTAAGTTGGATTCTACTATATTCTTTCTGGCACTTCTCTCCGAATTTCATCTCCAAGGCACTGGCTAGGGCGTCAAAATCTCCTATCTTCGTCGCTCCGATAGTTTGCAATACATTAATTGCATCTCCGCTAAGGGAAGCGGCCAGTTGATTAGCTTTCTCGGACTCGCTCCAACCATTGGCTCTGGCGACGATCGAGAATTGGGTCTTGTAAGCTTCCCAGGGAGTCTTTCCGTCATAAGGCGTTAGTTTCACTGCTGGGTGGCGTGACGACAACCTGATGTTTTCTGGTACCTTTCCCAGCTTTACCAAACTGTCCAGTTTTTCTTCTAGCTTGTGATCGATCTTTTCCTCAATTCTTTCCTCGTATTTCGCTTGACTTTCTTCCAGGAGCGACATTCTCTTCTCCATATTTTCTTGATTTGTCTCTACTCTCTCCAGTCCGGATTTCATTTCTTCTAGCCCGACTTCTATTTTCCGCTACAGTCCTGATTTCATCTCGTCGTGTGCGGCTCTTAACTCCTCCAATCCGGTTTTCATTTCATTGTGTGCAGCCTTTAATTCGTCCAATCCGGTTTTCGTCTCGACTTGTCCGGCTACAATTTTCTTTTCTAAATCCGCCTTCATCTGTTCTTGTCCGGATTTCATTTCCTGCATCATATTCATGAGCTTTTGAAGTTGTTCTTCCATTTTTTTGTCTAGTCAAAACCATAAACTGTAAAATTAAAGTCTTTCTTTAGAATCCCGATTCTGACACCAAATGTTGCGGAATTACTCTGCTACTCCTGGGGTTCGTCGTTCTAAAGTCCAGTTGGTGTATAAAGTTCAAGTAAAAAGTCTCTTGTCAGGATGGAACACAAACTTTATTGCTTCTAGAACTTCGTAGAGCAATCAGCTGTACACAATACACAAGCACAATCTAGCAGTAACGTGCTTTTAACAGTCCGCTTAGATCAGAAGCTCTCACAAATGCTGTATTTCTCACACAAAATAAGTCACTTTCACAGGCAAAAATTCAGTGGAAATATTCAAGGAAATAACACTAACAGTCTCTCAAGACTCAGCAATGAAGAATTTACACACAGCACTTTAAATTCAACAGCTTCACAAAGCAGCCGAAACACAGCTTCTAGCATTCATTCACACAAGCAAGCGTACTCAACTCTCTCAAAGCTTGATCAACCAACTGACTGACGTCGGGGCGAGCACCGCTTCTATAAATAGCCGACGCAGGAGGTACAAGAGGTTTCCAGAAAAGTCAATTTCTCGAGGGTTCTACATAACGCGTGAATATTGATTACGTCATAGAAGAGAAATGTTAGGTTATTAAGCGTTTTTAATGCAGGAAAAACAACTTCCAGGCCCCATTGGGAAAATCGCTCCAAATGACCAAAAAGTCGCCAAGCTTGGCGACTTTTGGCGAAATATCGCCAAATTTGGCGCCAAAAATAAGTCCTCAAAAGTGAAGATATCTAAGCTCTAGGACTAATATTTCTCGAGATTTCTAGAAGCCCATAGAAAAACATATGGGAAAGCGAAACCTGCGTATCTCCGGTTCTAATTGGCCAATTTTGATGCAACAAAAAGCAAAATTTATCTATTTGAAGCGTAGAATATGAATTTTAAACCATTTTAAGCCCCAGAGCAGCGGGTTGCCCCGAAAATTCGTAACAATATTATAATATCTAACTGTTTTCAATATCTTTTTTGACAGCAATCGACTAGGAATTTATTTACAGGGTGAGCCCAAATGACTTTAAATACATTAAGGTGTATGGATGCATTCAATTCATTGAAAGTCTGTGGTCAATGACTACTTTGGCTATCCCCAAAATCTCGCAAACTATCTCCAGTTTGTCGGCTTTTGGTGAAATATCGCCAAATAAAGTGTCAGAAGGAAATCTTTCAAATTGAACTGAACTTGGCGATATCGAAATATTTGGCTAGAAATTGCTATACCTTACTATTATTGATATTTTATCTCTTTCAAACAAATAAGTTTAGAGGAAGTGCGTAAAAAACATTTTTGAATTAATAGACGTGCAAGGAAGTCATGTGTTGGACACATCAGATTTTTTTTTTATTTTCTGTTATAATAGACTGCGCTGTGATATTTTACACTGAGTCATACTACATTGAAACTGGTACTGATGTCAAGAAATTTGTAATAATGTTCTTTAGGTTTTATTTTTAGTTTCCTTTTCAAGCCGTTCTAATATAAAACGATTAAAAATATATTTTAATGCATTAAAACCTCTTATTTGTAGTCTGAAGTATTTTTGGAATGTTACGTGCTACCTACTTTTCCATCTGGAGCTTTTATAAACCAAGAACAATTTTGATTAGCAGGATAATAATTGAAATTATCGAATCTAGGAGATGAAAGCAACCCCAATTTTTGAGTTACAACTAGAGGCTGTTCTGGTCCACATGCAATGGTGTTGTTGACTGCAGTGATATCTGAAGATTGAAAAGAAAAGTACATAAAGTAAATAAATACATTTTCAATAAAATTTTTGTATCATTCAAAATCATCATTTAATTAGCACTGCAAATAGTACTGTTTTAAAGGGTTGTGATACAAAAGAGTAAAGTACCGGCTGCATCACATAGGGTAAAGAAAAAGACAACACTGAATAACTTTTAAAGGGAAGAAGTATTTCTATTAGGAATTTTCTAGGTTTACACCTGAGAATAAAGGAATCAGTAGACACCGGTTATAACGAACTCCCACGGGACCTAAAAAAGTAGTACGCTAAAGCCGAAGTACGTTATAAGTAATATCGCCGGTAAGATCCAATATTACACATAAAAAGAAAGTGGGCTGATAATTTCACTGTAATATGTGTTTTAAACAGGTCTGGTTTTTTTTAAATTTAAATAAAATACAGAAAAATTCTTTATTACTTACAATTTTTATTGTCTGTTTAGGGTCTCTAGATCTGTGGCACGCAATGAGGGTTTCGATCGTCCGCCATCTTGCTGTAGTTAAGTCGAGGGATGGCAACGGCTGCCCTTTTTTCAGCATTGGGCAACCGATCCAGCTGTTCTCGAATTCTTCCATTTTTCAGCAGATGTCAGTGCTGTTAAAAACATTAGCGACCATTTTTTTACGGGAAAGGACGTGCTAAAAAGTAAAGGATTCCCGTGGAGCTGTGTCACCCGCAACTATTTTTATAAAAATCAAATCTAGTCTTCGTGACTGCCAGTCAAAACGTCAGAGTTGGGTGTTCCCAGAGCGGGATCACTGCGCGTTAAAGGGTTAAGGCATTGTGTTCACACGCATCTTAAGTTTTGGCAGCAATTTAATAGAGTTCAATGCTTGCACCATCTGTACCTCTCAGGGTATCTAAACGAAAATTCCAGTACCTACCACATCCGGTATAACACATCCTCATTAACGTGTACAGTTGTTGTTGTGGTTTGAGCTCACAATTCCTGCAGATCCCGCACCGGGTGTGGTATACTATACTGTATAATTCACAAAGTCCCAAAGAAAAAAAAATTATGAGGCATTTCTGTAGACCTTCCAAACTAGGAAATGTCTCCACCCTTGCCAGCCCAGCAAACTCGAAATGTCTGATCCAGCTGGTCCCTAACGATCAAGGCCCAGTGAGGAGTAGCACTATCTTGTTGGAAAATTATATGAGGCTGCAATTCTTCGACCTGTGGAGGTGCAAAGAGCTGCAACATGTTCAGATAAACAGTCGAAATTACTGAAACCGCCTCAAAGAAAAACGTACCCTCCTCACAGTCAGTTTATTTTTGGACAGCTGCGCTTAATTTCCATGTTAGTTAAAATGGAAATTCTCAGAGCCCCAGATCCTCACACTGTATCTTTTTACCGTCATGTACACATGAACATCATCTTTTTCAGGTAAACAAAACTTTAGGTGTGAGTGAACATTATGTCGTATGCCACACCTTTCTACCAATCTCCATTTTTTAAATATATGGGATCTTGTCGAAGTTGAAAGATCAATTTGAAACATCATGTAGAATATTTGCAGCATAAACACAATTACTAGAAATTGATTTTATTTTTATTCATGTATATTCCCAAACTATGTTCACTTTCATTTTTTTCTACTTTATTACCTTATTTATTTATTGAAATTCACATAACAAAAAAATAAAAATAAAAACCAACCAAATTACTTGAAAATTGTCAGTTTGAACTACCATAATTCAGTTTTAGAACTGTGTATTCGAGAGTTACGAATTTCGTTCGACATTCTCACTGTCATCAGCCATATAATTAAATGTATTAATCCGAGGAAAATAATGTACATTTTGTAACTCATTCAATTAATTTCTTTTCCCTCTCTTGCTCTACTATAATTTAGTTACCTTTTCAAAATGATTAGAAGCGTTATTGCAAAATACCTTGCGAAAGGATAGGGTTGGGTACCCTCTAGGAGGAACTGACCCAAGCGGGTTAAGGTTATTCAACCCTCTAGGTGAGGGACACCTGTTTATTGATTTCATCAAAAATTACAATGATAATTTTTGGAGAGTCGCCAGTAAGTAACAGTTGAA
Source organism: Cheiracanthium punctorium (assembly GCA_038373885.1). NCBI lineage: Eukaryota > Metazoa > Arthropoda > Arachnida > Araneae > Cheiracanthiidae > Cheiracanthium > Cheiracanthium punctorium. Next base: position 1,757,549 of record JAWZYV010002960.1, read on the forward strand.
AGAACAACGTTTAAAGAACAACGCACAGAAAAAGAATACTTATGAAATATGCAAATTTTTTTGTTACATCAATTCTGGTTTTAGTAAAAAGAAATGGTAAAGCTCGTGAAAAGACATCCTAAAGATATTCGATTTTCTAAAGTAATTAAATTTCTTTTAAAAACTGTTCAAAAGTTGTGTGATTCATCAAGAAAATGGCCTTAAGCAAATTTTTATTAAATTTTTAATACAGAATTATTAGTGAATCTTTCAGCAATGATTAATTTTTAAAAATCACTCATTTTTTTATGAAGTCAGTCTGTACAATTTGTACGTGTGTGTAATAAAGTTTTTAATATTTATTTTTAAAATTTAATTGGTAAAAATGTGCAAAGAAATGCTGTAGCTTTATTATTTATGCTTGTAGAATTATGATTGTGATTTTTTGATAAGTTAAAAATTAAATATCTTGTTGTATATTTATCATTTTTTTAATGTTTATTTATTCATTTGCAGTGTAGTTTGTGTGCGTACGTGTGCGTGTTCATAGATACAGAAGTATGAGAAACTGCATTCATAAACATACATTTCACAAATAATACCGTTCTTACTGAAAATTTTATCCAAAAAGAGACACTCACCTATTTCTCAAATATATGTTATTGCACTCACCTTTTCCCCAAGTATAAGTTATAGATACAAACAACGCTCCAATAAAATATAACATGTCTATTTTCTTTTACCTGCGCGAGTAATCGGAGCTAAAACAAATGGTATGTATCTTGTTTGTTTTTTCTATTTAAGTATCATAAGATTCCTTAAAATTGTGTGTATTCAATGTCATTTATAGTATCAGGTGAAGAAAACGCCTCCCCATTCATTTAAGAGAATTGATAGTATGCAATCACTTTGTTTGTGATGTCATCTGATTTGATAATCTGTATCTCACATCTTGGAAAGAATAAGGAACTATAAAATTAGTTATGTTGCCCGGTGAGAATATATAGAAATTGATAAAGACTTGCAAGCGTCGGTCGGCTTTTATTTACTAAGTTACTGCGAAAACAAATTGCAAAAAGAAAACAAACGTACTGTAGTTTTCTTAATATCCGTATTCATTATCTTCTAGATATATTTAGACAGTTGCAACAATCAAAATAAAGGTTTCCGGTAGGCTATCTCTATCTCGGTAAGAGGTTGAAATAAAATGGAGACCGAAACACTTTAAGAATTTCACAACAATATTTGATTGAATATTCATTTATTTATCTTTTCTTTGTTCCTTTCTGCGCGATGAAGTGAACCTCGACGATTTTAACTTGACACTTCTGCTTTTGCACAGAAATAACGCCAGTACGCTCGCAGAGACCTTTAGCTTGTCTTTGCCAACAATTATTTGTGATGCGTTTCTTTGTTATTATTATTATTTATTTTTTTTACTTTGAAATGAGCATGCTCTTTTGTATTTTCAAGCTGTTATATTTCCGAGTTGATAAAACAATTTTCCGTGAAATGATTATAAAAATGCTGGGGATCTATATAGTAATTGAAACATGTTTTTTGCTGTATCCGCTAAATTGAGCGAACGGCTAGATGTAAAAATTTGGTTGAGCTGTCAAAAAAAAAAAAAAAGTCTTGGTCTGTAGATGTGCCATCGAAAGAGAAAAATTGTAAAAGTCGATCGGTTCAGGTGTGACGGAACGGCAAAGGTGTAATTTTTCTCCCTAGAAATACATCTATATATTAATTTGAAACATGTTTCTTCCTGTATGCACTAAATTGAGAGAACGGCTTGGTGCAAAAGTTTGGTTCAGGTGTCTAAAAAAAGGTCTTGGACAGTAGATGTGTCATCAAAAGAGAAAAGTAAAAAAGTCGAACGGTTCGGATGTGGCGGAACGCAAAGGTGCAATTTTTCGCTATGGAAATAACATTTATATACCATATATTAACCATAGTATATTAACTATAGTGTTGGCAGTTATCAAAACCTTCTTCATTTTTGGCGCTTTACCCCTTATTTCTTTAATTTTTCAGTTTTCTATACGATATTGGGGATATTTTGCATCTTGGGCAGCGCGAGAAAATGTAAATAAAGCAGGAAGCCATTTGGCAGATTAATTCTTTGTTCCTTGCAAAATACAGGTCACGTTGCTCCTTTTTACGAATTCGGACGTTTCTTACTACTTTCTCGCTAGTTAAACCATTTTGTATCTCCATACTTTGCATTGATATTATAGTAAACTTAATTATTATTAATAGTAATTTTTTATTAATAGTAAACTTTATTAATAGTAAACTTTTATTAATAGTAAACTTAACAGGTATATTCTGATAACTATAAGAAAAAGTATGATTTTTTAAAAAATGAAAATCGACTTCAAATTATTTCACCATAACGAAAAATTATTCCCATTCTAAATTTATAGGATTTTTTCAAATTCTCGTCAAATATAGAAGATATCGCCAAGTGGAGTTCAGTTTTGGAAACTTATTTTTGACGCCAAACTTGGCTCGCCAAAAGTGGCCAATTTCGACGACTTTTGACGTTAAGACCTGCGCCATTATTGGCAACTCTTTAAGCAATGAGCTGAAAGCACTTTTTTTTTCTTTTGATTTTCCGAGTGATAATATCATCAGAACGTAACCAAATTAATACGGTACCATACCACCCCTAAGCTGTCCGCTTTCCATTAAAAATGAATTTTGAAATCGGCCCACGCAGTAAAAAATTATCACTGTACATATTTAAAAATATCTACATACGTCTGGAACATAGTACCTCCTCCTTCTTTGAAGTAGATAAAAGATTAACTTTTTAGCCCTACAGCTATTTCGTTCACTTTGGTATTTTTTGCCGTCATAATTTGTGAACCGATATGCGTCAACACTTTTCCGTTGCATTTTTCAACAAGGTAACCAAAATTGGTAACCCAGATATCTACCAAATTTGGCTGGAAACTGGAAAACGCTGCAGTTTATTACAAAATAGAAATATAGTTAGAATATGCCTGGCGAAGATTGTAAAAGAGTTTTGGTCAGTGTTGTAGTGATAAAATTTTTTTCTCCGGAACGCGTGACTCCGCTTGGGGAGGATGGGTTTAAAACAACTCATCATAAAAAACCCGCTTTTTATGTCAGTAACCAATATATAAGAGACTATGGATAATTTTGAAAAAATCCTAATTGCCCCAAACAAAGTGAACAAACAGTTAAGTAAAATTTTAGTGTAAAACAATGTAAAAATTTTTGGGAGAGGATAATTTATTAAAAAAAGTTCTTTTTACCTATCCAAAGTGTCTAATAAAGCAGAATGTTGCCCTTTAACAATCTCTTGGGGAGGCTGAAGCTTCTTAGTCCTTCCCCTGGATCTGCCACTGGCTGGTCAGGTGGACAGTCACAAATTTCATTGCCTGCAATGCTACCACCGCGTTTAACATCTGTGTTCCTTTTGTTATCGACATTGATTCTGAGAATCTAGTGGTTCTATGTATTTTCTTATTTGCATCCATCATGTGGTTATGTTTATTTTATTCAGACCAGTAAAGGCAGGGCGTTTTAACCTTCCCGGTACCCTAGGCACTACAAATTGTTACGCAACCCTTCCTACCAGTTTTGGTTTGGGAGAGATTTTCCCTTAACTCTTAAGGAAAAATCTCTCCCTTAGAAAGGACTCGGACCCCTTAGAAAAGTCTCTCCCTTTCTAAAGGAGAATCTGAGGGAACATCTAAGGGAGAATCTAAGAATCTCCCTTTTTTAAGAAACTCTCACCCGAGAGAGGGAAAATCTCTCCCTTAGAAAGGATCGTCATCCCTTAGAGGAACCCTTAAAGAATTTCACGGCGGGCACAGAACCCATAGGCTTAGATCTCTCGTGCAGATAATTGGCTGTAATCCCACAATACATCTATTATCTACCACCTATGGAGCCACCGTGTCCCGGACTGACAGCCGGCAGGCGTAAGGATAGGACAGTAATTTGCTATAATTTTAGTTTTTTCTCTTTTTACGCCCTAAAATTTTTTGCGCCCTAGGCATGTGCCTAGCGTGCCTATGCGGAAAAGCGGCCATGCAGAAATTGCAGGAGATTGAATTTCTAATCGACTAGACTCAGTTGTCAGTTCATTGGGATTATTTCAACTATAAAGGTATTCATAGAATTGAAACAGGAATATTGTTAGTGGGAGCAGGCTATAAAAGAATTTCTCTTACTTTTTAAGATACACAACAGCAAAATAATTATCTTATCTTATTTGGGTCCCGGAACGCCGTTCCGGCTCACAAGAAAGTACCGGAACGTCGTTCCGGTGCGTTCCAGCCCCACGACACCCCTGATACATACATACATATGTATATATATATATATATACTAGCTGACCCGGCAAACGATGTTTTGCCATATAAATTATTCCTAGGATTATTTTAGTAGAAAGAAATGACTAACTTATTGTAAGTGTGTGAGGATGTGGTATATGAGTGGAAGAGGCATGGAGCGCTGTGAACAATGCTGGAATATAAAAATAACACAATACCAAACATTTATATTTTTAATTCATTGTAATTTATTCTTTACATTTATATATATCGCTAATTACAATAATTTTACTAAAAAATAATATCATTCCTTTAACGGAATAGAGTGAACAATATTTTTAGCTAACACAAACAAACTGCATGGTTTGCCCACTCGAGATCATGCCACGTATAATTGTCCGTGTGAAAAAATGGCGCGCTCAAATCTAAGCCACAAACAAACATAGTTTGGCCTTGAGACTTATTCATAGTCATTCCATAAAAAATTTTGTCCAAATAATAATAATAATAAAAAGATGAAAATCTGAAACATTTTCAGATTTTAAATACGCACTATAGCGCTATATATTAAAATCGTATCATAATTTATGCGTCGTCCCTATTTTTCACTCATATTCCATTAAGTTGGAAAGTGTATATTATTCATGACTGTGCTGTATTTTTTTTTCTTGTTTCGTAAAACCCATCTTTGGAATCGAAATCTATCTTAAAATCGTCTACTAAAACTATTTTACAATATTCGCCAAGTATATTACAACTACACTTCATCGTTCTATATATTGTTTCGAATGAGCATCATAATACATGCGTATACCATGTATGTCTTTCTTGGGTTGATTCCTACTTTAACGCCTCGACTCTCGCCAAGGTGGCGATCATTAAACATATGCAGTTACAATGACAATTTTTTGCATTTATGTGGCAATCATAATTTAGAATTAAAATGGCGATTTGGAACAACATGTAAGCACAGCATGCCGTTACATTTTTATTTATTTTGGATTGCCAATTAATGTAGTTGTAATAATAAAGTGTCTTCAAATTCCTTAACTGGTGCGTTTATCGCTAATTTGTTTACTTTAGTTTTCATCTAGTTCTTTTGGGAGCGCCTAAACGGTACGTACGTATTATGCCGGCGGTCACTTCCGCCAAACTACTTTTTCGTCAAATTTGCTGGCAAACTATTGCCAATCGTATTCCAAACCATCAACAATTTCATGTGCCCGGCATTTATCTTGGTGAAAATTGCTTGTCTTGGAGGACCGCCGGGATAATACGTAAGTACCGTTAAATTTTGTGCATTACTCCCAGAGACCCATGACTGCAAAGCTCGCCAAAGTACGGGGATTTTTTAGGTTGGCGAGAGTGGGGGGCGTTAAAATAGGAATCAACTCTTTCTTGTACCATAAAACACATCTTTGGAATCTAAATCTATCTTAAAATCGCCTACTGAAACTGTTTTACAATCTTCGCCAGGCATATTCGTCCTATAGGCATATTCCAACTATGCCGCAAAGACATGAAATGGGAATCATAATCCATTAATGTACAGTGTTTTCCTTTCTTGTTCCAAAAAGCACATCTTCAGAATAGAAATCAATATTAAAATCGCCTAATAAAACTGTTATAATATACGCCAGGCGTTTTCTAACTATACTCTAAATATATTTATAATAAATTGTCACGTTTTGGCTCCCCATTTAGCGATCCATTATCAAAAATTGCAAATCCTTGTGCGACTTTCAACATTTTATTAACGCCCCCCCCCTCTCCACGTTATCTGGCAAACACATTTGAAAAGGGACTCGATGCGCTAATGCCTAGAGAAAAATCCTGATTGAACTTATTAGCACTCTGGTGCTAAAAATTTTGAGGAGGACCGCCCTTGTGACTTAAATAGCATAAATGAATTCAGAAGACCTCAAAACGTGTTAATATATCAAAATCTCAAAGTCGAATTTTTTCATGATTACAATACTTTCCTTACAGGGTACATGTTCGGAAAGAAAAAAGGATGAAAATCTGAAACACTTTCAGGTTTTAAATACACACTATAGTGCTATATATTAAAATCGTATCATTAGTTATACGTTGTCCCTATTTTTCTTACTTATTCCATTAAGTTTCAAAAGTGTATCATTATTCATGACTGTGCTGTATTTTTCTTGCTTGTTTCGTAAAACCCATCTTTGGAATCGAAATCTATCTTAAAATCGCCTACTAAAAATAGTTTACAATCTTCGCCAAGTATATTACAAATATACTTCATCGTTTTATATATTGTTTCGAATGTGCATCATAATCCATGAATTTACCGGTTTGTCTTTCTTGGGTTGATTCCTACTTTAACGCCTGGACTCTCGCCAAGGTGGCGATCATTAAACATATGCAGTTATCATGACGATTTTTTGCATTAATGTGGCAATCGTAATTTAGAACAACATGTAAGTAAAGCCTGCCGTTACATTTTTATTTATTTTGAATTGCCAATTAATGTAGTTTTAATATTTAAGTGTATTCAGATTCCTTAACTGGTGCGTTTATCGCTAGTTTGTTTACTTTAGTTTTTATCTGGTTCTTTTGGGAGCGTTGAAACTTACTTACCGTAACTAACCTAACTTGATACTTACCGTATCGTACAATCGTATTCCAAACCATCAACAATTTCATGTGCCCGGCATTTATCTTGGTGAAAAATTGCTTGTCTTGCCGGACCGCCGGGATAATACGTAAGTACCGTTAAATCTTGTGCATAACTCCCAGAGACCCATGACTGCAAAGCTCGCCAAAGTACGGGGATTTTTTAGGTTGGCCAGAGTGGGGATGTTAAAATAGGAATCAACTCTTTCTTGTACCATAAAACGCATCTTTGGAATCGAAATCTATCTTAAAATCGCCTACTTTGTTTTACAATCTTCGCCAGGCATATTCTTCCTGTAGGCATATTCCAACTATACCGCAAAGACATTTTAAATGCTGTTTGGAATGGGCATCATAATCCACGAGTGTACCGTGTTTTCCTTTCTTGTTCCACAGAGAACTTCTTCGGAATAGAAATCTATATTAAAATCGCATAATAAAACTCTTTTACAATATACGCCAGGCGTTTTCTAACTATACGCGAAATATATTTATAATAAATTGTCGCGTTTTGGCACCACATTTAGCGATCAATTATCAAAAATTGCAAACCTTGTGCGACTTTCAACATTTCATTAACTCCCCCCCCCCTCTTCACATTATCTGGCAAACACATTTGAAAAGTGACTCGACACGCTAATGTCTACACAGAAATCCTGATTGAAATGAATAGCACTCGGGGGCTAAACATTTTGGGGTGGACCGCCCTTATGACTTAGTAGTATGAGACATAGTTAAAAACCTATTCTATGACCTAACGAATATACATAGAAAATTTCATTAAAATTGGTCGAGTGGTTTCGGAGGAGTTAGGTGACTAACAATGGGACAGGAGAATTTTATATATTAGATAATATAGAATAGCTAACTTACGTAATGTGGAATCCCAAGATAATCCATTGATAAAGTGAAAAAAATAAAATAAAATAAAAAAGCAGATAGCACATGTTGCCAATTAACGAGCTTATACCGAAGAAAGTGTGTAAATATAGCCTTCAAAGCCAATGAAAGAGTGGAAAATTTGGATATAATGCGCCCAATGAGACCAACCAGGTGGGCTTTAAGCCTAACCACATGTATCCACATGATTCGGATATGAAATAGAAAATTGAAATGGTGTGCTCTATCGTCAGGCGCCACCGCACACACATTCAATTTAATCGAAAAAACAATAATAGCTAGGTTTCTGCAAGTTACCTGACCAAAATTAGGGTCCTTTTGTAACCTGGGGGCGCGACCATAGCTATTAGAAATAAACAACGAGGTAGTGAACCAGACAAGAAGATCGAAGCTCAGTTATGGAGGCAGTACTAGTGCACGTTGCCATCAGAGAAAACTAAATGCCATCATTAGACAAGTAATGCCATGGAGTGGGGAAAAAAATTAATCTGGAAGTATGGAAAGAAAAAGAAAATAAAATAATAATTATTAAATAAAATTATTAAATGAATAAATAATAAAATAAATATAACTCTAGTATAGCTAACCTATGTTTAACTCTAGTATAACTCTAGTATAGCTAACCTATGTACAAGCTTCAGTAACTAAGAAGTACTTAGGCGAAGTTGTGGAAAAGGAGAAAAACTGTAGAAATTAATTATAATAGTAATGATAATAATTATATTAATATTACACATTTATTAATTGCTATTTATGCTAATATTATTGTAAGATATAAAGGTAAATAAGTACTTTGTATGGCTACATTAGTTACAGACTCATAAAAAGGAAAAAGTACCAGTAATCAACTATTCTTAATTATACTTTTTTTTTATAAAATATATAGATACATATTTTATGATTTTTGATTTTTTTTTTAAATATTTATAGAAAGAACCAAAAACCAACCCCAACCTCACCATCCAATAAACTAATTTGGACATGCAGTTTTTTTAATTTCATAAAGGATATATTATTGAAGTTAGAAATTTACCTGGATAATTGTATTTTAGAGCAGTTTTATATAGGTCAGTTAAGTTATTGGCCTTAAAACTATTGGTACATAGTGACTCTATTCTATATTTATGATTGGAGATAATATTTCTAAATACAGAAGTGTGCATACATGAAGTAAAATGAGTGAAAGCATTAACCTGAAAATTAAAGTCATTTCTTTTATTAAATATACTAAAGGATAGACTCTTATCATCATTAACTCTAATTTGTAAGTCTAAAAAATTTATTATTCTATTAACATTAGGATTTTTTATTAATTCTAGGGATGAATGGTAAGCTATTGGTAGGTGGTCAGTATCACTATAAGTAATGTCAGTAGCTATTGTTATTATGTCATCTATATGCCTGTATATTATAAGAGAAGGGCTATTGTAATTTTTTTCATAATTATATAAATATAGGTCTGCTAGGTAACTAGAATTAGAACCACCTTGTCGTATTCCTATAACTTGCTTATATAATTTATTATTATATAGAATGTAATTATTATAGACTGAGCTTTAAAACATTTTTGAAATACATGGTATCTATGTAAGAAGGCAGGGTTATATTATTATTACTAAGTATAAATAGATTCAATATTACATTGTATAAGTCGTCTAGTGGTATGCTATTGAATAAGTCTTTAAAATCATAAGTTGATATGTTAATAACATCATGTAGATCATTAATCTTATTTTTTAGTTCATAGCTATTACCTATAGATACAGAAGAAGTGTTAGATTTTATGTACAGATCATGCATAGAAGTAAGTATTTTTAGTAATATTTTTACTATATATATATATATATATATATCGACACACACACACACACACACACACACACATTTACATATACAAATATATGTATGTATATATATATATATATATATTTGTATATGTAAATGTGTGTGTGTGTGTGTGTGTGTGTGTGTGTCGATTGGCATACTTTACTGAATATCTGTGTAAAAAGAAAATTCCTAACACTTTCATTTGTTGAACAAAAGTTTTCAATATACTGATATCGCTAATTTGCATTCAAAATTACATAAAAATGTAAAATTTTACCAGATTATCCTTTTACAGTTTTACAAATTGCGGCCCCCCTCTCTGAATCGCATGTGTGCGGTCGTACACGTCGCAGCCGCCTTAGGCCGGCTCTGCCTGCCAAGAGTGTTAATTTCTCTCACAAAGTGAGGAGCCGATAGATCGCAGCACTACAGTTATTTAGCGGAGCATCTTAATTTTGGAGCAAGTACCAAACAGAAGATCCAAGCATGGGCGCCGGCAGAATAGGGCAAGGGGGAGGGCAATGCCCCCCCTGGATTTTTGTATGCAGTGTTTTCCCTTGCTTTTTCGTTTTTTCCAGCATGGTAACCATCCGTTGAAGTACTCTTTGCCCCCCTTTGAGTAGTCTTTGCCCCCCCCTGAGAAATATTCTGTCGGCGCCCATGAATCCAAGGCATAGTTTTGACCCAAATTCCTTTAATTTTCTTTCCAAATATAAGAGAAATCATCAAGCTGGGTATCGTTTTAAAGATTTATTATTGGTACTTAATTTATCGATGTGCCGCAAGAAGACGCCTTATTTGGCGATAGATTGCGATATTTTAGGCATAAGCAAAAAAGTTATCGACCTCAGTTTTTTAAGGAATTGATGTAATCCACAGACCTCACTATTTTGAGTCTTTATGGTAAGGTGACCAGGTTTTTGAATATAAAACTGGAGACATGTCCTCAATTCCTTAAAATAAAATTGTGGATATTTTATAATTAATAAAATTATTAATAGTAAGCTAATTTTAAAAAATGTAATAATTAAAAATTGTCCCCCATTGCTTTTCTACATTTTGGGGAGAAATCGTTAAAAACCACAGAAGTTTTGGACATTTTGTCACATTGCTTAATGGTGACCCTGTAAATAAACTTCCCAAACCATTGCTATCAAAATACCAGATGCGCAGCTAAATGCTGCAAAAGTTCTAAATACAAAATTTCAACATTCCACGAATTATAGTTTTTGAGTTGTGCCAGATGAGTACTTATTTTTGGTATTGAATTTGGAAATTTTCTGGCAAAACTCACCAAGCTTGATGACAGTTGGCCAGATTTTGGTCATAGTCAAACAAGGGCTGCTTACGCTTATAATATATTAAAGACGTCCATATACTTTAATTAATGAAAATTTTTGGGAGATCCTGTAAATAAACTGTCCACTGGATTGGAACAGGAAGAGAGGTGGACGGTTGCGGAGTTAAAATCCTCGTATAAAATGTCATCGTTCTACGGCTAATAATATTTGATACATGCGACTTACATACATACAGACGTCTCTCTCTAAGACTAGGAAAAAACTAGTCCAGATGGATTGTTCATGCATAAAAAAGACATACTTGTGAACGTTGACTCATGCAAAAACTCTTTAAAGTAAATTTAGAGGTAGTAAAAATCGATTTTTTTCATTAAAATCTGAATACCGAAAATTTTGTGATCACTATACTTCCTTTTACTTGGTAGAGGGAAGTAAAAATATAGTTTAAAAAATATTTTTTTTCCCCAGAATTATACAAAAAAAAAAAAAAAAAAAATTCCACTGTGGTCAGTTATCTATGGTTCTTCACCGCATTGTTTCAAGGATGCAGGAGGGAATATGCCGGCCAGAAGGGAATACACGAACTAACAGGACGGCACTCTAATGGCCTACCGATATCGAGAGGGCCAGCGCCATTTTGCCCCTAGATAGTTGTTTCCCTTCTTCCCCACATTCCACTCTCCACATCATCGATGACAACAGTGGGCGAAGTTCAAGCTAGAACACCGGACCACTAACCCGCCCAGCAACCGCCTCCTGGTACACGGCTACCAGTCGGCAACAGTGATAGCCCATATTTACCATATGAACCTTATATTGTTGTAAAAATCTGCAACAATACGAAGAGTAAATTATACAAAAAAAAAATCTGATGTGTCCAACACATGACTTCCTTGCACGTCCATTAGATCAAAAATATTTTCGACGCACTTCCTCTAAACTTATTTGCTTGAAAGAGATAAAATATCAATAATAGTAAGGTTTAGCGATTTCTAGACAAATATTTCGATATCGCCAAGCTGAGTTCAATTTGAAATATTTCCTTCTGACACTTTATTTGGCGATATTTCACCAAAAGCCGACAAACTTGAGATAGTCTGCGAGATTTTGGGGATAGCCAAAGTAGTCATTGACCACACACTTTCAATGAATTGAATGCATCCATACACCTCAATGTATTAAAAGTCATTTGGCTCACCCTGTAAATAAATTCTCAGTCGATTGCTGTCAAAAAAGATATGGAAAACAGTTAGATATTACAATAGTTCTAAATACAAAAGTTAAAAAATCTAAAGTTTTAGTGTTATACAAAACTTTAAACTTTAGAAATACATAGATGTTACAAGGTTTAGGGTTAAAGTTTTAGTGTTATACAAAATACGAAATAATTTTTGGCGCCAAATTTGGCGATATTTCGGTGAAACTCGTCAATGTCGACGAAATTTGGCGAGATTTTAAGCATGAACCAAACAATGACAGATTATCGCCAAATTTGGCGATATTTCGCCAAAACTCGCCAAGAACGATGACAAATGGCGATACTTTGGGCATGGACCAAATGACTGACTATCGCCAAATTTGGCGATATTTCGCCAAAACTCGCCAAGGTCGAGGACAGACGGCGAGTTTTTGGGCATGCACCAAACAATCACTGTCTACAGTTGTATTATATTGAAGATGTCCATAGACATTAAAGTACTAAAATTCTTTTCGGTGGTCCTGTATATAAACTCTCCAGTAGATTGGAACCAAAAATCGAGATACACAACTAGATGTTACAACATTCTTATATATGAAATTTCATAATAGTTTTTGAGATTTGAGAGTTAAATATGCACACACGTACACCAAAAGTCGCCAAGCTTGGCGACTTTTGGCATTGTTCTTGAGGGAGGCACGTGACCCTGGTCGGACCATTACCTAACTTATGTTGTAGGACGGTATTGTGCTTGAAATGGATGAATGCCCCTAAAATTGCCATTGACCGTAATGTATTGGAAATCTTTTGAGTGTTCCTGTAGCAGAACTACAAATGATAAAGACACTTTTTTTAATGGAGAAATTCATTTTCTAACTCTTTACAGCATACATCACTTCTGAGTCGTTTGAAATAGCCCAATACCTCTAAAAAACGCTTTGATGAATTTCGGCCCATAGAGCGTAATGTATTTCGAATCTTTTGGGCGGTTCTCTAGATAAACTATCCAGTCGAATGGAATCGAAAGGGGAGGTGCACAACTAGATGTTACAGCAATCCTAAATATAAAGTTTCAACATTCTACGCCTAATAGTTTTTGAGATATGCGAGTTTAATGAGTTTCGGCCCATTGAGCGTAATGTATTTCGAATGTTTTGGGCAGTCCTGTAGATAAACTATCCAGTCGAATGGAACCAAAAGGAGAGGTGCACAACTAGATGTTACAACTATCCAAAATATGAAGTTTCGACATTCTACGCCTAATAGCTTTTGAGTTAGGCGAGTTTAATGAATTTCGGCCCATAGAGCGTAATGTATTTCGAATCTTTTGGGCGGTCCTGTACATAAACTATCCATTCGATTTCCACCAAAAGGGGAGGTGCACAACTAGATCATAGAACAATCCTAAAAATCAAATCTCAACATTCTACGACCAATAGTTTTTGAGATATGCGAGTTACATACATACATACGTACGTACGTACGTACGTACAGACGGCATGGAAAAACTGGCCACAGCAGACTCGCCGCTGGTCAAAATGAGTTGCAGACGCGTTAATATAATCGTGCATGCTAGCCTACGATAGGATGCATCGAAAAAAAATTTTTAATTAAATTTAGAGGTAGTCAAAATCGGTTTTTTTTGTCGAAATTTGGCCCCCAAAATTTTTCGGGATCACATTACTTCCTTATACTACGTACAAGGAAGTAAAAAGTGTGTCAAATGGCCGCTAAAGCCCCAACATGGCCGAGTAAATAAGACCCTGGACATGGTAAATCGCTGAAGTATGAGTCAACAATATTTTTTATCAGAAATTAATGAAATAATTGGTACTGAATTTCAACCTGAAGTTTCAGCATTATATGCAGTGTGTCTTGTATTTCGGTTAGCAAATATATTACAAATAATATCATGGTTACTCACTGTTATCATTTATCTAAAATAATACGTATATGGATTAAATTTTATACGTTGTATAAGCATAAAGTCATATTTACTGTTTATAATTTTTATTACTTTTACATAAAAAATGAAATATATTATTTAATTTAGCTTTATTTTAATAAGCATTTTGAAAAAGTTGATGTTAAAAATATCCCGAGTCATAGTCATCTTAAGCCATTTCGTGACGTCACAAGAGAGAATGGGATTTCAAAGAGTTTGTACTGAGTTCTATGGAAGAAATCGGATCAATAATGTCAAAAAACACTAGTAGAACGAGGAATATAATTAGAAACTTACATAATTAATATTTTAATAAATTGTTCAACATATGCTATAGATAATTATATTATACAGACCAAAGAGTTTGTACTGAGTTCTATGGAAGAAATCGGATCAATAATGTCAAAAAACACTAGTAGAACGAGGAATATAATTTGAAATTTACATAATTAATATTTTAATAAATTGTTCAACATATACTATAGATAATTATATTATACAGACTCGTAATATAAATTTTATTAGGAGTAATTAAAGCACTAAAAACAGGAATATGAAAAGTAAAAGCATTTATCACTCAAAGCTTACAAATACTATAAAATTTTTCATTAAAAACACTACTAATGTTTGCTGTATTTTTCTCTGGGTAAGACTTTCAAATATCATATTGAGACATTTGAGATATACATACTTAAATATTTTTAAAAATTAGTGAGTATAACTCTTGAATATGTAAATCTGCCTGTATGTTCTTAGGGTAGCATGTAAAATATATTCCAGTAATGCATATATGTATTTTGTTGTTGTTGTTGTTGTTAGCATTGCAGTAATACATTTGTTGAGTTTATTTACAAATCTGTGTTCATACTTATTTCAAAATTTTCAACAAATTCCAATAAACTGTTTAGCTGGGAGTATTTCTTTAATAAATAC